>JARLTB010000173.1:2265000-2780000 GCA_030141615.1 Unio pictorum | reverse complement strand
TTCTTTGGAGAGTTTTCCTCTTGGACAAATCCCATGGACTAACAATCGATTGCATGACCAAAATGGTAATGTTACATGAATCATTTGGGTGTACAGCAAAGATTGTCATTGTTGTTATGCTGTAAAAGAAAAGGAAATGAAATTACCAACAAAATTTGAAATCATTGGAGATTGATATTTAAAGAACTGAACTGTTTATTTGTTCATGGGTTTAATAGCTGTGATGGATTTTCATAATATATCAAAAGTTTGGTTGGATGCCGAAATGGAATAGTTATTTTACAGTCGAGTCAGTTTGACCAAATTATGCATTCAGGACATATTGATTGGTCTGTATTCTCTTTACTAAATAACTGAATTACAGCTCATTTATGATGCATAAAAAAGAAATATGGAATGTTGTATCTGTGAAAAGGACAATTTGGGTGTATCAGGGTGAAATGGACTCTTTGGATGTCTGTTAGCACAATGGTTTCTTTAGGTGTATTTCAGTGAAAATGACTCTTTGGGTGTTTCTTATCAAAATGGATCTTTAGATGTATCTCAGTGAAATGGTCTTTTTAGGTGTATCTCAGTGAAATTGGCTCTTTGGGTGTTTCTTATCAAAATGAACTCCTTATGTGTATCTCAGTGCAATGGACTCTTTGGGTGTATCTCAATGAAATGCATTCACTGGGTGATAGTTGATATCAAAACAAACAAATTTGCTTTATGGTTCTACTAAGCCTGTAAGGACCAGAAAGAGTTGTGCATAAAAGTTGTGTGTAAATGCAGATACAGTCAACTAGTTCTTGTTCTTCAAATTCACTAAATGATTCACCATTAGGAATTCCACCCCAATGAACCACATGATTTTTAAACTGTCTAATTGGACTACAGTTTTGTTAACACCTTTGAATTGTGGTACTGGATTAACTAAATTCCATGATGATGACATCATTATTTGTTTACAAAAGGAAAATATTTGATTTGGAGTTAGCTCCAAATATTCCTGACATCTTTTCATATTTTGGTCACATGTCTTCATCATATACTGATTTTTGATGAGATACATGTGTCAGCTTCATTATATTGATGATTCACATTTAGTATCAAGTGGATTTATGATACACACCAAATCGAAGATAGTTACTGTATGACAATGACCTGAACATGTTCACCCATGGAAACATTGACAAATTGACAAATTTCACAGGATATTAGTGAAACAGTTATAAATATTATTTATATACTTTTGGATGTAATATAGCAAATCTTGAAGTTTAATCTAAAATTCAAGGGAAATAAGCTTGTGATCTTTTCTTCCATAGTAAGTATTTGTGCTTTTTTTTCAAAATAAACTTGTACAACGTATTGTTAAAAAAATATTTCTACAGCATTGATTTTATTTTGTTGCTCTAATAATCAGAGACACAGATGAGCTTATTGGATCATCTCTTGTTCATCATCTGTCCATTTGTTAGCTTATCAGATCTTCTCTTGTTCATCATCTGTCCATTTGTTAGCTTATCAGATCATCTCTTGTTCATCATCTGTCCATTTGTTAGCTTATCAGATCATCTCTTGTTCATCATCTGTCCATTTGTTAGCTTATCAGATTGTCTCTTGTTCATCATCTGTCCATTTGTTAGCTTATCAGATCGTCTCTTGTTCATCATGTGTCCATTTGTTAGCTTATCAGATCATCTCTTGTTCATCATCTGTCCATTTGTTAGCTTATCAGATCGTCTCTTGTTCATCATCTGTCCATTTGTTAGCTTATCAGATCATCTCTTGTTCATCATCTGTCCATTTGTTAGCTTATCAGATCATCTCTTGTTCATCATCTGTCCATTTATTAGCTTATCAGATCGTCTCTTGTTCATCATGTCCATTTGTTAGCTTATCAGATCGTCTCTTGTTCATCATCTGTCCATTTGTTAGCTTATCAGATCATCTCTTGTTCATCATGTCCATTTGTTAGCTTATCAGATATTCTCTTGTTCATCATCTGTCCATTTGTTAGCTTATCAGATTGTCTCTTGTTCATCATCTGTCCATTTGTTAGCTTATCAGATCATCTCTTGTTCATCATGTCTATTTGTTAGCTTATCAGATCGTCTCTTGTTCATCATGTCCATTTGTTAGTTTATCAGATCGTCTCTTGTTCATCATCTGTCCATTTGTTAGCTTATCAGATCGTCTCTTGTTCATCATGTCCATTTGTTAGTTTATCAGATCGTCTCTTGTTCATCATCTGTCCATTTGTTAGCTTATCAGATCGTCTCTTGTTCATCATCTGTCCATTTGTTAGCAGAAGTTTGTTGCCCTGAACTTTACACACGTACATTTGTCCCAAGGTTAATTTGCTCCAAAATGAAAATAGTTCTGTTCAGATTTCCAATATGGCTACCACAGTGGCCATCTTGAAAATCTTGCATTTGCTACTCCTCAAGAGATTTTGTTCAAAACGGGGTTTTCACTAAGAATAATCTTGTGATGTTGATTCTACATAAAAATGGCACTGATGTCAAATATAGCCACCATGGCAGTCATCTTGAAAATCATATCACTATTTCTCCTGATCAGAAAGTCATATGACCGCTCCAGCGGCCTAGTTGTTAGAGTGTCCATCTAGCATGTGGGAGGTCATGGGTTTGATCCCTGGCTGAGTCATAGAAAAGAGTTAAAAAAATGGTACTAACAGCTGCCTCACTTGGTGCTTAGCATTAAGAATTTAGTGTTAGGACTGGTCAGCCTTGTCAAGATAATATGACTGGGTGGGACATTATGCTACATGTCTGCAGCATGATGCCCCAGTGCAGACATCACTATAAACTGCAACACTGCAGACATCATAGCAATATGATTTAATTTTTTTTCAAGCTACATTAAAATTCATTGTCACACACAGAAAATTATATCAACATGGTGTTTTCACCAGAAGACTTCTTTTGAAGTCTGCGTGATCCCAAGTTAAAAAGGTTTTGTTTCCACATCCATTATGGCCACCATGGTGGCCATCTTGAATTTTTTTGTCATTGTTTCTCATTCTAATTGGATGGTCATATCAACTTATGTTTTCACTAAAAGATGTCTGGTTGATTCAAAATGAAAACTTTTTTAACCACGACTTCTGGAATTTTTTGAGGAGCCATTTTTTTTATCCAAGTCAATAAAGGAATTGGTGAAAAAATGGTTTTGTCTGTCTGAATGTGGCCAATTTACCACCATTGGGGCTTTTTATGTCGTGCATAACATATCATACCATAAAAATGGCTAAAACCCCAAAACATGAACAGCAAGTAAATCTCAGGGTATTGCTAAGTCGATAACAGGTATGTAGAGTTGTGGTAAAGGGGGCCAGTATATATTAGCGTAGTATAAATGTTAACTAATACAGTAGTAAATAAACTCACAAATGTTCACTTAAAAATATGGACATAAACCAAACTGACAGAAATTAATCCAACCACTGCATACTTACATGGTAAATGTGTGATGCAATTCCAACTCGAAATAAAATTTGTTACATATTTTGTAGTTTACTGTTCCACATCAAGTATTGGAAATGTCCAGTCACAAATACATTACAGTAAATATGGGAAATTCTGCATCCAGTTTACCTTTTATCGCTTGACTATTACAACAATGTGATGTTTAGTTGTCAAAGTGACATGTGTTAGGTTACATTATCATGGATCGCCAACTGTACTGTAATGGGTACTGCATCAAAATTAAAAGTGTTAGGAAATAAGTCACAATCACAGCCTTGTCTTGAAGGATGATCTGAAACATTTTGAATCATTTGAAACTCCTTGAGTGACATTTAGATTAATTTCATGCTTCCATTCATAACATTTCACAGTAATTTTATCCTTCCTTTCATAGCAGTTCCTGGTAATGCGATTTTAAAAATCAATCAGAAAATTAAATTTAGGGTAGGCAGGTTGTACTTTTTTACCATGGTGGGGAAAAGGTGCTAGGGTTGGCAATGAAAAACAGAGATGGTGAGATGGCCATAAACATACACATTTGTTTTGTTTTGCCTTACATTTCAGTGTGATAGACAAGGAAATAATGCTTCTATTTAAGCAAAACAAACTGCAATAGTCAAAATCTCAGAACCACTTTGACTTCAACAGACTTTTTTTTCTAAATTAATTGTATACATTAGTCCATGTTGATTGTGTATAATAACTATTGTCTGAACTGTTATTTAACATGTGATTATTTCTGTCTAGAATTCTAAATCACACAAAATTTGAAAAGCATCAAATCTGTTGATCTTTTGGTGAGATCTAATTTTAAAAAAGTTTGATAAAATTTTTGTTTTTAAAATTTTTAATCCTGAGTTCCAGACCTAATATAGTCTTAATTGCTACTTCCACACGTTCATGCAATTTAATGGGCAGTTAATTGCTGGGTTCTTGACAAATGATCGAGCCAGTAGTTTTCTTTTTGGTTGGTTTTTAACCTTTAAGATGTTATTGATATTATCATACAGAGGAAATGGAAACTTTGTGCTTTCTTCAAGGACACGTTTAGGCATTCCACCTGGGCTGATTTTTTAACCTGCAAACACATGATGGGTTTAGAAACTGCTGACCCGGGCTGGATTTTGAACCTGTGACCCTCAGATTTTAAGTCGAGTATGGTACCATGTAAGATATGGCTGCTGTTGGAAGACAGCTGTTTCTAAACTTTGTCCTGAAAGTCCTCATTTCATACTAACTTGTACAAAAGCAATGCTTTGCAAATATAACTGTTGGTAGATACTTGATTAAAATCATTATTTCCTATCATCATAGAATTATATTTTGGACTATGACAGTTGTAACTACAGTAATTACAAGACAGTTGTAACTACAGTAATTACAAGACAGTTGTAACTACAGTAATTACATGACAGTTGTAATTATATTAATTATATAACAGTTATAACTACAATAATTACATGACAGTTGTAATTATATTAATTATATGACAGTTGTTATTAATTATTAATTATATGACAGTGTTAATTAGATTCTATCAATTGTTGAAAAATCAGTCAGAAAAAATTAACAAATTCTAACCTAATACATAAAAAAATTAGCTACATTAGAATTTAGGACACTTATAAACTCCTAACTTTTACCATAATTTTACAGAAAGCAATTAAAACACACTCACAATATTTTCATGCATACACTACAGCCACATATACAACCTTCCCATACTTCTACCCAACCGAAATTCACAGATTTTAGTGTATCCCTCCCACGCTTCTATGCACATAAACTGTGACATGGTCACACATGACCTAACCTCATGCATTAAGATCTGATAATGCATAACTCTGCAATACAATTGTCATGGTACTGTAATCATGAAGTTTATATAAGTTTTTCCAAACTTTTATTTATTTAGATTGAAATGTCATGAATTTGTCAGCCTTTCTCTCAGCAAAGTGATAATTATCGCTATAGAGTTTTGTTATGTTTAGGCGATTAACAGATTGGTAGCTCAGATATTTCTGTTAAAACACAGAAGGCTTGTACACTACTAGTATAACAATAGAGAAGAGTATTAGTGAAGTGTATTAATACATGAATTACATTCTACTTGTTTTGTATTTTAATTGGTGTTGCTTTCAATTATGTGAAAAATAGTGCTGTAGAAGTTCTTACATAATTCCATTTCCTTTAAAGACATCATTCTGTTTCCTTTAAAGACATCATTCTGTTTCCTTTAAAGACAAATGCAACATGTTCCTATTTTGATAGGAGTTGCAACCATTTGTAAATCATATTGTCTCACAGGCATACCTGTCACTCCAGAAGTAATTATATAACAATTCACACATTTTGGAATATGGGATTGGACAAGTATCCAAGAAAATGGTGGTGGACTGACAGTTGGTGTAAATATGCAAATCTTGGTTATTAATCAGTTGCAGATATGCCCATTATTTCATTGATATACATATTTTTGTATTAATGAGTTGTATATATGCCAAGTACTCATAATTGAGCCATGGATACCTATGCTGAAGGTCTTTATGGCTTAAATATTCAAGCTTGGACTACAAGCACTTTGGCAGTGAGAGGTATGTGTGACTGATAGCAATCAAACAAAATCCTCCAGCAAATAAATCAGGTATTTATGTGTGACCAGCATTACCTTTCTATTGAAATAAAATCAATTTATGGTAAATTAACAAGGATGGAGTCAATAGTACTTGAATGTTTTCAAAGTGTAAATAAATATTTAGCACAGATTTTGTAAAAACATTATGCGATGTCATGATCTATTTGTTTGTTTACCATACTTGAAATGGGCACTGACCAGACAGCCTATGGCAAAGAAAGGAATGTGCTTGGTTTGTCTTGTTTGAATACCGTGCACGCTTGATAGGGGGTATTGACAATATGGCTGTGGCAAAGAAAGGGATGTGCTTGGTAGGGGAGGGGGGGGGTGCATTATAGTAGCCTAATTGTGTTGATTTTGATTATACATGGAATAGTACCAGCACCATCTAGGCTACTAGTCCAGCATGCAAACCACTTTGTCGCTGTGACTCAGAACCAAATGTTTTGCTGATTTTCCTACAAGTGGTCAGTATTGTCCAGTTTAGTAATTATTTCTTTCAAATAGGACTCATACTGAATGTCAGATTATTTACCTAGACTTAATGTTAACTCCAATACACATTGAAGTATGCCCCAGTCTCGCTGCTCAATCAGTTTTTTTGATACAGTTGTGTTGATTAACATATTGCCGAATATCTATCAAATTCAGACATACTGATACCCACCATGGGCTGCTTACTATATATATACCTTGATCAAAGTTTGTGTACCTCTTACATCTGAGGTGAGAAAATACCTACCATGATTTGGGGTAAAAAATACCTACCATGATTTGGGGTAAAAATGTAATAATCAAGATTGCAGTGACTGATTTTTAAAAAAAAAAAGTATTCTGTATGACATCTTTAGTTTGTAATTACCAATTTTAGCATGACTTTTGGTATGGCTTGTATTGGAAATAGGAGTTACACCTGTAAATTATGAAATTAAAGAGTCACGGTTGCAGGGCATTAAAGAAGCGACAAACTATTTTCATGAAGCTGCTTTAAGTTTCATACCAAATGCCTTGTCAAATCTTTGCTGATAGGATGCAATTAAAATGGAGGAGAGACATTTTGATTTGGGGTTTTAAAGGTCAAGATCACAGGGATGCAAAGAAGGACAGTGCTTAAATTCAGTGCCGTAACCTATAACAAATGGCGGCGGCATGATGCACCAGTGTTATACAATAAGATTAACTGTAAACTGCCACATTGCAGACATCATAGCGATATGACTGAAAAATTGTTAAAGCAACATTAAAAATCCAAACATATCATATCACATCACAGAGTTTCCTATGCTGACAACAAGACAGTGATCAAGATGAATATCACATTACATGTACTATGATAATGATGCTTTTGATTTTTACTTAGCAATTTTCATTTGATTGAATGAAATCACTGTACTTAACTGAAAAACAAATGAAATAAATGATGAACTGCGGATGCAGGCCGTCGCAGGTACTAGCAGTACCTGCCTCACTTGGCGCTCAGAATTAAGAGATTAGTGTTACGACTGGTTGGCCTGGTACCAGGATAATGTGACTGGGTGGGACATAATGCTACATATCTGTGGCATAATGCCCCAGTGCTAGACATCACTATATACCGCCACACTGCAGACATCATAGCATTATGACTATATAAAAAATTAAGTTGTGTTAAAAAATCTTAATTGTGACACACACATATGTTAATCAGCATGAATATTGCAGTTTATGAATTAATCTCGTGAATAAAGGTGCTGTTAGTAACAGGAATACATAGATGTATTGGGATGGCAGACCCATGTATGTCGTTTTATGGTGTTGAGCGGTTCTCAAATTTTATATCACAGTATATTTCAACAGATGAATAGTTTCTCGACAAGGCCGAGCTGAAATCTTTGTGAGGGACACTGATGGGTACTTGGCATGGAAATGTCAGCATTAGTTTAACAGTTACATACAATAGGATTGGAAAAATTCTTGTGCTTGATGTTTCAGATTTTGTACAGGTGATGTTATTCATTTCTTTTGCATGTCAGGTGAGGCTGTGACATAGTTGTTCATGTCAGGAAACATATCAAACTGCTTTTGAGAGAATGGTGATACAAAAAAAATGAAAATATCATTTTCTGACTTTAAGAAATGACATTAAATTTCCTTAGTAAAATTGGTAGATATATAAAAGTTTTACTTACCACATGGCATGTTCACAATGTACCATTTATTATACTATTATTTCGATTCCCAAACTGTATTTACTCACTTATAAGTTGGCTCCAACTGGGATCTAGTAGACCCTGATCTACCATTGCATTGTGTGCTAGCAGAATAGGGTCTTTATTGTTTGTTATTCTTAACAAACTGGATCTGTAGATCTGTTATGCTATACTATTTCTGGATCTAGATCTATGGGAATGGTAATTACGTTCATGGTTTTGTTTGAAGTACATGTACTCCAAGATGTTAGATTAGGGTATATATATAGTTAGGTTATCAAGAATAGATAGCAACTAATGGACATTATACATGTGTTACTTATGTAGTCATATATGGTACACCTTATTAAAAGCAGTAAGGTGTCAGCATTTGAATTGGACCTTTAACCTATGCTATTATCAAAGGTGGACCTGAAGATGAATTAAAGGAGTTAGATTCAGAATCTCATTATTTACCTAATTAACCTGTCCCATGTGTATATTTATTTTGTCCAGTTAACACAGGGTTATATATTTTATGTATTTAAAGGCTAAATACATTCTTAAGGTGGACAGTGGATGGACAATTAGTAGACACCTGCTTGCAAAGATTTTATCATAAGCCAATGTTGTTTTAATCCATGGATATATCTGTGAAGAAAAGGATGACATCAGTTTCTGGACTTCTCTTAATTGCCTTTGATAATTGCAATGTAGGATTAATTAACAATTTCAGGTAATTTTTCAAAGTTTTGTAATTTTTACAAGTTACTTTAAACTGACATTGTTATTTGTAAAATAAAATTAATGTTGGTAATAACTGATTAACTATTTTTAGAAACTTAGGCAAAATCATACATCACTTATGATTTCCTTAACAAATGGATTTCAGTCACAGATTATTGTAATAAAGTTTTAAGTCACAGATCAAATAATTAAGTGTTAAGTGACAGATAATTAATAAAGTTTTCGGTCATAGATCATGTAATATATTTTTCAACTACATATTGTAATAGAATTTTAAGTCACAGATCATATAATTAAGTGTTCAGTGACAGAACATTAATACAGTTTTCAGTCACAGATCATGTAATATACTTTTAGCAACAGCTCATTGCAATAAAGTTTTCAGTCACAGATCATACCGTTCATTTTTCAGTGACAGATTGTTGTAATAAAGTTTTCAGTCACAGATCATGTAATACATTTTTCAGTCACATCTCATTGTAATAAAGTTTTCAATCACAGATCATATAATTAAGTTTTCAGTGACAGATCAGGTAATAAAGTGTTCAGTCACAGATTGTGTAATAAAGTTTTCAGTCACAGGACCATGTAATAAAGTTTTCAGCTAGATCATATAATGAAGGAAGCAGATGCTTGAGGCATTTTCCTTGTTCATTAGATAGCCATTTTATAAAAAATGTTAATGACCTGTATGTAAGATTGTTAATTAGACTAAAACATGCAATTTTTTGAATACATACTGTAATTATTCAAAATATTCTGACACTCCATTTTTTCTTCAGAATTTGTTATAACTATCAATAGTACATTTTGTGTTTGATTTGATTTTAGAATAAAAATAGGTTATTTAATGCTGATAGGGTGCCATTTGGCAGAGAATTACATGCATAATCCAAGGGTCATGGTTTGGATACCCAACTAAGCCGGTCATTGTTGGCTGCTTCTGTATTTTCCTGGGAAAGTCACTTGGCTCCCATTTCACTGACTTGATATAGACAATAATGTGTTAACAGTGATATTGGACACCCACCTTGTGTGTGTGTGTGTGTGTGTGTGTGTGTGTGTGTGTGTGTGTGTGTGTGTGTGTTTATAACTACATTATCAATGTGTTTATATAACACAAAAGGTTCTAAAGAATTTGAATTTGTCAGATTTGTGTTTTATAGTTGGTTCTTGGGCAAAAAGATTTGTGTTTCCTGTGGCACTGGTATGTAGGACTTCTTTTAGTTTTGGTATAGACAATAATGTGTTTAACGGTCATATTAGACCCCCACATCATGTGTGTGTGTATGCCGACCATGTTTTATTAACTACTTTGCTGAAGTATTTTTTGTATTGTTGCACTAAATTAAAAGATGGCCTCATTTGCATTATGTTAATTATGTCTTTTGAAATAAATAAAGGAGGTGGAATAAAAAAAACGTTCAAAGACATGCAAAATCCTACAGACTTAAATTCTAGTGGCTCGTTGCACGTTCGGTGAACTAGCTTCAGTTGATCAATCGAACACTTATAAATGTTATTGTGTATGCAACATAATTAAACTACCTTAAATTAACTGACTCCTTTATATATGTGAACGATATCAAGGCAAACAAGCAAAACTAAAACTAATACTTCATAAAATAAAGAGCTTCATTTCACATATATGGACCATTGTGGACAAACGAGTTTGATTATTGACATAGAGGATTGTCTCATGAATTAAATGTCCCTAATTTTTAGAAAAAAGGAAACTTGTTTGGTTGTGTATCAGCAGTTAGTCTAGTTCGCTGCTAGCTTGACTCCCGACTTGGCATTATACTAACAAATTCACTCTGGGAACCAGACTAATCAACAAAACAAAAAGCAGTGATGTAATACACAGAGGTTTTTGCATACAGGTGATGGTTGTTGAGACCAGTTGTAAACGATTTATCACATGTTGGACATTTTGAAAATAGTTGTTTTTTATACAGAAAAATCTACAACTTCATGAGAGAAAGTGCTTTATTAACAAATACTATCAACATGATTGTAAAACAAGGATTCAGTCATTAAAAAGCCCAGTTCCCTAAACACCCCCCACCCCCCAACTGCGGTTTTCTCAACGTCTAAGCTGATTTTTGTTTTCTTCAGTTTTTAGAGGTCCCTTGGTAACTGGCACCCTTGTTTATAGTGGGGTCTGTGTTTGATGATCCCGTGTGTGTGTGTGTGTTTGTGTGTGTATATATATATATATATATATATATATATATATATATATATATATATATATATATATATATATATATATATATATATATACATACATACATACATACATACATACATACATACATATATATATATATATACATACATACATACATACATACATACATACATACATACACACACACACACACACACACACACATATATATATATATATACTGGGCTAATTAGATGCACAAATAAATTGATTTGGAGGGCATATAAAAAATGGTGCAAATCAGGTCAAATAGCAGACAACATTGACCCTGATCTGCTATTATATAATGTGTCAGCAGACCATGATATATGTTGTATGTACTATTAATTACCTTTTGCAAATTGTATAGAACCTGCTTGACTGGCACATAATGTCTCAGCAAATCTGGGTCTATGCAATCAGCTGTTGTATCTCACTTGTAAGCAAGTATATATGGTAGATGTCCTTCAGGTATGTAGTAAGACATCTTTCATTGAGATATGTTGTTGGGGTTGGCATGTATGCCTAGAATGTGCTGAAAAATGGGGTTTAAACCCCTCTAGACCAATCAGATTTAATGTATATTTTAAGAGACTATTACAATTGATTGGTTTGAACCGCTCCGGTGGCCTAGTGGTTAGAGCATCCGCCCCGGAAGCGGGAGGTCGTCGGTTCGATCCCCGGCCGAGTCATACCAAAGACTTACAAAAATGGTACTAACAGCTGCCTCGCTTGACGCTCAGCATTAAGAGGTTAGTGTTAGGACTGGTCGGCCTGGTGTCAGGATAATGTGACTGGGTGAGACATCATGCTACATGTCTGCGGCATGATGTCTCAGTGCTAGACATCACTATAAACTGCCTCAATGCAGACATCGTAGCGATATGACTGAAAAATTGTTAAAGCTACGTTAAAAATCCTAATCAAGCAAACAAACAAACAATTGATTGATGACTGATGTCATCAGTGTTTTCATTAAAATAAATAAAATTGTTTGAATCTTACTGGCTTTTATCCAACATCAAGTGGATAATTTTTTTTAAAGTATATGTAATCTAAAGTAAAACAAGCCTCAAGTGAAATTCTTGTCATGCATTGTAATTGGATATCTGTATTTAATTTTAAGATATATTTTAAAAAATTGGGGTTAAATTTAATGACTAATATCAAATGATCTAAACCTGATGCTTGAGAATCATGTAATTGCAAATATTTGTCTGCGAAGATCATCAGTTTGGATAAATACTGTATACACTCGTTTATCGGTAAACTACAAACTGTACAGACCCAGGTTTTGTGTCACATAATGTGCCAGCAAATCTGTACCTGTGCAGTTTGTCACAAGTAACCAGTAGAACAAACAATATAAATCTATATATGGTGGTACATTATGTAGTATCATATAAGGATGTTTGTTGATTGCAGTTTGACTAGACTTATAAATGAGTAGCGATGTTCGTTATAGTGTTACTTATAAAATCCAAATATGTAGATAATATTGGTATCCTTTGATGTGTAGGTGTAAGACTTGATGAATGACACCTTTGAACATGGGTGGTCTGTCATTTTGGTTGTAACTATCAACATGGATGACAGATTTTATGTTTATTAAGGCCCAATATGCAGATGTGAGAGCCACTTAATAATCACCTTTTTAAGCAGTCCATTATTCTGTATGTTGTTTTGTCTGTTTGTTCTTACTACATGTATTTGTAAGTACCAATCTGCAATCCTTGAATACCATTTAGTTGGCTTGGACATGTTGATGTGTTGCTGACAGATTTCAGGTTCAATTTTGATTTATTGTATATACTAGCTTATAGTCAGACTGCAAACAACAAAGACCCATATCTGCTGTAGCATACTGTGCCTGCAGGTCAGGGCCTGTGTTCTTTGTTGTACTGGTTACTCCTTACAAACTGTATACTGCTTGTGCATTATGGGATGGCAGATCTGGATCTGTGCAGTTTGCAGTTGGTATCTGCCATGACATATTTTGCTTGCAGATCAGGTTCTATGCTGTTTGTTCTACTGATTACTCCTAACAAACTGCACAGATGGAAATCAGACAGTGCCTTATGTGACAGCAGATCTGGGTCTGTGCAGTTTGCAGTTGGACTTGTAAGCAAGTATATATGGTATTTTGTCTTGCAGACCTACATGTATCCTTTAGTGGTTTTGTCTTGTCAGCACCATTTTGGATTTAATTATTGTAGTTGAAAATTAACTTGGCATCTTCATGTGCCATTTATGGGTTTCGTGTCATTTGAACATGCCTTCATTTGAACATGCCTTGCGGAGCACAACTTCGCCCAAAATGTTACGTTTGATCCAGACTTTTACGAGGCCATGAATGATCAAAATTTTTCATATTAGCATTTAGACAAGTTATGTTTCCGTGCATGCCCAACTTCTCTGAATTTTCATTTTACAACAGGAGGTTTTCATGTTAAGGCTTAAGCAAGTTGTGGATATTGGAGCAAATTTAAATGTGCCTGTCTCTACTAGTACTATTTATAAATTCACACAATTCAGTTTATATGTGGGATTTATTGGAAACAGTCTTTGTGTCTAACCATTAAACTAGCACATATATTTTTAGTCAGGAAATCTTATCACAACAGGTATATTTACTTCATGGTTCACACATTATATAGGACAAGACTACTTTAACGACCCATTAAAATCTGAACAAGCATCAATTAACTGATAGCTGTAATGTTACATTTTGAGATTTAGGAAATTTTTAAAATTTCTGTTCACTCCTTTTAGGGCTGGGCTACAGGCAAGCCATTTTGGTACAGTGTCACTTAAATGAATATTTTATGTTTTGGTTTAAATAGTTTTGTTCAGTGTTCGATGAGAAGTCCTAATAATATTGAGTGCAAATGTCTTATGGCAAATACTTCGTAAGTTACACAAATGAGAAATTGTTGATGGTGCACCTGTACATTCCAGACTCCTTGTCTCCACCACTAGTGGTCTGCCATGTTGATGATGTCAGATTTGGGATAAGGATGGCATGCTGTATATTTATCTCTGGTACTCACAAATATCAGGTACTGATTCATTTGTACCTGTGACAATGACCTGTACAAGATCAACAAGTACTTTGCTGTCACTTCAGGATTGCTAGTAACTCCTCCACTGCTGACCCTATTAATTCCATAGTTACATTTGATATTAAAAAAAATCAGGAAATTTCTGTTCACCCAAGTATGAATGTAATAAAATTGTACAGCATAGATGACTTTGAATTTGAAGTGAAGCTAGCCCATATAACACTCAGGGGACCACCAGCACTTGTTTTGTAGGCAGGTGTCCCTTATATCAAGTTTTAAGCAAATAGTAAAATTAAACAACTTTCTAAATTTTAAAATATGGTGCCTTTAGTGTGTCAAAGTAGTCGTATATCGCATGGTTAACAATGGTATGAGCCAAGTTGGTCACAATGTAACCTTATATTTCTGTTGAGTTCATTTGCAGACCATGTAGACCCAGATCTGCCATTACATAATGCAAAAACATCTGTCCACTTTGTTAAGAATAATCAGTCGAACAAAAAAAAACCCAGACCCTAATCTGCCAGCATAGTATGAGAGTCCAACTACAAACTGCATAAGCCCAGATCAGCCATTGCATAATGTGCCAGCAGATCTGGGTTTTTTTTTTTTTTTTTTAAGGAGTAACCAGTAGAACTAATAAAATAGACATTGATACTTTACATAAAGGAGGTAGGGTGGTATTTATTGTGACTGGCTTGCTCAGACCCTGGATTCACTAAGTATTATAAACTGTCCTGAGAAATTCTGTATCTTTACGTACCTCAATACCTGAATACTTATGTAAATTTGTGATGACCCTTTATCTTTTTATCTTCAATTAGATGTAAATATATTTAACACTGGATAAAGAAAAACATTTGCTAAACCATTGCATTGGATATACTTGGTTGAACAACATTCTATAAATGTATTCCAATTTGACAGTCTTGCATGCCACATGTTTCTTGCATACTGGCCTTGTAAGCTTTTTAATCTATCATTTCTGAATGTTCTGTTTCTTTTGTCAATCTTGATTTATGAAATCCTTAAAGATTGTTAAGGTCAACCTTAAACAAATGTGAGGATAAAGGATGATTATATGTCGAAAGAAAAAGTCAAATAATCAAACTTAATGAAAGAGAAAAAGAAGTTAATGATTTTATAGATGGGGCCTGTTCTGGAAGATATAATTCACATAAAAATTCTCCCCTTTTCTCAATCATTTGGGACAATATTGGGGGTTGGTGGGTTTCAGGATTTAGAAGGGATTTTAGGAAGACATAAAGATAATGATTATAACTCTAATGCATCATTTTTGCTCATTCTGTTGATTTCTCAACATGAATTGCTATAAATAAACATCTTGGAATAGACCCTGATGGATTAATAGTTGTTCATAGATGACCTTGTTTTCATGGTGTCCAACATGATGCAAGCAGCTTGTGCATTCGTCATCCACCACTGAATTTTATCATGTCCTATTGCCCACATTTTTTGTTTAATGAGAAGTATATGGCAGAGAAAGGGATGCTGGTTTGTCTTTCACAGGATAAGAATGAGTTCAGTAACCTAAGCAAAGATGGAGTCCTCTTGTGTTTTCAAAATTTCAGATTAACTTACCATATAATCTCACTTATAAGTCAAGTCAAACTGCCAACAATAAAAGACTTATCTATGGTAACATAGTGTGCCTGTAGACTTTTATGTTCTACTGTTTACTCCTTACAAACTGCACAGACCCAGATAAGCCAGCACATTATGCAATGGCAGATCTGAGTTTGTGCAGTTTGCAGTTGGGCTCTGTTTATAAGCGATTGTATATGGTAGTATTATCTGCTTAAGCAAGTGGTGTGCTTCAATGGAGATATAGATTTGTGATTGCTGTTGATATTGACCTGCTTCTGTAAACAAATCAAAATCTTTTATTGACTTAGAAGTCAATTGTTTGGCAGATTTGTATGATATCTGTTATATATTTACAAACTTGGTTTATTTTGAGATACTTAAATACCCCCCCCCCAAAAAAAAAAAAAAAAAAAAAAAATTTAGCCTATAGACTCCAGGAATGTGGTTTAAATATTTCTATAATTACAGAACCAAAATATCTGGGGGTACTGATAATTTAGTTTTCATACTGTGAACCTGGCTTGATTTGGATCAGATGTTTAGTGGTTTAAGGGTAAGGTTTTGTCCTGGGCAGTTTATGTAAGTTTTGACCATACTGGACACTAGATTGGACATGGTACGGGACAAAAATTGAGAAATATTTGTTTTGAGTGACAAATCATTGCAATGGCAAGTTTTGTTTTCTTATCATGCTTTTATATTTTCAACCATGTGCCAATAGCATTTTATTTTATAAAACCATGTGCCACAGGCCTTTTGTGTTTGCCATTATGTGCCATTGGCATTTTATGTGTTACAACCATGTGCCAATAACATTTTATGTGTTACAACCTTATGCCAATAGCATTTTATGTGTTACAACCATGTGCCAAAGGCAATTTGTGTTTGCCATCATGTGCCAATGGTATTGTTGTGATACTTTTAAATATGTGCTTGCCAGAAGTAAATAACAGAACCTGATGGAAACATCAAAACCAGTAGCATCTCTCTGTGTAAGTTCCATGAAAAAATTGCATTTTCTGTGTTACAGCCATGTGGCAGTGACATTTTATGTTATGACCATGTCCAAAAAGCTTTTTTTTTGAAGCCATGTGCTTTTGGCATTTTTAAAAATACTTTTAGACATTTGCTGGCCATCAGAAAATAATCAAACCAGATGGGAACCTCAAAGCCCTGAGTATGATCTGTGTAAACTCCATGGAAAAAGTAGACTGTAATTGGAGCTTTTGAGTCAGAAAATGTTCAGAAAGTAAATTTCACTACCAGAGCTATCTCTATCATTTTTTTTCAGTTTTGTATAGAAATTGGAATCAGTAAATAGATACCTAAGCACCAGAATCATCTACCTTATTTTAAATTTTCAGTTTCATGGGGCAGATGGAGCCCAGTTGAAGGACCTGCTTTCACAGGCTGCCATGGATTACCGCATCAGCAGCTACCGGGTGATAATGGACAGTGCTCGTGCTATTCTCAACTCAGATAGCAGCGCTACATCCATCGGTGAAAGCATTGACAGTGGAGAGGAGGAGACCAGCAGTCTACCTGAAGGACTGATTGCAGTACCTGGTAAGTTTATAAAGTTCTGGCTTTCTACTAAAACCAGAGATGGTGAGAATGAAGTAATCTATCTTTCCAGTAACAATATCAGGTCTCAGGAAAACCACTCATCCTGATTAGGTAAAAAGGTAACTAGGCAGTTGCCCATGGACCAAATCAGTACAGATTTACACCTTAATCTGAGTTCATTTTCCACCCATATGTGTTGAAGTTCAATGAGTGAGTGATTTGGATTTTTAACATAGCTTTACCAAAAATTCAGTTAAATTGCCATTATGTCAGCAGTGTGACAGCTTATAGTGATGCCAATCACTGTGGCATCATGCAGCAGACATGTAGTATGATGCCACACCCTGTAGTCACATTATCCTGACACCAGGCCAACCAGTCATAATACTAACCTATTAACACATTTACCCCTAGCGCCACATTTACAGGGCAGGGCAGGAGGTAGTAGCCTGCTGCCATGCTCTGTAGCGTCAAAGTCATGTATGATAGACTAAAGTGGGTAGTATTATAGAAAGGTAGAGAGATTTAGCTCTACAATGATACCAAATAATCTGGACATTTTAGTTGCACTACAAAAGACAAAGGGAAAAACCTAAAACTTTTTGGACCTGTTTTGTTTTCACCTAAAATTCGCCTGTGGTCGGAATCCAAATTTGTGTCCAGAATTTCGACCTTTTGGCCTCAGATTAAAGGCAGGCCAGTCTGAACTGCACACAGATAGGTTAACCTGTGAACAAATATTAGGATAAGTTGGACATTTTTAGTAAATAGTCTTCTCCATACGAAAATGATGGGTCTGTTAAACATAAAAAACAAAAAAACAAAAAAAATCCCAACTTTTCACCTTCTACTCATGCATGAGCAAAATAACCAATGAAAAACAATGTTTTTAACTCAACTAGGCAATAGGCTAATGGAAAATTGCTTGAAAGTCAATGTATTAGGATGTATTCAGAAATAACCTTCAAAATGTGTTTCCTAATTGCATTTCATGCAAAAACAGCAAGAACCTCCAGGGGTTTATGTGTTAATGCTGAAAACCAGGCAAGGCAGCTGCCAGTACCATTTTTATGAGTCACTGGTATGACTAGGCTGTGGTTTGAACACGCAGCCTCCTGAATCCAAGGCTGATTCTCTATGAGGCCATCTGAGCACTCCTAAAGTTCAGCATGCTTGATAGCTGGTGTGCATCAGTCATAAATATTATATGTCAAGTTTACCTAGTTATTGGCAGTTTTGTTTTTTTGTTTTTTATGATTTAACACCATTTTTCAGCACAATATAGGCTATACATGGCAGTCAGTATTAATGGTGGAGGAAGAACCCGGACAAACCCCGGAAAGAACCTCCGACCCACGAGAAGCTACTGGCAAGCTTTCTCACATAACTACATAGCCGAACCTTAGAACTCGAACACACATAGACAGAGGTGAGATGGCAGTGGTCCGTAACGAACAGCGCTTTAGACCACTCGGCCACTTGAGGCCCCAGTTGTTGGCAGTCAAGAACATGCTGCAATGGGATTATATCATTTTCTTTTTGTGTAGGACTTGATGTAATCTTAATAGTAAAATTGGTAAATACTATGAATTAATTATGATGCAATTTCTAACTTGGACCTCAATTTATTAATGGTGACCACATTTACAGTGACACTTTTCAATAATTTAGGTATCAGTTGGATGTGGAGAAAGCTTTATCGAAACAATGGCAAGCGAAAGAGAAGATACCAGCAAATATTTCTATAAGCATGTAATTACATGTCATAAGAACAATATTGCCAACTTGCATTCACGCCAAGTGTTTTAAGTGACTCGCCTAATTCATAAGAACATTCACTCAGTTCATGCCATTATAACTTATTTATAAAGCAGATTCTGTTGAGACAACAACCAGTTGGTCAAAATCTACTTGAGACAATGACCTCAAAATGTTCCAATTCTTTTGGCCAATTAGTGATTTTCCTTCTTATGTCTGAGTATAGAATGGAAGTTTAACCAAAATGCTTCAATCAGTAGGAAAACTGGTATAAATTGAGAGATGTAGAATTCTTGTGTCAAATTACAATTGACATTTTTTGTGTGAAAAGTTATTACTTTAGTTAATATTGGTGTCTTTACTTCGATGTAAAATTGTACTAATAAAGTCACAGTCTTAAATTATGGGTCATCTGGGGGCAAGTACATGTATATCAATGTCTGACCAAATGAAAATCTTAGTTTTGGAATTCTCTGTCTCATAACTTCTGTCATGTCTAATCACAAAAATGTGGGGGCCCCGAGTGGCCTAAAGCGCTATCTGTTACGGATCACCGCCATCTCACCTCTGTCTGCATGGGTTCGAGTCTCGGATTTGGCCAATGTGGGTATGTGAGAAAGCTTGCCAGTAGCTTTTCACCGGTCGGTGGTTATTTCCGGGGTTTTCCCCGGGTTCTTCCTCCACCAATAATAATGGCCGCCATGTATAGCCTATCTTGTGCTGAAAAATGGCGTTAAACCATAAAAAATAAAAATAAAATAAACAAAAATGTGATAAACTCATTGAAGAGAAAAATTATGCCATTTCGATCACAAAACGGTTTCATCGTAAACATGAATACATGATCCATGCCATTTTGATTACAAAACGGTTTCATTGTAATCATGGATACAAGATCCGTGATATCTCAATTACAAAACAGTTTAATTGTAAACAACATTTTCTGACATCTAGACATCTTTCATTTTACAATTTTACAAATTCAAGTTATTTGTAACTTTTCCACACAAAAATTATATACATTCTGTGAAATTTTCCCTTAATCCACCCAAATAAATATAACTGCACTTCGCTTAAATGCACACTCCAGATAATTGCACGATAAATTTCTGCCCGTGGCACATAATTCAATACAATTTTACTCCGGTTAACTGCACAATGTATATTCATAATCAGTTATTGCCAGTCCACTGCTGTAGCGCTTCAAATAAGCCGGCAATTAAAATGGTAAATGCGACATTGTAAATGATTGACGTGTAAAGGACGCCTTAGGTGGTATATACAGTACATGTATATCCGCGCCAACTAGGAAGCAATAGCGTGGGAAAAATCATAGTACAGCATGGGAAACATTGCTCTAAACCGTTCGGGTTTGAATGATTTCAAACCAAAAAATGGATGGTTGGAAAGATGGAAAATGCGCAATGGAATTCAATTTAAACGACAACATGGTGAAAAACAGTATGCAGACGACTTTGGAGCTGAACGCTTTTTCTGTCAGAGATGACCCATCAACGTCTGACAGCAGTTTTCGAATAACAAGCGATCTATAGAATTTCTTGAAATTCACTATGATTCCTTGATTCATAGGTTGAATAAGAGTAATTGTGTTCAGAGGAAGGAAAACAAGCTTAACATTTAAGTAAAAGTTGAAAGAGTTGATTCTAATCATTGTTTAAATTTATTCTTCACATATATTCGTGCCGTGCTGATTTAAAGCTGTACTGTACCGTACTTCGGTTAACTGCACACTCCGGTTAACTGCACACTGCACAGTCTTGTGACGGGCTTGCGGGTGCGTAGTTAACCAGAGTCGACTGTGTATATATATATATATATATATATATATATATATATATATATATATATATATATATATATATATATATATATATATATATATATATATATATATATATATATGATCTTTCCTGCATAGTTTTCTCAGCTCTGTATCAAAGTTAACATTGAGCCTTAGTTTATTTAAATTAGGTTTTTGTATCTGCATAAAAATAGATACAATGTATGTAATCTTGCAGATGCTAGGTAAATTTGTTCTCTTCATTAAAAAAATGGTATGAACAGTTCATGCAAGCATTTCTTTGTCACTTTTTGCTTAGATTTCAAAAACATTCAGGTAAATTGATCACATACTGTTCTTTTAATTGATATAATCAATCTCTTTTTGATTTCTGAAGTTTAGCCTCCATCAAATAAATTTACCTGTTGTTGCTAACTTTTCTAGTTGTTGGTACCAGTAAGGTCGGTTTTCAGCATTTGGTCCTGTTGAGGTTTTAACATGACCATGGTAAATACAGGTAAGTAGGGTCTGTTTTCAGCATTAGGTCCTGTTGAGGTTTTAACATGACCATGGTAAATACAGGTATGTGTATATTTTGGCAGTGTGCTGTGGAGAATTTTATAATTCATATCTTAAGGAATTGATATGTGTAAACTTTAATAAAAATTGGCTTTAGGAAAAGATATGTGTAAATTTTTATAGAAATTGGCAGAAAGTACTACTTTAGATTTAGTTTACAGAAGATGTATGCAGTGATTTGCACAGATTCTACAGAATTAGATGTTGGCATTATTTAGACTGCATGCAATCTCCAGGATAATGGCATTTTTAATACATTCCATCTTAATGTGTTTTCCATATGGTTAAGAGAGAGTCTGTACTTAACTAGAAATCTTATCTATTAATTGGCATGTTTATGTCCAATCTGATCAAATTGATTTCTGTTACATATCAATTAACAGGACATCTTTTATTTACATGGCATGTGTTATGACAAGTCTAATACCTTTTTGAAAGCAGGCTTGTAAATTCCTGTGAAATCTGGCATATTTACTGTTAGATCCTAATGTATCTAAACAGGGCAGTGCCAAGGTAGTGCATCTGGTTATACTTCTTACAGGTATGATTAAATTAACTTACTATATTTCAGAACTGGGCTGTTACCCATACATTTCACTTAATAGATCATTTTGCATGCAAAAAAGTCATTCATATGACCTTTATCTTTGACTTTTAACCCAACCAATAATTTGTGTATCCCCAACCCCTTTTTTATGTTGGAAAATTCTGCAGTTAAAGTTATTTAAATTAACTTACTTTATTTCAGAACTGGGCTGTTACCCATACATTTCACTCAATAAAAGTCATTCAGATGACCTTGATCTTTGACTTTTGACCCAGCCAATAATTTTCATTACTATGGATGTTTACGTACCCCCACCCTCCTTTTTAAGTCAAGTCGAACTGCAAAGCAACAAAGATCCAGATCTGCTTTATCACAAAGCACCTGCAGATTATTGTCTGTATTTTTTGTTCTACTGATTATTCCTAACAAACTGCACAGACCCTGATCTGCCAGTGCATTATGTGATAGCAGATAAAGATCTTTGCAGTTTGCAGTTGGACTCGTCGTATATGCAATTACATATGGTATAAGGTGGTGCTGTGGTGTGGTCTCAAACAATAATTAAATCCCAAATAAATCACTAGCAGTCAAATGTAAACATTCTAAAGAAATCCTTGAATTTGTTCATGTTCTGGAGAAGACCAGATCTCCTCTGTGTTACTTACTCTTCAGATCATTTCAGTCAAAGTAAATTTAGATCATATCTGTGCTTCATGAAGTTGTGTTCCTTGAAGATTTGGAAGTGTCTGGTTAGGTGTTCCATGAAGTTGTGTCCCATAAAGTTCTATTCCATGAAGTTGTGTCACATAAAGTTCTATTCCATGAAGTTGTGTCCCATAAAGTTCTATTCCATGAAGTTGTGTCCCATAAAGTTC
Organism: Unio pictorum; assembly: GCA_030141615.1. Classification (NCBI taxonomy): domain Eukaryota; kingdom Metazoa; phylum Mollusca; class Bivalvia; order Unionida; family Unionidae; genus Unio; species Unio pictorum. The sequence goes on along the minus strand of JARLTB010000173.1, from coordinate 2,756,966 downwards.
TATTCCAAGAAGTTGTGTCCCATAAAGTTCCATTCCATGAAGTTGTGTCCCATAAAGTTCCATTCCATGAAGTTGTATCCCATAAAGTTCCATTCCATGAAGTTGTGTCCCATAAAGTTCTATTCCATGAAGTTGTGTCCCATAAAGTTTTATTCCATGAAGTTGTGTCACATAAAGTTCTATTCCATGAAGTTGTGTCCCATAAAGTTCTATTCCATGAAGTTGTGTCCCATAAAGTTCTATTCCAAGAAGTTGTGTCCCATAAAGTTCCATTCCATGAAGTTGTGTCCCATAAAGTTCCATTCCATGAAGTTGTATCCCATAAAGTTCTATTCCATGAAGTTGTGTCCCATAAAGTTCTATTCCATGAAGTTGTGTCCCATAAATTCTATTCCATGAAGTTGTGTCCCATAAAGTTATATTCCATGAAGTTGTGTCACATAAAGTTCTATTCCATGAAGTTGTATCCCATAAAGTTCTATTCCACTAAGTTGTGTCCCATAAAGTTCTATTCCAAGAAGTTGTCTCATAAAGTTCCATTCCATGAAGTTGTGTCCCATAAAGTTCTATTCCAAGAAGTTGTGTCCCATAAAGTTCTATTCCATGAAGTTGTGTCCCATAAAGTTCTATTCCAAGAACTTGTGTCCCATAAAGTTCCATTCCATGAAGTTGTGTCCCATAAAGTTCCATTCCATGAAGTTGTGTCCCATAAAGTTCCATTCCATGAAGTTGTATCCCATAAAGTTCTATTCCATGAAGTTGTGTCCCATAAAATTCTATTCCATGAAGTTGTGTCCCATAAAATTCCATTCCATGAAGTTGTGTCCCATAAAATTCCATTCCATGAAGTTGTGTCCCATAAAGTTCTATTCCATGAAGTTGTGTCCCATAATGTTGAACAAAACTTGTTGACACTCACAAAGAGAGTGTAATGGAACCAAGAATCATAGAGCAACTTGCATAATATAACTAACTTGTGTAATGTACCATAACGCAGCATTGAGTAACAGTGATGTGTTCTTGTTGTTGTTGTTGGAGGGTTTAATGCCATTTTTCAGCACACGATAGGCTATACATGGCAGCCAGTAATAATTGTGGAGGAAGAACCTGGGAAAACCCCTGGAAAAAACCACCAATCCACAAGAAACCACTGGCAAGCTTTCTCACATACCCACATTGTCTGAATCTGAGACTCGAACCCATGTAGACCGGTTAAATGGCAGTGATCCGTAATGGAGAGTGCTTTAGACCACTTAGCCACTCTGGGTCTCAACAGTTATGTACAATGTATGATAAAGTAGTATAGAGTAACAGTAATTTGTGTAATGTATAAAAAAAGTAGCATAGAGTAACATTAATTTGTGTAATGTATAATAAAATAGCATAGAGTAACAGTAATTTGTGTAATGTATAATAAATTAGCATATAATCACAATAATATGTGTAATGTATGATAAAGTAGCACAGAGGTACAGTAATTTGTGTAATTTATAAAGTAGCATATAATCACAATAATATGTGTAATGAATAATAAAGTAGCATAGAGTAATAGTAATTTGTGGAATGTATAATAAATTAGCATAGAGTAACAGCAATTTGTGTAATGTATAATAAAATAGCATAGAGTAACAGCAATTTGTGTAATGTATAATAAATTAGCATAGAGTAACAGTAATTTGTGTAATGTATAATAAAATAGCATATAGTAACATTAATTTATGTAATGTATGATAAAGTAGCATATAGTAACAGTAATTTATGAAATGTATAATAAAGTAGCATCGAGTAACAGTAATGTGTGTAATGTATAAAAAGTAGCATAGAGTAACAGTAATTTGTGTAATGTATAATAAATTAGCATAGAGTAACAGTAATTTGTGTGATGTATAATAAATTAGCATATAATCACAGTAATATGTGTAATGAATAATAAAGTAGCATAGAGTAACAGTAATTTGTGTAATGTATAATAAATTAGCATATAATCACAATAATATGCATAATGAATAATAAAGTAGCATAGAGTAACAGTAATTTGTGTAATGTATAATAAAATAGCATAGAGTAACATTAGTTTGTGTAATGTATAATAAATTAGCATATAATCACAATAATATGTGTAATGCATGATAAAGTAGCATAGAGTAACAGTAATTTGTGTAATGTGTAATAAAATAGCATAGAGTAACAGTAATTTGTGTAATGTATAATAAAGTAGCATAGAGTAACATTAATTTGTGTAATGCATGATAAAGTAGCATAGAGTAACAGTAATTTGTGTAATGTGTAATAAAATAGCATAGAGTAACAGTAATTTGTGTAATGTATAATAAAATAGCATATAGTAACATTAATTTATGTAATGCATGATAAAGTAGCATAGAGTAACAGTAATTTGTGTAATGTGTAATAAAATAGCATAGAGTAACAGTAATTTGTGTAATGTATAATAAAATAGCATAGAGTAACAGTAATTTGTGTAATGTATAATAAAGTAGCATAGAGTAACATTAATTTGTGTAATGTATAATAAATTAGCACAGAGTAACAGCAATTTGTGTAATGTATAATAAAATAGCATAGAGTAACAGCAATTTGTGTAATGTATAATAAATTAGCATAGAGTAACAGTAATTTGTGTAATGTATAATAAAATAGCATATAGTAACATTAATTTATGTAATGTATGATAAAGTAGCATATAGTAACAGTAATTTATGAAATGTATAATAAAGTAGCATCGAGTAACAGTAATGTGTGTAATGTATAAAAAGTAGCATAGAGTAACAGTAATTTGTGTAATGTATAATAAATTAGCATAGAGTAACAGTAATTTGTGTGATGTATAATAAATTAGCATATAATCACAGTAATATGTGTAATGAATAATAAAGTAGCATAGAGTAACAGTAATTTGTGTAATGTATAATAAATTAGCATATAATCACAATAATATGCATAATGAATAATAAAGTAGCATAGAGTAACAGTAATTTGTGTAATGTATAATAAAATAGCATAGAGTAACATTAGTTTGTGTAATGTATAATAAATTAGCATATAATCACAATAATATGTGTAATGCATGATAAAGTAGCATAGAGTAACAGTAATTTGTGTAATGTGTAATAAAATAGCATAGAGTAACAGTAATTTGTGTAATGTATAATAAAGTAGCATAGAGTAACATTAATTTGTGTAATGCATGATAAAGTAGCATAGAGTAACAGTAATTTGTGTAATGTGTAATAAAATAGCATAGAGTAACAGTAATTTGTGTAATGTATAATAAAATAGCATATAGTAACATTAATTTATGTAATGCATGATAAAGTAGCATAGAGTAACAGTAATTTGTGTAATGTGTAATAAAATAGCATAGAGTAACAGTAATTTGTGTAATGTATAATAAAATAGCATAGAGTAACAGTAATTTGTGTAATGTATAATAAAGTAGCATAGAGTAACATTAATTTGTGTAATGTATAATAAAATAGCATATAGTAACATTAATTTATGTAATGCATGATAAAGTAGCATAGAGTAACAGTAATTTGTGTAATGTGTAATAAAATAGCATAGAGTAACAGTAATTTGTGTAATGTATAATAAAATAGCATAGAGTAACAGTAATTTGTGTAATGTATAATAAAGTAGCATAGAGTAACATTAATTTGTGTAATGTATAATAAATTAGCACAGAGTAACAGCAATTTGTGTAATGTATAATAAAATAGCATAGAGTAACAGCAATTTGTGTAATGTATAATAAATTAGCATAGAGTAACAGTAATTTGTGTAATGTATAATAAAATAGCATATAGTAACATTAATTTATGTAATGTATGATAAAGTAGCATATAGTAACAGTAATTTATGAAATGTATAATAAAGTAGCATCGAGTAACAGTAATGTGTGTAATGTATAAAAAGTAGCATAGAGTAACAGTAATTTGTGTAATGTATAATAAATTAGCATAGAGTAACAGTAATTTGTGTGATGTATAATAAATTAGCATATAATCACAGTAATATGTGTAATGAATAATAAAGTAGCATAGAGTAACAGTAATTTGTGTAATGTATAATAAATTAGCATATAATCACAATAATATGCATAATGAATAATAAAGTAGCATAGAGTAACAGTAATTTGTGTAATGTATAATAAAATAGCATAGAGTAACATTAGTTTGTGTAATGTATAATAAATTAGCATATAATCACAATAATATGTGTAATGCATGATAAAGTAGCATAGAGTAACAGTAATTTGTGTAATGTGTAATAAAATAGCATAGAGTAACAGTAATTTGTGTAATGTATAATAAAGTAGCATAGAGTAACATTAATTTGTGTAATGCATGATAAAGTAGCATAGAGTAACAGTAATTTGTGTAATGTGTAATAAAATAGCATAGAGTAACAGTAATTTGTGTAATGTATAATAAAATAGCATATAGTAACATTAATTTATGTAATGCATGATAAAGTAGCATAGAGTAACAGTAATTTGTGTAATGTGTAATAAAATAGCATAGAGTAACAGTAATTTGTGTAATGTATAATAAAATAGCATAGAGTAACAGTAATTTGTGTAATGTATAATAAAGTAGCATAGAGTAACATTAATTTGTGTAATGTATAATAAATTAGCACAGAGTAACAGTAATTTGTGTAATGTATAATAAAGTAGCATAGAGCTACAGTAATTTGTGTAATGTATAATACATTAGCATATAATCACAATAATATGTGTAATGAATAATAAAGTAGCATAGAGTAATAGTAATTTGTGTAATGTATAATAAAGTAGCATAGAGTAACAGTAATTTGTGTAATGTATGATACACCAGAACAAAATTTTTTGGATGGTTTGCAAATGTGGTATTTAAGAAGGATATTATTTTGGGTTAAATAAAATCCCACAAATCAACAGCTTAAGATGCACATGAAGGTTTTCAATTCAGGTTTTTTATTTGTTAATATTTCCTCAAACCCTTGACAGATTTGTGCCATACTTGGTATTATCATTCTGAGGCTAAGAAAATACGGTACATTCAACAACATATTTTTTATATAGTTTTGACTTTCCATTAAAAGCTAGTCTTTGAAGATCTCCAGCATTTATTTGGCATTCTCAATACATCCTTACTGTGGTTCAAGTCCTACTTTGTGAACAAGACACAAATTGTATGTGCAAATGGAATACACTCCAGCCTAGTTGATCTATGTTGTGGTATTATACAGGGGTCTGTTCTTGGACCTGTTCTCTTCATTTTATTCACTCAGCTCCTATTCAGACAACCGTATACTCATTATTCCCACTATAAAACAAGTCATATGGACAATGTATTCTTGCATACCAGGGCCCAGCAATGTGAATGAATTGCCCATTGAAATTAGACACAAAGAAACAGTGATCCCTTTCAAGAATACTCTTAAAACTGACCTTTTTTGACTGCAAGAACAAACTTAAAGACCTAAAAATGTTTCCTATGTTGAATCATACATTTTAAAATTAACAGTTTGACCTACCTTTGTGGACCCCTATATAAAGACTACCATTTATAATGGACATTTCTCAGTCTGATTTCCATGTCAATAATTTTCATCTTCTTTATAAAGGACCCCTGTTTACAAAGGACACTTTTAGTGGTCCTTTCAGTGTCTTTTATTGTCATGCATTACTGTATATGAATATTTGCAGTTCCTGAAGATGCCAAGTTCAAGATTGTCTACCAGCTGTTAAAGTCAGAGAGACTGTATGTCAATCGACTACAGAGTGTCCTTGACAGCTATGCAGAACCACTAAGGTAAGAAATGTTTGCAATATTCTATGTATATTGGATATTTTTAAAAGGGCTAACTTTTGTTCCCATCTGGGATCAGAATTTGTTTTAGAGTAATTTCTAATCTACAAGATGAAAAACTTTTTCTTTTTGAGGCATAATTCAGAGTCATAAGTTTTTAATGTCATTCTTGTCAGGACTTGCACTTTTAAAAAAAATGTGAAATTTTTTATTTCCCACATTTTTCCACATATATTATTGATATTTAGTTTATTCATATTTTATATTATGTTACTAACCTCTATTAATAAGGTGCAAACTATTTGAAAAACTCAGAATTATTTTATCTTGAGATTTACTGTTTGATCAAAAGAATGACAACTGATAATACTCCAGACATGTACCATATTTCCTCATGTACATGCCCCCTCCGCTGCAATTTAATTCATAGAGAGTGGCTTTTCTACTAAATGCTGGTGCATTATCCAACACTACTGTTTAGTTATTTAGGTGTTTCGGTGCATACCATACAAGTTGTCTTTTACCCTGTCAGTTATGAAGAGGTCAGTCTCCTGGGTGTCACTTTCATTGTTTATTGATAAATGTACTTAACAAAATGTCAGGGTCAAAAAATAAATTTTAGGTTATTAAACAGTGTTTGCTGGAGTATTGATCTTGTAATCACTCAATGACAATAAGATAACAAAGTGATTTTAGTAGTTTTATTTTGAAATCACTGAATCTTAAAACCATGCAAAGAGTTCTATAACTTTCTGAGCATTCTGTGATTCTACATTTTCATACAGAATTTGTCATCCTTTTTTTTGAACTCGCCATTATTCTGTTTATATATATATATATATATATATATATATATATATATATATATATATATATATATATATATATATATTACATGTTCTGAAGCTTTTCAACACAATATTTAAGGTATCCAGTACATATATTTGTGAAGCCTGAATCGTAATAGAATTCAGTAATTTCCTGCCTTTTATTTAATAAGTCTATCTATAATAATTTGGTAAAGAAATTTTTCCTTATAAACATTAAGCTTTCCCATTCTGTATTTTTATATTGAAGAAAGTGCCACTGATAAAAGGCTTTTTAAAACATTTCAGGAAGTTTTCGTCTCTCAGTGTGGATGATCACAGAGTACTGTTTGTTGGCCTGGAACCAATTGTCTCTCTCAGTGCAATGCTCAACTCAAAGGTAAGTCTGTCAGAGTTACATTAGAATAGAGAATCAAGAGTTGTCTCCCTTACTACATCGTTTGCTCAGGCTGTGCTTTTAAGATGTTAATAGAAAAAGGATGGACCAATTAATTTGATACTGGAAAGATTGTACTGTCCTCTTTTTTTCTGGTTGTAGATTTTAAGCAGAAAGGCAGTTTTACAGGTTTTTTTTAAATTATAAAATGTGTGCATAATTGACTGGAATTATCTAGATCTATTCTTATAAACTTACAAAGTCAAGTGTATACTTCGTTCTCATGCTTTGTGTAATGATAACCTTTGCACGATGGATGTACAAGATATTAACTGGATTGTTTTCATTTGGTGTGAACCTAATTTGTATTTATGCTAATAAAAACGATTATTGATGTGTTTGATATTTTGAACATGTTTAAGAACTCTGTTAAAATTGCAATGAAAGTTTTTCAATACGTTTGAACCAACGATTTTCCCCCAATTTTACTGTGGCTACTCTAATTTGCAGTTTTTATACTGCAGATGAAAATGAAGCTTTTCTATTACTGAAATGAAGTAGTTTGATGGACATAAAAAATGATTTATTTTAATTCTGAAATATATGTAAATAAACATATTTGTTTTATGGTCATTTACTTTAAATTTTACTTATCTGTTAATTTTTTACCCCTGAAGAATGTTTGTCAGAATCTTACAGTAGTCACCTTTTTTTGCCACTACCATATATACTTGCTTATAAGAAGAGTTAAACTGTAGCATAATGGGCCTGGGAATACGGGTCCATATTGTTTATTCTTCTGATTACTCCTTACAAACTGCATAGACCTAGATCAGCTGGTGCAGTTTGAGATGGCAGCTCTGGGTCTGTGCAGTTTGCAGTTGGACTCAACATATAAGCAAGTATGTATGGTATACTTGTATGTTCACACTTCCTGTAAACACCTTTTTAGCTTTTTCCTTTTACTTGACAAATTGTGCTTCTCATTATCTTACTTCTTAGCATTCTTACTGGACAAGTTATGATTTCCATTTATTATGTTCTTAGCATTCTTACTGAACAAATTATGATTCCCATTTATTATGTTCTTAACATTCTTATTGGACAAGTTATGATTCCCCTTTATTATGTTCTTAGCATTCTTACTGGACAAATTATGATTCCCATTTATTATGTTCTTAACATTCTTATTGGACAAGTTATGATTCCCCTTTATTATGTTCTTAGCATTCTTACTGGACAAGTTACGACTCCCATTTATTATGTTCTTAGCATTCTTACTGGACAAGTTGTGATTCCCATTTATTATGTTCCTAGCATTCTTACTGGACAAGTTGTGATTCCCATTTATTATGTTCTTAGCATTCTTACTGGACAAGATGTGATTCCCATTTATTATGTTCTTAGCATTCTTATTGGACAAGTTACGACTCCCATTTATTATGTTCTTAGCATTCTTACTGGACAAGTTATGATTCCCCTTTATTATGTTCTTAGCATTCTTACTGGACAAGTTATGATTTCCATTTATTATGTTCTTAGCATTCTTACTGAACAAATTATGATTCCCATTTATTATGTTCTTAACATTCTTATTGGACAAGTTATGATTCCCCTTTATTATGTTCTTAGCATTCTTACTGGACAAGTTACGACTCCCATTTATTATGTTCTTAGCATTCTTACTGGACAAGTTGTGATTCCCATTTATTATGTTCCTAGCATTCTTACTGGACAAGTTGTGATTCCCATTTATTATGTTCTTAGCATTCTTACTGGACAAGATGTGATTCCCATTTATTATGTTCTTAGCATTCTTATTGGACAAGTTATGATTCCCCTTTATTATGTTCTTAGCATTCTTACTGGACAAGTTGTGATTCCCATTTATTATGTTCCTAGCATTCTTACTGGACAAGATGTGATTCCCATTTATTATGTTCTTAGCATTCTTACTGGACAAGTTGTGATTCCCATTTATTATGTTCCTAGCATTCTTACTGGACAAGATGTGATTCCCATTTATTATGTTCTTAGCATTCTTACTGGACAAGTTATGATTCCCCTTTATTATGTTCTTAGCATTCTTACTGGACATGTTGTGATTCCCATTTATTATGTTTTTAGCATTCTTACTGGACAAGTTATGATTCCCATTGACTTTGCCTAGTGGATAAGTTGTGATTCCTATTGACGTTGTTCTTTTGTTCTTTGCATTCTTGCATATTTGACTCAATCGTGGCTAGTTGGTTATGGGTTTAATGCCACTTTTCAGCAGGTGATAGGCTATACGTGACATCCAGTATATTAGCTGGAGGTAGAACCTGGGAAAACTCTCAGAAGAACCATCAATCGATCAAAAGCGACAAACTTTCTCTCAGACTCATGTTTGCCAAGTCCGAGACTCATTTGTACATGGACAGAGATGAGATGTCAGTGATCCGTAAAATTGAGCACCTTAGTCCACTTGGCCATCTGGGCCCCTCACTAGACCTGTGCATATTTTGATTCTTTTTAAACCTTGATGTAAATACATAAACTACACATGTGTGGAACCATAAGTGTCAAATTTCTTATCCCCTTACGAGTCTTTTGTGGAGAGGTTTCACTAGGACTAATATCACTTCCTGTGGTGATGTTAACAACAAAGCTGGCATTATCTTATCACAGATAGTTTCCAAAATATATTTTCTTACACACAAGAGATTCTTCACTTCTGTGCACCAAATATCAACAGGAGACCTCAGAAGTCTGCTTTTCATTGGCATAACCAAAGGTCAGGTTTGTTATAGGATAGAATTTCTTTGTAATATGTGTTTCATTTTTTTAGGCATGAGATGTCATCCTAAAGAATTAAGGATGTCTGTATCATGCTCTTACCAAATTTTCAATGAATTCACCATTCTTTAATATTTCCTTTCCTAGTTTCAACCATAATTGTCACATAATGACATTCATTTTCAAGGTGGAGATGGGGGTTAGGGGATTGGAGATGGGGGTTAGGGGATTGGAGATGGGGATATGGATAGGGGATGAAGAAACATACTTGAGCTTCAAAACCAATTTCCTTTTATAATTAATATTATTACCTATTATACACTGTAAGCCTTGCTTAAAAAAATAATTTTTGAAAAGTGAGAAAAATTAAAGCTCTTTTGGGGTCTGATGTATATCTCTTGTTCTCCCAGCCTCTTCAAGGGTCACCTTTCTTGTGCTGTCACATTATCATCATTGTATCATTAGGTCTGTAAAAGTGGGATCTATGCATAAAAGTACATTACAAGCAATAGTCATGTCCAGACTCCCAAGGTGAAAGAGACCTGATGCTTTTGTGTTTTCAACCTGACCATCATCTGTTAGGCTGAGTTTATAGGCAAGATATATTGTGGACTATGAAAGCAGACCAAATCTTAATGGATTTGGTGATGCCTTGAAAGGCTCACAAGTCCAGTTAGATTATGTGATCTTGACCTAATTTTCAAGGTTACTGTTAAAAAAGCCTGCTGACTTCCTGTTAGTGTAAACAATATTATTGATGTACTATGTACATTTAAAGTTTTGTGACATACAATCATGGAAGTCGGAAGTGATCAACTAGATAATATATTATTCCTTCCAAGTAAAAAACATTCTAGTTATCTACATTACTTAATGTTCAGCTGGCCATGGTTATTATAGCTGGGATTTATCATTTTAAATGCAATTGTGTAAGGTAAATATATTTTGTGAATAACATAGACAGACCAACACCTGTCGTTTTATTGCCATTTCCATTAAAAAAAAATAAAACTAGGGTGTGGAAACCACAAGACATGATGAGCATTTAATGCCAAATAAACTGAAAAGTTTCATTTATATAATTGATTTATGTTGAAGTACTATTTTATTTCAGACTGGTGAAACAAAATAAAATTGGGAATAAATGTAAATTTTGATTTAATTTGAAAACATAATTTCATCCTTGTCAGTATTGGACATTCCTTATACCTATTGAAGATGAATTACTCAAGATATAGCTGTTATACTCCTTATTATCTCCACAACAATGAAGTTAGATGAAGATAATGTGTTTAGCCTGTTTGATCCCATGATTTTTCATTTCTTTATTACCATCTCAGTATTTGATTTCCCATTCTGTATCTTATTTCACATACGTTTAAATGTTTTAGAATTTATTTACATGTGAATGCATCTTTTGATGAGTAAATGGTCGTTACAAAACTAGGTCAGTGTAATCTAATTTGCATGCTGTTGTGACTTGTATTTTCAGATGTTTGTTCAATACACCTGCAATAACTTTGATCCTATATTGCTGACATAATTGAAAATTGGAACATGGCTGTATGTTAATGAGAGTAACTATACTATACCAAAACTTTGTCAATGTGATTATATATTCACATTAAAGTAAATTGTTTTTAAAATTAAGTTATCAGTTCATTACATTGTCATTCTAATAGATCTTATTTCACCTACAATTATGATAATTCCAATGGAGATGTATACAAAGGTGAGTTACTCAAACCATATAAAAATTAGATCACCGTGACCTCATATTTATATTGAGTGACTGCTAACCATTTTTGTACACCCACAATGTTTTGGACCCTATTTCGCCTTCACATGATTTGGTATGTGGATGTACCTTGAGGAGAATGACTTAACTATACCAAAAATAGGTAGTTGTGTCCAACTTTTCAGACTTTAGTGACTGTACAAGTCTGTATTGTCTGCAGCTACAGATTTTTCCTGTTTGCAAGGGAATTACTCATGTGTGAGTAAAGATACCTCATTGACTGTTTACACATGAAGACCAAATATATTTAAGGTATGTTCATATGAGGCTGTCATAATATCACTAGAATGAGGTTTGTTCAAATGAGGCTGTCATAGAGTCACTATAATGAGGTATGTTCATATGAGGTTGTCATAGAGTTACTATAATGAGGTATGTTCAATTGAGGCTGTCATAATATCAGTATAATGAGGTATGTTCAAATGAGGCTGTCATAGAGTCACTATAATGAGGTATGTTCAAACATGGCTGACACAAAGTCATAATAATGTATGTTCAAATGAGGCTGTCAGAAAGTCATTATAATGTACAAACAAGGTTGTCGATTAGTAATTAGAATGAGATCTTCAGATTGATATTATAATGTGGTATGTTTCATCAAGGCTGTCATAGTGTAATTATAATGATGTACTTTCAAACAAGGCCATCAGAAAGTCATTAAAATGTGGTATGTTCAAACAAGGCCATCAGAAAGTCATTAAAATGTGGTATGTTCAAACAAGGCTGTTAATTAGTAATTATAATGAGATGTTCAAGCAAGGCTGTCAGTCATTATAATGTGCTGTGTTTAATCAAGACTGTCATATTGTAATTATAATGAGGTATGTTCAAATAAGGCTGTCAGAAAGTCATTATAATGATGTATGTTCAAAAAATGGATGTTAGAAAGTTATCATAATGAGGTTTGTTCCAATCATAAAGTCATAATGTAGTACATTCAAACAAGGCTGTTAGAAAGTGATGATTATGAGGTATGTTCAAACAGAACTTCCAGAAAGTCATTACAATGTATGTTTATGTCATTACAATGATTTATGTTCAAATAAGGCTGTCAGAGAGTCATTATAATGAGGTATGTTCAAACAATGGCTGTTAGAAAGTTATCATAATGAGGTATGTTAACTTTCTAACAGAGCATTTATTGATATGAAATTGTACTGCAATATTTCTTACAACTGCAAACTAAAATCAGCTGAATTTTGTATAGGAATAATTGAACATAATATATCCGTTGTAACAGGACCCATGATAAAACCTGCAGATAAGAGCAATTGTATTACACTGAGTGGGGGCCTTTATAAGTGAGTGCACTGAGTGGGGCCTTATAGTGAGTGGACTGAGTGGGGCCTATAGTGAGTGGACTGAGTGGGGCCTTATAGTGAGTGGACTGAGTGGGACCTTATAGTGAGTGCACTGAGTGGGGCCTTATAGTGCATGCACTGAGTGGGACCTTATAGTGAGTGGACTGAGTGGGGCCTATAGTGAGTGGACTGAGTGGGGCCTTATAGTGAGTGGACTGATTGGGGCCTTATAGTGAGTGGACTGAGTGGGGCCTTATAGTGCATGCACTGAGTGAGGCCTTATAGTGAGTGGACTGATTGGGGCCTTATAGTGAGTGGACTGAGTGGGGCCTTATAGTGCATGCACTGAGTGGGACCTGATAGTGAGTGGACTGAGTGGGGCCTATAGTGAGTGGACTGAGTGGGGCCTATAGTGAGTGGACTGAGTGGGGCCTTATAGTGAGTGGACTGAGTGGGGCCTTATAGTGAGTGGACTGAGTGGGGCCTTATAGTGAGTGGACTGAGTGGGGCCTTATAGTGAGTGGACTGAGTGGGGCCTTATAGTGAGTACACTGAGTGGGGCCTATAGCGAGTGCACTGAGTGGGGCCTTATAGTAAGTAGATACTATTCTAAATACAGAAGATTAATTATTAGTGTGCATTAGAAGGTGTGGATATCTTGGCAGTATACTTAGTTCATAATAATAATAATAATTGAGTACGTGTAGACCACTGCTATGTGAAACAACCTGTCTTGAGAGACCATATTCTTAGTGCACAAATTTATCGATTATATAGCATTGTGACCTGTTATGAGACCACCTGTCTTGAGAGACCATACTTTTTTGACAAAGGACGTGGTCTCTCAAGACAGGTTTTACTGTATAAGTCAAAGCTACAAGGGAAAACCAAGAAAAAAAATGAACAATTTTCTTCCAATGTAGAATGAAATACTGTTTCACTCTCTTACTTTGACAAGTATTTTTGTTAAAGATTCCTGCGATATTTTTATAGGTGGTAGTGATTCTACCCTGATATCCACCTATTCAGTTCCAGTCATGTAGCATCCTGACTTATGACTCTTTTTTTTTTTTTTTTTTTTGTGCTCAGTAACATTTAAGAAACTTAAATCGATGAAATTCAAATTTGATATGGGGCTCAGTTTTAAGAAGATCTGTGTCTTCACATTAAGACACTTTAATTTCTGATGGTTTGTCAGCCATTTTAATGCAGTTGTATTTACAATCCATACAAGAGAGGACATCTGATTGGTTCAATTCTCACACACACACAATGGTGCAGAACCAGATTACCGGTATTTGTCTCAAGCTAATATAGACGGGTCGTGCATGTTTTTTTTTTTTATAATCATTTTCAGTTGACAAGGAAAAGTGTCACATACCATTGGAGGATCAAATTGTTGCATGTTCATTTTTATATAGTATCGGTTGCTTAACTAGAGTCTTAATTTGATGTAATCCACATGATCTACATGAGGACATTTCGGTGATAATCTAATGCTTTAAGGTATGGAATGTAAAAATACCTGTGTAAGGGAAGCATGCTGCAAAAATACCTTCTTGTCCAATTACAGATCTCACACAACCATTAATCTATGTCAGCATGTTTTGGGGATTTAATTTGTTTAGAATTTTAAAAAAAATTAAAAGAAATAAAATAGGCAATTTTTTTCATGTACCTTTTAATTTACAGTTTTTGTAGATGCAGAAACTGCATGATTCAGAGAAAAATATGTTTATGCAAAATTAATTATCAGGTACATCATCAAAACTTGAAATGGTACACCATCAAACTTGAAATGATAGCTCATCAAAACTTGAAATGGTACACCAGATACTCTTGAAATGGTACACCATGAAAACATGAATGTTTAATAACCTGTCAGATGCCAGTGCTACTGTAAAATAGTGTAAATATCTGCCAAGGCAGAACAAATTTGAAACCACTTAGAGTCATTCTGTACTTTTGACACAGTTAAACAAAGTTGGCACTTTTTTCTATTGACTATGTTTCGATGGAAATGCCATGAAACTACACTACATTAACTGCATTGTACCAGACTCACATGTGGTTAACAGGCTACATGTTGTTTGTTAACTTTTCTTATGGAGTGCTAATCTTATGAACTATACTGAAATTTCCTGAGAAAATGATTTTCCTTGCCTTAGACATGCAGTTAAGCTCAACATTGAAAAGAAAGAAAAAAATATAATCCTATCTTAACATTAACACACATTTGCTAAATTGTAAAAAAGAATATTTCTAGACAACGTACAAAAGCAGTTCAAATACAGTTTTTGTACATTCGGTGCCAATACAGTGTATATTAAACTCACGGGAAATTAATGTCTACTGTATCTTACATTTTTAACAAAAGTAAGTAAAGCTTGTTTTTTTTTATATATTGTAGTATTTGCACACCCTGTCATTTGTTTGTAGCCCACTACCAATTATAAAATGAGAAGCATCAAAGAGATAAAAATAATTCACAGAAAAGTCATATCATTTATTGATTTATTATTTCTCACCTAATTGTCACCAATAGGTCCCTAACACTGTCAAATTATTGGCATTTAAATGGAAACAAAAGATGACAATGTAAATAAGCAAAATGACTACTTGAAGTCCATTTTGGGTTTCTAGAATAGTCTATTTCATTCAAAATTGTCACCCTCATCCATCATTTTTTTGTCCAGTTTTAATATTTAAAAAAAATTGAACAAATAAATAGGAAGACTTCTTGTATCTTGTATTCCAAATTTACAAATCATTTCAAAGACTAAACTAGATCACATCTCTTGCTTGAAAACATGGACTGGCCCAAGCATATATGGTGGCCATCTTGCTTTGGAAACTCCCAATTGATTCAAAATGCCAATAAATTGACAATATTTGGACCCCTTATTGACAATCTGGTCAGAATTTATAAATCAGTGAATGAAATTACTTCGTTTTGTGCATTTATATCCTTGATGCGTTCTGTTTTTAAAATCGGTACTGCGGTACAATGTGGATAGCGTGAGAATACCATAATAATATTACTTCCTCATATTACAGTATTAAAAGCTGGCATTACAATTCTGAAAATATGGAATGTCTTGTGCAGTTATAAGTCTTGTATTTTATTTTTATTGTTATATACATGTGTTGCAAGTTGCATTTTGAGATTTTAATGCAGTAGTTGGCTTCAATGGAGACTAGTTATAAATTAGTTATAAATTATTTACCCCCCCCCCAAAAAAAATTATTACAGCATCATTATTATTATTATTATTATTATTATTATTATTATTATTATTATTATTATTATTATTTGTGCTTTATAATTATTACTTGATCTAGGTTTTACTGCCCATAGCAATAATTTTATTTTCATAAACAAGCAATGAATTGAATAAAGTGTTGCCTTCAGTCTTATTTTTATTTTTAAAAGTTTAATACATTTACTAATCTCCATCAAAATTTGATTCCTGACCCTTGTGTGATTGGAAATTTGAATCATAAATTAATTTTCTACTCAGTAACTGACAATGGACTTCCTGTATTGGTATCAAGCAATGACTTCCTAGATGATATCAAACAATGGACTACCTGAATTGATATCAAATAGTAGACTTCCTAGATGACATCAAATAATGGATTACCTGGATTGATATCAATCATTGAACTTCCTGGACTAGAATCAAATTATGGACTTCCTGTATTGATATTCAACAATAGACTCCCTGAATTGATATTAAATTTAGATTGAGGATTAGTATTAAAGAAATGTTGGCCAAATTCGAATTTGATACATCATGTGAAAATTCAAGATATGGCTCTTGCATAACTTGAAACCTTTCATCAGAAATACTGTTTCAGCTCAATAACCTTTGGAGAACTTTTTGTATTGAAACCAAATTTACTATGAGCCTATATATGTTTTAACACTACAGTTTAATATAGGTTTACTGAGGTGAAAATTGGAAATATGGCTTCATGTGACTTAGAAGTTTGGCCATGCATCATTTCTGTGCATTAACTTCAGAAGGAAGTCATAGATTGAAACAAACTTTAGTATCAGGAAACTTAACCCAAATTTAGTTTTCATTTCTATGCATTCAAATGAGACAGGGTTGCAGCCCAGCATGGCTCCCACATGCTCTTTGATCAACCAAATTTTTCTTTACCTAGGAACAAGTTATCCAGATTTTGAAAGTTTGCAATCTAGAATAAATATTTCATGCCAGGACAAAATATTTATTTTGCGATATAATGACTCGATGTTTATTACCCAGCTTGAAAAAATACCAAAAGTGCCAAGAAAATAAAAGTCAAGGAAATTGGTAAGAATTTTCCCCCTGAAAATATTGCATTCTATTTTACAAGGCTGTAATTAGAAATATAATACACACTGTGAAGTAGAATCTACATTCATGTCATCTTCATTCTTATCAAATTCAAATGATGCTGAATGTTTTCTGTCAGCATAAATCTGGTCACTGAGTAAGATCCTTTTATTGTCAAAACCAGTATTCATCATTATGGTATATAGCAGTATTCATCATTATGGTATATAGCAGTATTCATCATTATGGTATATAGCAGTATTCATCATTATGGTATATAGCAGTATTCATCATTATGGTATATACCAGTATTCATCATTATGGTATATACCAGTATTCATCATTATGGTATATAGCAGTAATTATCATTATGGTATATAGCAGTATTCATCATTATGGTATATAGCAGTAATTATCATTATGGTATATAGCAGTATTCATCATTATGGTATATAGAAGTAATTATCATTATGGTATAGATCAGTATTGGTAATTATGGTATACAGTCAAGATTAATCCCTGCATAATGTGTCCAAGTATAACCTAGAAAATTTACTGCATCCTTACTGCCCCCCCCCCCCTCTTGCAAGCTTAGGAATGTAGCATTCTGGAAGTCCAGTGTACTCCATATAATAGCATGTAACCATTAGAGGCATAAATTATGCTAGCTTAGTGGACTGCATTGGCAGGTGGTGGATTAGTTTACTGCATTGGCAGGAGGTGGCTTAGTGGACTGCATGGACAGGTGGTGGCTTAGTGGACTACATTGGCAATTGGTGACTTAGTGGACTGCATTGGCAGGTGGTGGCTTAGTGGACTGCATGGACAGGTGGTGACTTAGTGGACTGCATTGGCAGGTTGTGGCTAAATGGACTGCATTGACAGGTGGTGACTTAGTGGACTGCATTGGCAGGTGGTGGCTTAGTGGACTGCATCGGCAGGTAGTGGCTTAGTCAACTGAATTGGCAGGTGGTGACTTGGACTACATTGGCAGGTGGTGGCTTAGTGGACTGCATTGGCAGGTGGTGACTTGGACTGCATTGGCAGCAGCTGGTGGCTTAGTGGACTGCATTGGTACATGGTGTCTTAGTGGACTGCATTGGCAGGTAGTGGCTTAGTGAACTGCATTGGCAGGTAGTGGCTTAATGGACTGCATTGGCAGGTGGTGACTTGGACTGCATTGGCAGGTGTTGACTTGGTGTACTGCATTGGCAGGTGGTGACTTAGTGGACTACATTGGTGGGTGGTGATTTTGTGGACTGAATTGGCAGGTGGTGGCTTAGTGTACTTAATTTGCAGAAGCTATGAAGACTTAGTGGACATTGGCAGGTGGTGACTTATTGGATTGCATTGGCAGATGGTTGTTTAGTGGACTAGATTGGCATGTGGTGGCTTAGTAGACTGTATTGACCAGAGCCATATTGCTGTTGTGGACTGCTGGCAGGCAGGAGCCATGTTAACTAATAGTGGACTGTATTTTCATGCAGGACTCATCTCGACTTAGTGGACTTCATGCAGGTAAGACTCATTATGACTTAGTGGCCTGCATTGACAGGTGGTGACTTAGTGGACTGCATACAGGCAGAAGCATGGGTTGTTTAGTGAATGGCATGCCAGACCCTTTGAATTCTACCATAGGATCATCACAGGTCAAACAGCAAACAAGGATGTGTCCTTGGTCACATTACTTGACTCCACTTGCCTCCACACAAAAGGCATCTTAAACCAGAATGTCATTAAATACATCATATTAATGTAGACCTCCGTGCCCTTAGAACACATTTCAAGTTTCAGATGAATAGGACAATAAATTGTGATGAATGTGAGACATATTTAAAGCATTTGCTTTTTAAAAAACTTTATCCCATTTTAGTTTAGATATATCAAGTGTGTGAAGTGATTCATGCCACCTGTTTATATTGCTCAGATTACAGACATTTACATATTGAGCTATGCTGATGGTGCCCAGTATGTATTAACTAACGTTTTAAAGGTCTTCCTTGATGGACAAATCACATTATCCCATTTTATGGTAAAGTTGTCGTTGAATTGATTGTCTGCTTCATTTATTTTAGGTCAGACTTCCATGGTTGAGCAAGTTTTGCTTGGTAGTTTTATGATGGGATGAAAGATCTGTTTTATGAAGGAATGTAAGACTGTGTTAAGTTATTTATAACATGTTTGTTTATGAAACCATCTTTTAAGTTTATTTGGAGCATAATTTTGTAATAATGCTCTGAGTCAATTTTCAGGCATGAATGACCCTCGACCTTGTAATTTGTTGATCATTGACATTGCCGATGTTTCTTGCAATTGTCTGTTTCTAAGTACTTTTCTGAGCCATTTTTATAATGTTATGACATCCATCCACCCTGGTGTCTGTCTCGTACGTGTATTTTGTTGCTGCACATTAGCTTAAGTCCTCAACCATCTGCCATTAGCCAATGTTCCAAAGAGCTTGTAGTTAGGAAATGGATGAAGCATATTGACCTTGAAATCAAAATATCAAAGGTCAAGTTTACTATGATTTTAAGAAGAAAAATGTTTTCTTTACAATTGCTTTTGTTCACAGACCAGGACTGAATTTTGTGAATTGCTTGCACTTTGAGTAAGCCTGTTGATTTTGGGGTTAAAGGTCATGGCCAGACTGCACATACTGGAAGTTTTTAATTCAACTTTTTACAGAAACATATTCCATATTCCATATTCTTTTTCATGCTTCTTATTTTGGTATGTTTCATCAATGGTATTGGAACAGAGTCAGTAATGTATGAATTTAATTATTTGGAAGCTTAAGGTTGATTGCATAAGGTTCTGCTGGCATATATACTTGAATTCATTTTTTTCTAGGGTAAATTTTCATAGTTTCATAAATATATATATTTTCAACAGTGCTTACATTAGTGAATTGGAAAAAATGTCATATGCACTATTTCCACAAAAGGGTTATTTTTTGTGTGGATGCTGAAAGTTGCAATTCATAGGAACCATAAAAATGATTCAGTAAATCTTCATATACTTTGTCCTCACAATTGCTGTCAGATGTTGTCTTGATGCTGTCATGGAATTGGAGAAAATAGGAGAATCTAGAGAAAACAAGTTCTTTGGGCAATCATGCAGCCTTGCACGTTTCAGAACTGTTTATTAAATTTGGGATCCAGGTGGAAGGTAACTGTATTACTGCTTAAGTTTAAAATTTAAAATTCAAGTCATAACACGAAAGTTTATATTTCTAATTGTGCTCATAACATTATGCGTAAGCATATTTATCAAGTGATGAATAGAAATGTACACCCATGCTCATTTCATGTAAAATTGATAAATAGAAATGTACACCCATGCTCATTTCATGTAAAATTAATGCAGAGAAATGTATACCCATGCTCATTTCATGTATAATTGATTAAACTTTAAATAATTTATTGATTTGTCAAGTTGAGTCGCAGTATATAACTCATTTAAAATGGATTGAGTTTTTATGTAAGATTCTCTGATATCTATTCTCGTCACATATCTGATTTGTTTGGAGAGTTACGCCAAAAATTTATGAATTACTTGTAGTAGATTTTTGAAGTTTATTGACTAGTGCTTGATGCTGGAATCTTCACAAGCGAAAACAAAGTTATGTTATTCGGATTTTTTTCTGTTTCATTTAATGTTTAGAATTATTCAACAGTAACTAAGTCTTGCCTTTTTGTGGTTATTGATATTTGTATTGAGTTGCCTTGAATAAAACAAAATATGCAGGAGACCGTAGATTTTTGTACTTGATGAAATTCTTTCAATATTTTGGAATAAAAATTGTATGCCTTTGTAATCCCAATGCAGATCGAAACTTTGTTACTACCACCAAAAAGAAAAGAAACATTTCATCTGTCGAGGTCTTTGTTCCTTGAACACACCTATGGGCATCTCAGTGTAACCATACCCAGTAATTCTTTTGAATAAATTTTCCAACCCAGTAATTGGATGAATGGAAGTAATTTGGGAGCTATGTATTTATGTATTAAATATCTCAAGGTTTTACAGAATCAGTAAGGCATACAATTTCAGCAATTTCTAATGGGTAAACCATTACTCCAGCAACCCTTTATTGGCATAGAAAACATTGTCATTTTTCGATTTAACAGTCCGTGCAAAATTTGATCTGTAGATGGTATGTAAAAGAAAAAAGCAAATAATGAACATATATAAATCCTTGCACTGCTGATAGAGGACTCGTATATCAAATGCTCTATAAAAAAAATCAGGGTTGTTGAGGGTCTCTCTGACATAAAACTAGGTTTATGGCCATGTTTTGTGCTTTTCTGGGTTGTTTCATATAAAAATCCCATCTTTTTGTCTTGGTTTGTCACAGAGATGTTTACTTGAGATGGCTTCTTTTATAAATCAGTGATTGATCTTATCTGTAGTGTGGTAGCCCAAAAGAAAAGGGAGAATTTATGTGCATTTATTCAGAACACAATCTTTGGATGGAAGAGAAACTGACACCCATGATATTTTTGACCCCTTGTATACGATTTGTTACACAAGGAGTGTACTTGCAGCATATAAGACTATAAGGTTGCCTAGATAAGTTTTGTAGCCATTTCAGGAGAGGTATTGATGTGTACATTCCTCTTCTTGGATTTAGAAGCTTTGTCCAAGTGTTGAAGAATTGCAAAGTTTTCCTGTTACTTTTACTGTGTTGCTTTTAGACATGCTAGATTTGGTGAATAATTAGTGAGATCAACGATACACTATGAAATCTTCAGTTCCAGATTAGGCTTCTATTCCGTATTAGTCATTGCACATTATTTTCATTATAGTTCCCTTCATTCTCTTCAAGCCCATACAAATTTGATTTTTTTTTTAAGAAACAGCATTTCTGGATATTCCTTTTTTATGAAATTGTTATGTACTTGGATTATTCATTGAACCAGCGGATATCTAGATGAAAAGTAGCAGACGACAGCATGTTCTTATGAATTTTTCGTTGCCAGGTATCTTCTTTTTACTGAAATAACTTGTATGATAATTTTGATTACCATTGGTGATTTTTGTGATCGCTAACACGAATCATGTTGCACAAAGTTCTTTTATTATAATGACAAACATTTGGTTGAAATTGTTTTGTGTTCAAAATAATTGTTTTGTGTTCAAAATAATGAAAATTATTTTGAAATTGAATTGAGCACTTCTTGAAGTTAAAAATGGTGGACGTTTTTATGATCATACATTTAAGGATGGTACCAGTAATAATTACCTAATTACATAATTCAAAGTTTCATTCATACAGTGAAAATTCCATTCATGATTATGGATATATGTGAAGTCAGATATCAGGGTTTAATTAGGTGAGTATGTAATTTTTATTTAACATTTATTTTGGAATTTTACACATGTTAGACATGTGTCAACAGTTAACACATAAATTGTAAGCAGTACCATACATACCCACTTAGAGGTAGAGTCCAACTGCAAATTTCACAGACCCATCTCTGCCTTGCATAATGCACTGGCAGATTTTGGACTGCACTGTTTGATAGGAGTAATCAATTGATGCTATGGCAGATAAGTATCTTTGTTGTTCGAAGTTTGACTAAACTTTTAAGTGAGTATATATGGTATGTCTTGATTTCTATGAATTTCCTTAAAAAAAATTCTCCAAATAACAGGATAAATAAATAAATAACTAATCTACAATTCTTTCTATTTTGTACAATATTTATAAGGCACCAAAATACACACCTAATCACAATACAGGCGTATAGAACTACATACACAGTACACTGTACATGTTTATGGGCTGTACACAGTTAAACAGATAAATAACATACAAAAAAAGCATATGTGCCACTTTGTGTACATATAGAAACAGTTTTTTTAGAGAGTTCTTTCTTTGTTGTTGTTATCTTGTCATTGTTTCAGACCATGATCTGATTGGTGGTATACTGTGAGGTACCATAGCAAAGTAAAAATTGGACCAATATGAATGTTGAGAATTCCAATTTCCCATGTCAAGTCAAATTGATGCTACTGAAAGTTCCATTTCATATTTTGAGTTTTGCAACTTCATCTGTTGAAGTACACAGCGGTGTTGAAAGTTCCATTTTGTTGTGTTTTTAGAGTTTATCTGTTGAATTACACTTCAATATTTAAAATATCAATGTTGTATGTTAAGAATTTAAAGTTTACACATTGAATCAAATTTCTTGCAGTGACAGTTCCAGTTTATACATGTATATCATGTTTTTAAATTGGATTTGTTGTGTTATATGGTGGTTGAAAATTTCATTTTTATGTCAAGATTTTGGTTTTTAATTTTTGAATTACACAGTGGATTATTTGTTGTATGCTCAGAATGCCAAGTTCACATGCTGAATCATATTTCTTGCACTGAAAATTCTAAATTATGTATCATATGTTTAAACGTATTTAGTAGATTACATGGTGGTTGAAAATTTCATTTTTATGTCAAGCTTTTCTTAATAAAAAAAAATGTAATTGCAGAGCAGTTCAAAATTTCAATATTTTATTTTAAGAATTCCAATTTGAATCAAACTGTTGGCATTGAAATTTCCATTTCATATGTTGAGTTTTTAAATTTTCTCTATTAATTACACAGAGCTGTTTGAAAGTTCCATTTCCTATGTCAAGACATTCCCATAAATATGGCTCACATGTACACTGTTTTATGTGCACTCCTGTATTTATTCTTGCACCTTTTTATTCTGTGTGATGTTGGTTAAATTATATAGATTTTGTAATGCTGTCATGGTTATTCTGTGTGATGTTGGGTAAATTACAGATTTTATAATGCTGTCATGGTTATTCTGTGTGATGTTGGGTAAATTACAGATTTTGTAATGCTGTCATGGTTATTCTGTGTGATGTTGGTTAAATTACATACATTTTGTAATGCTGTCATGGTTACCGGTATTTTGTGTGATGTTTGGTAAATTACACAGATTTTGTAATGCTGTCATGGTTATTCTGTGTGATGTTGGTTAAATTACATACATTTTGTAATGCTGTCATGGTTACCGGTATTCTGTGAGATGTTGGTTAAATTACAGATTTTGTAATGCTGTCATGTTTATTCTGTCTGATGTTGTTTAAATTACATAGATTTTGTAATGCTGTCATGGTTACCGGTATTCTGTGTGATGTTAGGTAAATTACATACATTTTGTAATGCTGTCATGTTTACCGGTATTCTGTGTGATGTTGGGTAAATTACATACATTTTGTAATGCTGTCATGGTTACCGGTATTTTGTGTGATGTTGTTTAAATTACATACATTTTGTAATGCTGTCATGGTTACCGGTATTCTGTGTGATGTTGGGTAAATTACATGCATTTTGTAATGCTGTCATGGTTACCGGTATTTTGTGTGATGTTGTTTAAATTACATACATTTTGTAATGCTGTCATGGTTACCGGTATTCTGTGTGACGTTGGGTAAATTACATACATTTTGTAATGCTGTCATGGGCTGACTGTCTGATTCATGAGGAGGGAAAAATGACTGGCACCCATAACAATCCTGTTTAAAAGATCTCCAATGTTTTTCATTTTTGCTCTGTTTGATTTTATGTCATTTTTATTAAATGACATGTCTATAATCATCATAACAAGAGTTTTACTTCATTTTATCTTGATTTAGTCCCATTTTAAAACATCATCAAAGAAATTCTGTCTTGACCCAGTGGTCTGATGTATTAAAACTTTCCAGCTGAGAATTTTATTGTTGAGTCTATATATATATATACATGTATATATATATAGATATATATATATATATATATATATATATATATATATATATATATATATATATATATATAGAGAGAGAGAGAGAGAGAGAGAGAGAGAGAGAGAGAGAGAGAGAGAGAGAGATGATTTGTTACATGCATAAATGTGTATATATTGTTCATATACATGTTTGTTGACATGTATGGCAGTATAGTCATATATATTAATTCATTTTAAATGAACATATTGTAGTTACTTTAAAAAAAATTATAACATGTCACAATTGAGTATCCCATAGCTGATGGATCTTTCATGACCATTTGTGCTCTCATTGCTTAATAAAGCATTATTATTATTATTATTATTATTATTATTATTATTATTATTATTATTATTATTATTATTTCTTTTATTTTTAGTTTAGCAAAACAACTTTTTTCTGTAGATTCATTTAGACAACTACCACAGTTATCAACTAAATAGGTCACTAATATGATTTTTAATATTCTATATTTCACCCAGTTTATAACCATTCATTCTGGGACATGCTCACTTAAGGCAATTCATTCTGGGACATGCTCACTTAATTCATTATGGGACATGCTCACTTAAGACAATACATTGTGGGACATGCTCACTCAAGACAGTTCATTCAGGGACATGCTCACTTATGACAATTCATTCTGGGACATGCTCACTTAAGACAATTCATTGTGGGACATGCTCACTTAAGGCAATTCAATGTGGGACATGCTCACTTAAGACAATTCATTGTTGGCATTGAAATTTCCATTTCATATGTTGAGTTTTTAAATTTTCTCTATTAATTACACAGAGCTGTTTGAAAGTTCCATTTCCTATGTCAAGACATTCCCATAAATATGGCTCACATGTACACTGTTTTATGTGCACTCCTGTATTTATTCTTGCACCTTTTTATTCTGTGTGATGTTGGTTAAATTATATAGATTTTGTAATGCTGTCATGGTTATTCTGTGTGATGTTGGGTAAATTACAGATTTTATAATGCTGTCATGGTTATTCTGTGTGATGTTGGGTAAATTACAGATTTTGTAATGCTGTCATGGTTATTCTGTGTGATGTTGGTTAAATTACATACATTTTGTAATGCTGTCATGGTTACCGGTATTTTGTGTGATGTTTGGTAAATTACAGATTTTGTAATGCTGTCATGTTTATTCTGTCTGATGTTGTTTAAATTACATAGATTTTGTAATGCTGTCATGGTTACCGGTATTCTGTGTGATGTTAGGTAAATTACATACATTTTGTAATGCTGTCATGTTTACCGGTATTCTGTGTGATGTTGGGTAAATTACATACATTTTGTAATGCTGTCATGGTTACCGGTATTTTGTGTGATGTTGTTTAAATTACATACATTTTGTAATGCTGTCATGGTTACCGGTATTCTGTGTGATGTTGGGTAAATTACATGCATTTTGTAATGCTGTCATGGTTACCGGTATTTTGTGTGATGTTGTTTAAATTACATACATTTTGTAATGCTGTCATGGTTACCGGTATTCTGTGTGACGTTGGGTAAATTACATACATTTTGTAATGCTGTCATGGGCTGACTGTCTGATTCATGAGGAGGGAAAAATGACTGGCACCCATAACAATCCTGTTTAAAAGATCTCCAATGTTTTTCATTTTTGCTCTGTTTGATTTTATGTCATTTTTATTAAATGACATGTCTATAATCATCATAACAAGAGTTTTACTTCATTTTATCTTGATTTAGTCCCATTTTAAAACATCATCAAAGAAATTCTGTCTTGACCCAGTGGTCTGATGTATTAAAACTTTCCAGCTGAGAATTTTATTGTTGAGTCTATATATATATATACATGTATATATATATAGATATATATATATATATATATATATATATATATATATATATATATATATATATATATATATATATATATAGAGAGAGAGAGAGAGAGAGAGAGAGAGAGAGAGAGAGAGAGAGATGATTTGTTACATGCATAAATGTGTATATATTGTTCATATACATGTTTGTTGACATGTATGGCAGTATAGTCATATATATTAATTCATTTTAAATGAACATATTGTAGTTACTTTAAAAAAAATTATAACATGTCACAATTGAGTATCCCATAGCTGATGGATCTTTCATGAC
This sequence comes from Unio pictorum, assembly GCA_030141615.1. NCBI lineage: Eukaryota > Metazoa > Mollusca > Bivalvia > Unionida > Unionidae > Unio > Unio pictorum. Next base: position 2,729,830 of record JARLTB010000173.1, on the reverse strand, counting down.
CATTTGTGCTCTCATTGCTTAATAAAGCATTATTATTATTATTATTATTATTATTATTATTATTATTATTATTTCTTTTATTTTTAGTTTAGCAAAACAACTTTTTTCTGTAGATTCATTTAGACAACTACCACAGTTATCAACTAAATAGGTCACTAATATGATTTTTAATATTCTATATTTCACCCAGTTTATAACCATTCATTCTGGGACATGCTCACTTAAGGCAATTCATTCTGGGACATGCTCACTTAATTCATTATGGGACATGCTCACTTAAGACAATACATTGTGGGACATGCTCACTCAAGACAGTTCATTCAGGGACATGCTCACTTATGACAATTCATTCTGGGACATGCTCACTTAAGACAATTCATTGTGGGACATGCTCACTTAAGGCAATTCAATGTGGGACATGCTCACTTAAGACAATTCATTGTGGGACATGCTCACTTAAGACAATTCATCTACTGATATGCACATGTGCCCTTTGACCTCACAGTCACAATCCTAGAAAATTTGTGTTATGGTTTTTTTTTTAAAGTTTAAAAAAAAAATTAAAAATTCTTTTATTTCTATTTAATTAATTAACTGATATGCACATGTGCCCTTTGACCTCACAGTCAAAATCCTAGAAAATTTGTGTTAAGGTTTTTTTTTTAAAGTTTTAAAAAATTTTTTATAAATTCTTTTTTTTCTTCTATTTAATTAATTTTCTTCATCCTTGGATGATTCATTAATAATGAGCAAACACTGTTATACAAACATACACTCTTGACCATTTGATATTTGGGACATAGCCTTTTATAAGATTTGCATTAAGGTTTTAGTTAAAGTTTTTAGTTTCTCTTTTCATTCACTTTATTTCCTAAACATTGTTATGAATTTTATTCATACATTGAATTAATTTTAGTAAGACAGTTAATACAGTATTACATCATGCTTGCTCCATCTTTGGTCATTGGATCAAGGTCACAAGGTTACATTACTTTTACCTGTAGTGGACCAATTAATCCCCCACCCCCCATTTGTTTTCAAAATCAGCACAAAGCAACATAAACCTTTCCAATATTCTTTAGATTTAGTTGGTTAAAATTATGCCCTGGTAACACAACATTCAGAAGACTCCTGAACTATATTTCTCAGGTCTGCCCTTTTTGGAGGATTCTTACCATGTACATTTTGAATCTAATTAGGGAAAATACTTGTGTGACACAATTTTTTTCTCTCCCTAGAAGTCTGTGACAAAGTATAAATGTTTGCCACAAGCAAGCCAGAAAATTACTTTGATCCATTTTTTTTTTACAATTGTACTAAAACCAATAAACCCTTATAACCCTTTCATTTTAATGTTATACAAGTACAGAACTTATTCAGTACTAAAAAAAAAGACACCCACCCCACCCCACCCCACCCCACCCCACCCCACTCTACCCAAAAGACTATGGTTCTTCATATTTTGTTTAAGAAAATTAACTGTGTATAATAGAAAACTTAAAACTATGGCAGATTGAAAGTGTAAATAACATGGAAAAAAAGAGAATATATTGTCTTTTCTTCAAACACTTTTGACAGATGGTAGATATTAGGTGTGCTTAAATCTTGGAATTTATAATTGTGTTCTCATTGTAATCAATAATTGGAATATCATGATTATAATTTATAGAAGAATCATGTATGGAAGACAATGTGTTGACACAAATTTGATTCAACATGTGAAAATTGAATTCTCAGTATAGGAATTGAACTTTCAACTACTGTTCTGTAACAAATCTTAAACCTCAAAGTAAGAAATGGAACTTTCAACTACTACTCTGTAACAAATCTTAAACCTTGAAGTAAGAAATGAAACTTTCAACCACTACTCTGTAACAAATCTTAAACCTCAAAGTAAGAAATGGAACTTTCAACTACTGCTCTGGAACAAATCTTAATCCTCGAAATAAGAAATAGAACTTTCAACTACTGCTCTGTAACAAATCTTAAACCTTGAAATAAGAAATAGAACTTTCAACTACTGCTCTGTAACAAATCTTAAACCTTGAAATAAGAAATAGAACTTTCAACTACTGCTCTGTAACAGATCTTAAACCTCATCATAGAAATGGAACTTTCAACTACTGCTCTGTAATGGAACTTAAATCTCGACATAAGAAATGGTACTTTTAATCACAGCCATGTAATTAAACAGATACTTTTTAAAATCTCAATATATGAAACTTTCAGCGCAAACAGTTTTGATTCCATGTGTGAAGATGGAAATTTTTACATAAAGCACATAAATGTTAACCACTGCTTTATAATTCAGAAGTTAAAATCTAAAAACTTGACATAGGAAATGAAGTTTTCAACTACCACTGTACTGTTCTATGGATAAAACTTCAAAACTCAGCAAATGAAATGGAACTCTCCGAACTGCCAGTTTGATTCAGCGTGTAAATCTGGCATTCCTGTTACGCAATATGGTACCTTCATCCAATATAATTCAACAGATAAAATGTAAAAACTCAAAATATAGAACTTTCAATACCATCAATTTGATTTAACATTTGAAATTGGAACTCTCGATATATCAGATTGAAATATTTGAACTTCTACTTGGAACAACTTATGCTCCCTATGGCACTCCAGAGGTTGGATAGTGATCTGATTAGTTACAAAGATATTGTCAAGGCCAAGGTGATAATTTCTTATATATTTACTTTTCCGGTAAGTATTTATTCATATATGCATACATTTTTCAGCCATTTAATTTGCTTGAAATATGTTTTTTAATGGAATATTAAGCATGATTTTACAAGCTCTTTGTAACTTGAAGAGTTTTGGGGTGGGGTGCTTTACCTATTAAATTTGTAATTTAGTTACAAAATGGCTGTAAGAATCTTATCAGACATCCCATATCACCTGCTTGTAAATGATACTGTTATGGATCTTTTTAAGTTCAAATAATGTTAACTCTTTATAACTTAAATTTTTAAAATGTATCACCTGTTTGACTGAACATAACAAAAGGCTTGAATTTTTTCAGTCAGCACACATAGTACGGAATGCAGTCATTTGCTTTGGGTGCAGATCAGGTAGAGGATAAGTAAAACAATACACCAGGCATTTTGACTGTGAAAGTAGCTGTTTAAACATAAATATGCCCACCTTCTTTTAACTCATCCAACAACAATGTAAATACATTTTTATGTTAGAATAATTTTTTTGAAACTTTCTTTCTTGATAGCACAAACCCTGCAATCCTAAAAGGTTACTTAACCATATAAATAGCCTTATTTAAAAATATTCTGTGCATATTTTGTAAATTTTTATTATGATGTCTAAGTCTGAAGAAATATTTATTATTAGAACTGTTGAGTAAATTTTATTGCTGATGGGTCAGATGTGTGAGTAATGCTTTCTTTGAGGTGAGGAGTCCACTAATTCTAAAGGGAACATTAACCGATCTGGGCCACTACTTGCCCTTCCATATGTACATACTAGTGATTGAACCTTGGACAGCACAAGTGTGATGGTTGTTCCATTATGTTGACGATGGTTTGCTTTTAGCTGGAACAATAGATCACTTGAAGAATGTGCTTCATCTAGTATGTGGCTTTCTGGGACAGAGATGCATTGTTATTCTAATGTCAGATGATCCAGCTTATTCAACACATAGAATAAAAATATTAAGAGCCAGCTCTTCCTGATTGAATATTCACTGTTCATATTAAAAAATATACTATATATGATTCCATGGATTGAATGTAGTTTTTACATTTTTAATTGGATTTGACCACCTTGTTTTTTGGCAGGGTTCAAAATAATGTTTAACAAGGTGTGCAGTAGATTATTCATCAGTTTGGTTCCCTGTTGATTTTAACATCACTTTATTGGCTTTGTCATGCCATCTGAATGCTTTCCTCAGGGATAAACCAAGGCAGTCAACCAGGGCTGGCCTATACAGGTATTGAACCTGGAACTCATTTTTATTATTACTCTGACATTCTACCAACTGTGCTTCCTATATTTGTCAGGATAAACCCGTGAGATAAGATACAATAATATTTATTTAATGTCAGCATGGTTTAAAACAGCAAATCAAACTAAGCTCTAATGGCCTTATTGCAAACAATAAATAAAGCAAGTTAGGCATTGCAACAAACATGATTGGCCATACATCCAAACACTTCGTAATACATAAATATAGAATTGGACAAACAAACAATGCATAACATGAGCAAGTAAGGAATTTTAAAAGTCTGTGAATAAAAGTGAATTTAGTATCTTGAATAAATTTAAAAATACAAGGATTATTACAAATTATTGGTCAGATTTGGCATTTAAAATAAATGTCGAAGAATCCAATTCAGATTAAAAAAGCCAAGCAGCAAGGTCACCTATACCTTTTTTAAAAATAAATTAATTAACAGTAAGGGACTTGATTTGTAGTACATCAGACAAGGACAGATAAACAATAAATGCCAACACAAACATTAGCTGTCTTTTTGAAGGGAGCAGTTTAACAATTTCTTCACAGTTTGTGATAGCATTTCTTATGTTAAGTACAGGCTTCAAGATGGATGTCTTTTTGTGATAGCATTTCTTATGTTAAGTACAGGCATCAAGATGGATGTCTTTTACCAACAACTATTGCTTAAAACTTTTCTAGGTTGGTTTTCATTTTGTTAGCAGTGATCCATTCAATTAGAATATTTTTCTCTGCTTCAAGTGTGTTGGAGTATCAAACTCCAGTGAGGAAAAGTTTCAAGTCTTGTCATCAGCAGAGTTATATAAGGAACCTCATATTAAATTAGAAGGTAACATTAATTAAAACACTCATATTAAAATAGAAGATAACATTAATTAAAACACTCGTATTAAAATAGAAGATAACATTGATTAAAACACTCATATTAAAATAGAAGATAACATTGATTAAAACACTCATATTAAAATAGAAGATAACATTGATTAAAACACTCATATTAAAATAGAAGATAACATTAATTAAAACACTCGTATTAAAATAGAAGATAACATTAATTAAAACAATCATATTAAAATAGAAGATATTATTAATTAAAACACTCATATTAAAATAGAAGATAACATTGATTAAAACACTCATATTAAAATAGAAGATAACATTGATTAAAACACTCATATTAAAATAGAAGATAACATTGATTAAAACACTCATATTAAAATAGAAGATAACATTGATTAAAACACTCATATTAAAATAGAAGATAACATTGATTAAAACACTCATATTAAAATAGAAGATAACATTAATTAAAACACTCGTATTAAAATAGAAGATAACATTGATTAAAACACTCATTAAAATAGAAGATAACATTGATTAAAACACTCATATTAAAATAGAAGATAACATTGATTAAAACACCCATATTAAAATAGAAGATAACAATGATTAAAACACTCATATTAAAATAGAAGATAACATTAATTAAAACACTCGTATTAAAATAGAAGATAACATTGATTAAAACACTCATATTAAAATAGAAGATAACATTAATTAAAACACTCATATTAAAATAGAAGATATTATTAATTAAAACACTCGTATTAAAATAGAAGATAACATTGATTAAAACACTCATATTAAAATAGAAGATAACATTAATTAAAACACTCATATTAAAATAGAAGATAACATTAATTAAAACACTCATATTAAATTAGAAGATATTATTAATTAAAACACTCATATTAAAATAGAAGATAACATTGATTAAAACACTCATATTAAAATAGAAGATAACATTGATTAAAACACTCATATTAAAATAGAAGATAACATTGATTAAAACACTCATATTAAAATAGAAGATAACATTGATTAAAACACTCATATTAAAATAGAAGATAACATTGATTAAAACACTCATATTAAAATAGAAGATAACATTGATTAAAACACTCATATTAAAATAGAAGATAACATTGATTAAAACACTCATATTAAAATAGAAGATAACATTAATTAAAACACTCGTATTAAAATAGAAGATAACATTGATTAAAACACTCATATTAAAATAGAAGATAACATTGATTAAAACACTCATATTAAAATAGAAGATAACATTAATTAAAACACTCATATTAAAATAGAAGATAACATTGATTAAAACACTCATATTAAAATAGAAGATAACAATGATTAAAACACTCATATTAAAATAGAAGATAACATTAATTAAAACACTCGTATTAAAATAGAAGATAACATTGATTAAAACACTCATATTAAAATAGAAGATAACATTAATTAAAACACTCATATTAAAATAGAAGATAACATTGATTAAAACACTCATATTAAAATAGAAGATAACATTGATTAAAACACTCATATTAAAATAGAAGATAACATTAATTAAAATACTCATTAAAATAGAAGATAACATTGATTAAAACACTCATATTAAAATAGAAGATAATATTGATTAAACACTCATATTAAAATAGAAGATAACATTGATTAAAACACTCACATTAAAATAGAAGATAACATTGATTAAAACACTAACAAGTATTGGTGCAAGGATAGATCCCCAATTTCAATTTCAGACCAAATACTCAGAACACCCTACAATTTTATTTGCTGCTTAGGATTTGACTTACAGCTTAGCAAGAGCCATCCTGAGTCACCTGACAAACCATATGCCATTATCTTGTAAATGACTGGAAAATTGTTAAGCTATGCTAACAAATTCAAATCACACACACACACACACACACACACACACTAACTTGTAAATGGCTGGAACATTGTTACGCTATGTTAACAATTTCAAATCACACACACACTAACTTGTAAATGACAGTAAAACTGTTAAGCTATGCTAAAAAATTCAAATCACACACACACTAACTTGTAAATGACTGGAACATTGTTAAAGCTATGTTAACAAATTCAGATCACACACACACACACAGACATGTGCATGTACTTGTAAATGACTGAAAAAGTGTTAAGCTATGCTAACAAATCACACACACACAGACACACACATGTGTAAATTTACTGGAACATTGTTAAGTTATGCTAATAAATTCAAATCACACACACACGCATTAACTTGTAAATTACTGGAAAATTAATTTAGCTATCCTAACAAATTCAAATCACATACACACACACACACACACACTAACTTGTAAATGACTGGAACATTGTTAAACTATGCAAATAAATTCAAATCACATATACACACACACTAACTTGTAAATGACTGGAAAAATGTTATGCTATCTTATAGTTTACTGCAAAGTTTTTTAAATATAAAATCTACGCGCATTTGTTATTTCCTTCACAATTTTACTGCCTGGGGTTAATAGATGACATTCCTTGTGACTACCGTATACATTTTCACACTTAAGAGGTTTACAAGATTTTGGGTCCAGATTTTCCCTGTGTGATGGTGCCTCTATATATTATCATAAAGTTATCTTTGCATGCAACACACAAAGCAAACTCAATACCATTGTTACCTTCCTGTACTCTGATTTCCAAATTACTCTGATTTCCATATATTGTTAGCCTTATAGTATTTGTAAGGTGATGGTTTTGTAGCATTGAGAGAAAGGGCACATTTTGGCATTTTGACACAAATTGACCCATAAAGATGTGTACTTCCATGATTTTTTTTCCTTTTAAAACAATTATTATTAAATAAGACAAAAAAAATCAAAGGGTTACACAAGTGTTTTCTGCCAAAGTAATTTTTTTTGGATGATCTGTCCTTTCACAGTCTCACCTCGACTAAAGATTGGCCAGTTGTTTGGTTCAGATGCTCACAAGCCATGATGGATCCCTCTTGGTCCCTTTATTGCTTGTAACACCTCAACAAATATCCTACTTTTGGTCATAAACTATCTTAATTACAACAATACAGTAATCACTTTACAACTTTCTGTTGGGGAACCAAGTGGACAAGTGGTTTAAAGTGCTCTTCATTATGGATCACTACCATCTGACCTCTATCTGCATGGGTTCATGTCTCAGATACAGCAAATAAGGATATGTAAGAAAGCTTGTCAGTATCTTCTTGTGGGTTGGTGATTCTTTCTGGGGGTTTTGCCAGATTATTCCTCCACCATTAATACTGGCCATGCTGAAAAATGGCATTAAACCCTACAACAAAAACAACAACAGCTTTCTGTTTACATGTCAGTCATGGTGCATCAATTCTTAATTAGGTTAGTAATAACTTGGCATGCATCATAGTACTGGTTGTTGCACTCAAGGAACATTTCCAGTCCCTAGTATTCTTTAAACTTTTTGTAAATCTTTTAGTTTTCAAGAGCAGTTGACTCTGCCTTTAGAACACTTAGTTCCAGAGACAGCCTTGGAAACTTTATTTTGGCCTACTGTTGGTAGAATCACATGTATGAGAATCAATTTAGTATGTAGTAGTGCATCACCAGGAATAGAAAGCTTGTGTTCCCAAATTTGAGAAGAAAAAAAAATAATCCTTTGAACGAGTTGTCAATTATTGATGGTATAAGACCATCAGATAACAAATGAGGAGACATGAGGTGCTTGTACCATATCTACTTATGTACAAGTTGGGTCCAGCTGCACACATGGACATGACCTGCTGGTTCATTATGCTGTTTGCTCTACTGATTAATCAAAATAAACTGCATACATCTAGATCTGCTGGTGCATTATGCAATGACAGATCTGGGTCTATGCATGTTGCACATGGACTTGAGAGCAGAATATACACACTAGTTTAAGCGACTTTACAAACATACTGTTGCAATTAGGAAGCCATGGTAACTCATTTGATGGAAAATCCTCCTTGGAGTCAAAGGGTTGCAGTTTTTGATACCTTCCTTAATAAAAGCCAGTTAGGCTTTCTTTGTGTCTCCTTGGGAAAGGTAATTGGCACCCATTTTCATGTCATGATATAACTAATGTGTGAAAATTGCAGTTAAAAACTAAGTAACTACATTGATAAATACCTGTATTTAAAAAAAAAAAATCTTTCTTTTTTTTACTTTTTTTTCTGTTAGATTCAGCAGGATAAAGTTTTGAATATAATTTGTGCTTGAAAGACACGTTATATTTAAAAATGAATTAAATTTTGAACAATTCAAATTGCCCCTTTCCTACTTTTTCTTGAATAAAATATTACAAATTGTCAAGTGTTTTATATTTTTTACAAGTTTCAAATTTGACATTTTTAAGAATGCATAGGGAGATTTGCCCTTTTAAATGACACTATTTCATCATAACCAAATGAGACAGTTTCAGATAGGTAACCTAACTAATGACCAAATTATATAATATTCAAGATTAATGTTTGTAATTGGCTTGTATTATCATATTTGAATACTGGTATGCGTTATATACTTGTATGACCTTTGAAAGCATTCAGCTATGTCATGCTTCACTGGGTCAGAATGGAAATTAGTTTTAAGTAAAGAACAATATGTCAGTTGTTCACTTGTTAAAGATGAACAAACCACCGCCTGTTCCCACAATTTTGTCACCCATGTAGACATCTGTAAAAGCTAAATTGAAGTGTTACCTTTATTATACGGAACACATACAAACATGGAGTCTAAAAAACAGGAATCAAGTTCAGATTCCAATTTTGTGATTCGGAATCAGTCTTTTCCAAGAAGGAGCAAAAAGAAAAAGTTAAGGAAACATTCAAATGTAAGTTTTTAATAATGAATGTTATAATTTTGTCATTGAACTTATGACATTAGTGTGTGATCATCAAATATCAGAGCAGGAAATTAACTCTTGGAGTAACTACCATCAAGGTGGTAGTTACTTTCAGGATTAATTCTTATTTCTAATTATCAGTGATATGAGGTAATAGTTTTATTTTCTCCAAATCTTTGCTTTTTTCACCAACAGTTCAAGTCTTGGTGTCTCCAAGGTTTACCAGATACATAGGTATACTATTATACATACTGACATTGCTCACAGTTGTAACTCATTGATGTCTTATTTTCATTTTATAAGTGGAGCTTTGATGTCTTATTGTCATGTTACAACTGGAGCTGTGATGTTTTAAATTTCATGTTACAGCCATAGCATTGGTGTCTTATTTTAATGTTACAGCCATAGCATTGGTGTCTTATTTTCATGTAACAGATTTAGAATTGATGTTTTATTTTCATGTTACAGATATATAGTTGATAGAGTTGATGTCTTATTTTCATGTTACAACTGTCGAGTTGATGACTTTTTTTCCTGTTACAGTTGTAGAGTTGATGTCTTATATTCATGTTACAGTTGTAGAGTTGATATCTTATATTCATGCTACAGTTGTAGAGTTGATATCTTATATACATGTTACAGTCATAGAGTTGATATCTTATATTCATGTTACAGTTGTAGAGTTGATATCTTATATTCATGTTACAGTCATAGAGTTGATATCTTATATTCATGTTATAGTTGTAGAGTTGATATCTTATATTCATGTTACAGTCGTAGAGTTGATATCTTATATTCATATTACAGCACATGGTGCACTTCATTTTTCGGCCAAGTGACATATTAAATTTTGTAAGACCAATCTAGGGCCGCAAACACATTTCCTTAATATATTTACTATTCACAGGGCAGATTTCTTTATTGTTTTAATTTGCCCTGAGGGCTGGACAGAACATGTTCAAGGGCTGGATCTGGCACATCTGCCATGAGTTGTTCAACCTTATATTAGCAAAATAAATCTGCAAAATTTATCAAATTTCTTTCCTGTAGCCTTTGGGTATTTGGTAGATATTCAAGTGAAGAAAGTCTTTTTTTCTTTATTATTTAATCGTTTTTTACTTCATAAATATTGAAAAAGTAATTGAAGTTCATACAAATTCATGCTTATGGACATTTATTAGTTCTAACTTCTGCAAAGCTAGTGTATTTTGTTTGTGTGGATCGGCTATTATTGCAGAAGTGAAATGTATGAATGATATGGAAATAACAGAAGATATTCAAATGGATTATGGCATAATGAGGTTATTTTGTGTTTACTGCAGTGTTATATACACTACAGCTAAGAATCTGTATGAAATGTCTTCATAAAACCACATAATTAACAACACTAACCTCAAGTTATATTTCCTTTTAACTCCTTATTCCCAAAGTCAAGTGGCTAAGCCTTCCCCTGTAGAGATACAGGTAAAAGGGAATAAAATGGGAAATGAGGTCCTTATCAGTGGCTGTATCCCCAGGTAAAGGGAATACCATGGGAAGTGAGGTCCTTATCAGTGGCTGTATCCCCAGGTAAAGGGAATACCATGGGAAGTGAGGTCCTTATCAGTGGCTGTATCCCCAGGTAAAGGGAATACCATGGGAAGTGAGGTCCTTATCAGTGGCTGTATCCCCAGGTAAAGGGAATACCATGGGAAGTGAGGTCCTTATCAGTGGCTGTATCCCCAGGTAAAGGGAATACCATGGGAAGTGAGGTCCTTATCAGTGGCTGTATCCCCAGGTAAAGGGAATACCATGGGAAGTGAGGTCCTTATCAGTGGCTGTTTCCCCAGGTAAAGGGAATACCATGGGAAGTGAGGTCCTTATCAGTGGCTGTATCCCCAGGATTCCCTGGCAATATTTGACTGATTTGTTTGAGGGGGTTGTTTCAGAGAGGTGTTTTTTTAGTCAGCTGGTCATAGACCAGAAGTGCTTTTGGGATAGCCTGCTTCCATCATCTGTCACATGATGTACATCTGTCATTTAACACAGATTTGATATTGCTATTCTTTCTTGACTACTTGGAAGATAGCCATGAAATTTTCACTCCAGGGTTTAGATATGGGGTCTCTAACTCAAAGCACCCTGAAGGCAGCAGGAGGGCATTTTCAATGGTCCAAAGGCTGCACCACCATTGTGATCTCTTAAGATACCTTGTGATGCCAATAATTTTGCAGGCCACAGGATACTGCTTGGTGGGCCACATGTTTGAGACCCCTGGTTTAATTTAGATGATCCTAAAAGAAAATGGTGCTCCTCAGACATCCAGTATTTCTGCCACAGTGGCCATCTTGAAAATCTTATTATCAGTGGTACTCTTGAATGGATAGATCATAATGTTGATTTTACTAAAGAAAATCTTATGATGTCTAGTTGTTCCTAGATGAAGATGATGTTGATCTGACATTTGATGTGGATGCCGTGTCAGCCATCTTGAAATTCTTGACACTGCTCCTCATGATTGGAAAGTTATGTAAACATGAAGTTGTAGACTTCTTATGATATTTGGCCAGTCCAAAATAAAAATGCTGCTACTCATATATTCATGCTGGTCACCATAGTGGCTGGCTTGAAACTTTTTATTTCACTACTCGTACTGAATGAATGGTCATAGCTAGCATCTTAAACTTTTCTTTAAAAGACCTCTTATATCTTCTAATGTCTAGTTGGTCCTAACTGGTGTTAATGTGATGTCTGATAGGACTGCCATGTTGAAAATGTCATTATTGCTACTTCTCCTGAATGGAAAGTCATGTTTAAGTTTTGTTTAAAGAAGTATCCGTCCTATATGACCATGGTGCTGATATGAGGTCAAATATGGCTGCCATCGTGGCCATCTTGAAAATCTTGTTTTCACTATTTCTCTGGAATGGAAATTCATATTGTCAAGGGGTTTTCACCAGAAGACTTGTTATGGTGTTTAGTTGGTCCTGAATAATTGCACCAGTCTGATAACCAATAATGTCACCATGGCGTCCATCATACAAATCTTGTTATTGCTGCTTACACTGAATTGATAGTCATCCAAATAGAGGTTTTCACTAACAGATTCTTATGGTACTAGTATCTAAGTTGGTCTTAAATGAATATGGTTCGCCACAGGCATCAGATATGGCTGACATAATGGACATTTAAAAAATCTTATTGTCATTTAGTTCTCCTTCTAAATGGTCAATATATGATTGTGTTTTCACCAAACGTCTTTCAGAGTTATGTAGTTTGACATAAATGAAAATTGTGCCCTAACAGTGGTAAATTTGACAATTTTGATGTTTAAGAAATTCAGAGATGATTTAAAGATTCCATTGTTTATTAAGAAAAAAATGGTTCTATCTTGAATTCCTGGAAATTCTACTAAGAAATGTGTCAGTACCTTTAAGGGTCCCTTTTTCTTTAAACTCCTTCAGTTAAATGTGTCAGAGGTTTATGTACATAATGGTATCAATTTTATGCAGAATGCAGAAATAAACAGTTTTGCAGAAAAGTAAATATATGATTTATTTTCCAGTATTAGTTTTCATGTCATAAATCTATTAATCCATATATAATTTCATAAAATTCAATGCAGATTTACTCTAAGAATAAATTACAGCATTGAAAAGAATCAATCAGTAATGCTAATTTAAAATAAAACTTATTTGCATTTTGGGTGTAGAGTCATTATTGATAATGATTGGTGCTGGTTCTGTAAATTATCTTCCCTTTTTTCAGCATGGCTTCTGTCATAATTGATCATCACACCATAGATCTATTTTTTGTCTTGACCTTCTTGACGATTTCACGTTACTTGCTCATCTTCTTAAATGGCTGCTCCTTAGTCCCCTGTTTCTAAATGGAAGATGTACTGATTTCAGATATTATGTATACAGTCATGTCATATACTTGGCAAAATCTGTGTAATAATAATACCACAGATAAAGCTTCCTAGGATTTTAAAACAATGGAGAATGATAACCCTCACAAAGAATAAACAAACCACAGAAGTGAGATCTATTGTGATGAACACATATAGGCCACACACACCAAAAACATTAACATGGATGCTTTCTGTAGGGTGAACCTTGACCAGGGTGAATACCCTGCCAGTGTCCCCTGACAGAGGAACACATTTTTGTTTAGTGTGACAATTTCCACCCTATGAGACAACAGTTGTTGATATGAACTTAGTTAAGGAACTTGATGATGATGTACCACCAGGGAAATTCTTTTACGTTTTGAGGAAATACTTATCATACAAAAAGTATAGACCCAATATTTTAAATATTTTATCATTTTTACCTTTATTTTTCATTTATGTTCCTTTTTCAAACTTGTATAATCTTTTCATAGTTTATTTGATCTTGTCTTCCTTAATGTTTATATGTAATTGGAAGGCTTTAATTGTTTTTGCACAGTTATCTTTTTAGAGCCATTAATGAGCTGAAATGCCATTAACTAATTAATACATTCATACATAGACACATACATACCTACCTACCTACCTCCCTCCCTCCTTCCCTACCTACCTACCTACATACCTACCTACCTACCTACCTACCTACCTACATACATACATACATACATACATACATACATACATACATACCTACCTACCTACCTACCTACCTACCTACCTACCTACATACCTACATACATACATACATACATACATACATACATACATACATACATACATACATACATACATACATACATACATACATACAGATTTAGGTCTATATTATATAATAATAACCCTAAAGGTGATTTTGAGTGGATAGTATCTATTCCAAATACTGGCCTTCTTGTATAGCCTATCTATCTTTGACCTATCTATAACAAAAACAACTTAAATCAGGAGATACAAATTTCTCAATTAGTTAAAAACCAGTAATTTCTGGTGTTTGATTCTCATAATTTTTAATAATTTTTATTTTCAGGCATCTGTTTTTTTTAATTTATTAAAACAAAATTTATTTTCTTTTGTTATCCAATATATTTCTTTTCTTTGTCAATACATATACTTAATAGGTTGATTATTTGCACACATAATTATTATTTGGTGGAAAGTAAACAAAATGGTATGCTTCATTTCAACTTGTTTTATAGGATAAAGTTATATAAGACCATTCAGTTGTGTCACCTAGTACACTGGTAATTGGACCACTTTATCATTCATGGCAGCTAGTACACTTATAATTGGACCAGTTTAACATGGCACATGGGAGATTTATTGATAAAATATGAGGTTCTGCTTTGTAAGGATATAATGAGCTAATTCAGCTGTGTCTTTTCATTGATGATGAGGAATGAAGTTTATGACGAATTTTGACACGAGTCAAAGTAAAGGAATAGTGATGCATTGCTTGAAAATTATAGTTTATTTGGCCTGAAAATTATGCTCTATTTGGCCTGAAAATTGTACTTAGTTTGGTTTGAAAATTATGTTTTATTTGGCCTGAAAGTTGTGTTTTTTTTGTTTTTTTTTTACTTGAAACGTATGCTTTATTTGGCCTGAAAATTTTGGGGTTTTGGCTTGAAAGATATGCTTTATTTGGATTGAAAATTGTACTTAATTAGGCTTGAAATGTATGCTTTATTTGGCCTGGACAATGTGGGGATTTTTTGGCTTGAAAGGTATGCTTTATTTGGCCTGAAAATTGTGGGGTTTTTTTGCTTGAAAGGTATGCCTTGTTTAGCCTGAAAATTGTACTTAATTTGGTTTGAAAATTATACTTTATTGGCCTGAAAATTATACTCAATTTGGCCTGAAAATTGTACTTAGTTTGGTTTGAAAATTATACTTTATTGGGCTGAAAATTATACTCTATTTGGCCTGAAAATTGTACTTAGTTTGGTTTGAAAATTATGCTTTATTTGGCCTGAAAATTGTGGGGTTTTGGGGCTTAAAAGGTATATTTTATTTGGCCTGAAAATTGTACTTATTTTGGCTTGAAATGTATGCTTTATTTGGCCTACAAATTGTACTTAGTTTGGTTTGAAAATTATAATTTATTGGCCTGAAAATTATACTCTATTTGGCCTGAAAAATTATGCTATATTAGGCCTGAAAGTTATACCTTATTTTACCTGAAAATTATGTTTTATTTGGCCTCAAAATTGTACATGATTTGGCCTGTCAATTAAGATGCTATACATGGTGGCCAGTACAACTGGTTGAGAAAGACCCAGGAAACCCCCAGTAACAACTTTCTCACCTACCCACAGACATAAGTGAGATGGCAGTGACTGGATGGATTACTTTAGACCACTCAGACACTCTGAAAATTATGCTTTATATGGCCTAAAAGCATAAGTTCCTATATTATGTTTAGCAATGTCTGAAATTGTAAGTAAATAGCTTTGTTTAGTATAGAATTACTGGAATCCTGAGATTCAATGCCTTTTTGCTTGCAAGCTCTACAGTCACTATTGTAACCATTGTAAAAACAAATTGACTTCATGATGTTACAGACAGTCTTTGATGGCATCTGAAAGTGACTGATAGTATGGTACTTTCATAAAAATGCCCCTGCCCCATTGCTTCTTCAGTGAAATTTATATAAAATGCTCCTATTTTAAAAATCATATTGATATTCCTCTTTTATGGAATTATATCACCTGAAGACTTTTAGGACTAATTGAACATGTTGCTGCTCTGATAGTATGACCACCTTGGCAGCCATCAGGAAAATTGTTGCCATGACTACCATACTTCTAAGCAGAGATTAATATCGACATGAGGTTTCAACCAGATGACTTATCATATCTAGTTGGTCCTGAATGAAAATGATGCCAATCTTACCACAAGAATGGCTGCCACACTGAATGTATATTGAAAATCTTGTCACTAATTATCTACCTGCACTTTCTGACATCTCCGGTGGCCTAGTGCTTAGAGCGTCCGCCCCCGAAGTAGAAGGTTGTGTGTTTGATCCCCGGCTAAGTCATACCAAAGTCTTACATAAATGGTACTAACAGCTACCTTGCTTGGCACTCAACATTAAGAGGTTAGTGTTAGGATTGGTCAGCCTCGTGTCAGGATAATGTGACTGGGTGTAAAATTATGCTACATGTCTGCGGCAGTGCTAGTCATCACTATGAACTGCCTCACTGCAGACATCATAGCAATATGACTGAAATTTTTTAAAGCTATGTTAAAAATACTAATCAATCAAACATATCACCTGGACTTTCCACCAAATGTCCTCTAATTGTCTAGTTTGACCTTAATGAAAATTGCTCTGATGGTGCATCCAATATGGCTGCCACAGTGACCAATTTGAAATCTTATCAGAGAAGTTTTAAAACTCAGTGGTATAAAAGAAGAAATGGTCTTACGGTACCTTGAATTCCTGGAAAATCTTTTCAGACAAAGCAACAGTTCCTTTTTTTTCTGTCCTTTTCTGTGTGTCCAACATCAAAAATTTACATTTCCTTTTTCAAACAACATTTCTTTTCTCATTTCTCCTAAGATATCTACACATACATGTTTATTTTATATATTACCCTAATGTATTTTCATATTTTATTTACAAACTTATTGGAGGAGAAGAAAAAAAACCCATTGTTGTGTGTAATGTTCATTTGCATCATGTAAAAGATTTATCCTATTTTGTATTGTGAAGTATCTATGGCAAGGTGATTATTCTCCTTGTGCACTGATCCTTGAACCCACTTCCTGCACTGTGATCAGATAGTGGAGAATCTTTGTCATCACTCCTGTCTTTCATCAACTTTTTGTTACACAAATATGAGTCTTTTTAAAGGCCATCAGCTTCAATCCTACTTAAGGCCCATTAGCAGTAGACTGGATTTCAGGTTTATTCACATTGATTGATATCTGGTCTGCTTATCAGGTTGTGAATCGCAGTTTTGGCAGGTTTTGTTTCCTCATCCATGTCCTTGAAGGAAGAATGAGTAAAATTGAGGTCTCACACCTCAATTGTTTTCTTGTACTATATGTTGTCATATACATGTGTATTTTGTTTTCATTAGACATTCCTGTGTTGTGAATCTAAAACAAATTAAGTAAGGCACTGTATAAAGGAACAAAATGATAAATGAGATCACTCTGAAAACTTAAGTTTTATCTTTCAATAACACCTGACCTACACATCTGTTCAAATGCCATCAGTAAAATTCCATACCTATTTTAATGTTTAAGGATCTATGTTTACGCTTAAATTTGTTTACATTTTGTAATAATTGGTGAATCCATCTTTGTGTTTTGCCTACAAATGATATTTTAAAAGGGCTGTGAGATTTTGAACTATGGGTTTATAACTTACCTTTTCCATAAGAGCAATTGAGCTTTGGTGTGGTGTTGTGCTCATGCTTTTTTTTAACCCCAGAAATCCCATCCTACTATGTGTTTAAGCCTTTATTAAAACTATGAATTTGTTTTATCTTGCCTGCATCTGTTTGTCAACATTTGTTTGTGACCACTCTTAATGCAATATTACTGATCTATGCATGATTAATCTTTAAATATAAATTTATAACATTGAGATCCCAGATGGGTTCTTTAATAAGCAAACTCCATGGATAGTATTGAGATTATGTGTCTGACTGGCTTAGCGTATTATCACTCAGCCATATTTCCGATTCAGTTTGGATTAGACTTGTACTGAAATCATCAAAATCGTACAAGAGCTTATATTGTCAAAATTGTAAAACTGCTTATATGAAAATCGTACAAGAGCTTATATTGTCAAAATTGTAAAACTGCTTATATCAAAATCGTACAAGAGCTTATATTGTCAAAATTGTAAAACTGCTTATATCAAAATCTTACAAGAGCTTATATTAACAAGATCGTAATAGTGCTTATATCAAAATTGTAAAAGAGTTATATTGTCAAAATCATAAAGTGCTTATTGCCAAGATCATAAAAGAGCTTATATGATCAAAATCATACAAGAGCTTACATTGTCAAAATTATTAAAGAGTTATATTGTCAAAATCGTAAAAGTGTTTATATCATCAAAATCATAAAAGTGCTTATATTGTCAAGATCGTACAAGAGCTTATATTGTCAAAATTGTAAAAGAGCTTATATTGTCAAAATCATAAAAGAGCTTATATCATCAAAATTATAAAAGTTATATTGTCAAAATTGTAAAAGTGTTTATATCATCAAAATTGTAAAAGAGCTTATATCATCAAAATCGGAAAAGAGCTTATATCATCAGAATTGTAAACGAGTTAACGTATATTGTCAAAATCATACAAGAGTTTATATCGTCAAAATTTTAAAAGTGCTTACCATATTTTCCGGCCTATAAGTCGATGGAGAGTTTAAGTCGAATTCACCAATTCAACTTATTTTCCCACACTAACTACATCCATATATAAGTCGATTTGGAGTATAAGATGAGGCCAGGTCAATATCTTGGCTTTGTATTTTACCCTAGTATTGGTATCATTGTATGATACTCCATATTACCAACAATCATGAAATTGCATTACCGATTCTAACATGCTTGTGATTTTACTTCTGAACAAATCACTGCTATATTCTATTATCATTGTTGACACAGCTGAATAAACAGTCAATGCTTGTTTTATAATAATTGAAACCAAATCAGCATGTTGTAGTTCATTTTATTACCTGTAGTTACGAATGTAATTTATTTAAACTTTCAATGACATAATCCATATATAAGTTGATTCGGAGTATAAGACGAAGCCCTGACTTTCAAGTAAAAAAGTATCGACTTATAGGCTGGAAAATACGGTATATTGTCAAAATCATAGAAGAGCTAATATCATCAAAATCATAAAAGAGCTTATATCATCAAAATTGTCAGAGTTATACATGTATTGTCAAAATTGTAAAAGTGTTATATCATCAAAATCATAAAAGAGCTTAATATATAGTGTCAAAATTATATACGAGCTTATATTGTCAAGATCGTATAAGTGCTTATATCATCAAAATCATACAAGAGTTTATATTGATAAAATCGAGAAAGAGCTTATATCGTCAAAATCATACAAGATTGTTATAATGAGTGAGATCCACACATATTAATGAGGTGATCTTGCATATGATTGGATGAGCTTCCAAATAGTATTTCTAATCTGATTTATATCACATACAAGTCAAGATCTCAATATTAGTTCACTGAAGAGTCAGATTCTTCCATGTTATTGAAATGATCTTGCATCCGATTGGATGAACTAGACATCATTCAATATTTCTGGTAAGTCGAAGGACATTGTGTGGTAATCTTGTATATGACTGGCTGAGCTTAATTACACTCTGGAGACTGAATTTGGATTGGATTTTTCTTTAAATTGGTCAATACATTTTTACAATTAAATCTGTCTTGAGCAACCTCTGCAATGAGCAACCACCTATCATTTATGATTGCTGTTGTTGTTTTAAGGTTTAACGCCATTTTTCAGCACACGATAGGCTATACATGGCGGTCAGTATTATTGGTGGAGGAAGAATGAAGGAAAACCCTGGAAAGAACCATGGACCCATGAGAAGCTACTGGCAAGCTTTCTCACATAACTACATGAGCCAAATCTTAGACTCAACCCAGCAGACAGAGGTGAGACAGCAGTGATCCATAACTGAAAGTGCTTTAGACCACTTGGCCACTCAGGGGCCCCCATTTATAATTGCAATTATCAGGCATGAATCAATATATTTATATAATGCACCTCTGTGAGCAACCACCTGTTGAATATGACAAGTTTGCAAATGTGACTGCTTTGACTGGGATTTTCAGGCAAAATGCATATTGTTCTAAAAGCAACTTGTTTGTGAAATTCAGCCCCAGGTAGTATCACACACTAAATGCATGCAAAATTAAATGACACAAAACACTTTGTTTTGCAGAAATGCAACCCCAAAAGTTTCTCTTCAGCATTCGTGTGCACCCATTTATTAATTCTATGCTCCATCTATATGTGCCAATATATAGAATTTTGTGGATCTGTCTGAAATATTATGCATCATGATAAGGCAGTTCCTTCCTTCCTTCCTTCCTTCCTTCCTTCCTTCCTTCCTTCCTTCCTTCCTTCATTAACCAGCTGTAAAGTATGAATCACATGGTGCCCACCTGATTAGAGGAAATGGAAGTAACTTGCAATAGAACACAATCTGAACTCTGTAACATCGCAATTTTTCATCCAGTTTCAAAAATGTTTGCAGCATGCACAAGTCTTGTTACAATTACTTGGAAATTTAAGAAAAAGTGCAAAAGTGCATTTTTGAAATGGTCAGTTGTGTTGCAGCCTGAACAACTCTTTGATTGACCAGAAATGCTGGTGTTTAGTTTGATTTCCACTTCTTTGAACACAACCCCTCCCCTTTCTTTTCTCTCTTCACAACAGTAGATGATTTAGGATTTGTGGCATTTACTGAGGAGCAATGAGGCAGTTAAATTGTAGACACTTGTCTCCTACAGAAAGCTAAGCATAATCATTGCGAATTAGTGCATGCAAAGAGAATTGGATAACTGCTGAGATAACATAATCAATTGAGACTCATGAACTATTCGGTGCAGACGGCATGAAGACCTGCTTGCAAGGAATGAAAATAATGTGTGGGATGCTTCTATTACCATCTGTAGTTGCTAATAAGTTGAGTCAAGCTGCAAAAGATGACACTAATTTGCCATAGCATAATGTGCCTGCAGATCAGGGACTATTTTGTTTGTTCTACTGATTACTCTTTACAAACTGCACAGACCCAGATCTGCTGGTACTTTATGCGATGGTAGATCTAGGTTTGGACTTTTCTTTTAAGTGAGTACATATACATGTAGCAAGTGCTTCCGTGCATCCTATGAAATCCGCATTGTTTGTTAATTGGTCAGATTTGAGGATTTAAGAATAAAATAAACATTGTTTTATTTGTGATCTTTCAGTACTCTTTTCACTTTTGTTACAGTTTTTGTTTTGTCTATGACTTTTAAAAGTGTTGAATAATGTCAGAAAATGATACTGAAGTAAAATCTAGTTTGAAGGCTAATACATGTACTAGGACTTGCAGAACTGTTACATTTGAGCAGGTTTGGATATATATATATATATATATATATATATATATATATATATATATATATATATATATATATATAATTTTTTTTTAAATGTATTCTTGGCCAAGTATACATTTATACATTGATCCTTTTTATATGCAAAGAGAATTTTGAGTATTCTAATATATGCTGGAACTTGCCAAAACCAAATATCTTTGGAACCCAAAACATGTACATTTCTCTAGAAGTTAACAGTATGTATTTTCGATAAGTAGTGCTATGGCCTTTTTGGAAACGCATTATGAGGTCAGTCTGGAGGAGAAGGCAGGAAAATGACCGGCTGATTTAGGGAAGTTTGTACTCTATAGTCTAGCAACTTTCTTGAAGTTTTTGGAGTTTTAGTGCTCTCTTTGTGTCATTGTCTCTCTAATGATCTATTTAATACAGACTGGCTTAACAGTTTGGCCCAGATCTGTGTGATTTGGATTTTTTAAATGTAGCTTTAAAAAACATTCAGTCATATAGCTATACGATGTCTGCAGTGTGGCAGTTTATCGTAATGTACTCATTTATAAGTCATCCAATTGCAAAATTAACAATGACCAGTGCTGTCCAACCTTTTTGACACCATGGGCCACTGATTTTTTTTCTTGAAGCTATGGGCCACAGCAGAAAACTTAAAAGCAACAACTATAAAAAATTATTCAGAATTGTTTATCCAATTAAGAAGATATACTATGAAAGTAGGCTGTTGACTATTTCTTAAATAAATACACAAAAAAAATTCTTGCTCTAGTGTGCCATTTAAAATCGGTCCATGGGCCGCAGGTTGGACAGCACTGACATAGACCCTTATCTGCTGGCGTAATATGTGTTTGTGCAATTGGATTCAACTTATAGGCAAGTATATAATCAAGAAAGGTAACTGCTTAGCCAAAGGTCAATCATAATATTGGAAAGGTCTGTTTTGTTGTGGGAATATTAGAGTTGATAGTCACTGGTAGTAGTTCCACTATGGATTATTGTCCGAGGACAGTGCCCTACTAACTGTGTGACCCATTCAGAAACTTGCAGCATTTTGTTTGGCCATTAAACTATTCTGGCAATAAACAATCAGGTAAATACTGAGATTGTCTCTGTGATTACCTGCCGATGTGGGCAATCCTATCTCTAATGATGTCTTTTTGTTGTTGTTGGTTTTAATGGCACTTTTAGAAGATAATGGCTTTATTGTATTGAGAAAATGGGAATCTAAGTGACTTCCCAAGGACACATCAAAGCAGCTGACTACATAGTTGGTCTCAGGGTGTCTGTCAAACCTTTTACCCTTTGATTATGTGTGTGATGCTTGTTGAACTGAGCTACAACATCACTCCCACTCCGATGGGACTAGGTGATGAAACACAGATGTAGACTGAAGTGTCATGATTTTTATTAATTTATAAAATCATGTGACATGTAACATTTCTCAAAATTCATACCTTACTTGTATGGAGAAACATTTATTGTCTTGGCGGTATGTATTATGGTGTTTATTATAATAATTTTATAGTATAAAAAATTGAATGTTAAGATTTTGTATTGATTTTTTATTGAGTGATTGACTACTTGTACACTTGACTAAAATGCCATAATACTTGCATATCTGCTTATAATTACTTATAAACCATCCATGCAAATGTCTGACAGTGGCAAGGAAAGTTTGTCATTTACAGAGTTAGGAACCATGATGAAAATTTCTTCAGCTCTTGCATGCTTGTACAGACAACCACAGTTTATTTACTGATAATGAAACTACACACCTTCATTAATAAATGTGATACAAATTCTAAATTTCAAGTGCTAAGAAAATTATCTTATTGTTCATATATTTAATGCAAGTCTAAAATTGTTCATATATTTAATGCAACTATAAAAGTGTTTGTATAATTAATGCAAGTCTAGAAATGTTAATATAATTAATGCAAGTCTAGAAATGTTAATATAATTAATGCAAGTCTAGAAATGTTAATATAATTAATGCAAGTCTAGAAATGTTAATATAATTAATGCAAGTCTAGAAATGTTAATATAATTAATGCAAGTCTAGAAATGTTAATATAATTAATGCAAGTCTAGAAATGTTAATATAATTAATGCAAGTCTAGAAATGTTCATATATTTAATGCAAGTCTAGAAATGTTAATATATTTAATGCAAGTCTAGAAATGTTCATATATTTAATGCAAGTCTAGAAGTATTCAGATATGTAATGCATGACATGATAGTCTAAACTTGGAAAAAGTCATATTTAGTGTTAGTTTCATAGGTAGGTAAGCACATGCTCAGTGAGATAATAACCAAAGTGTTCCAATTGATGCTGTTTGTGATGTTGCATCATTAGTTCATGAAAAAATATCATGGATATAAACACTTCACTGATTTATTTATGATAATTTTGGTTGCGAATATGTAATGTAAATGGAAATTACTCCAAATATTGCTTGGAATTGGATAGCAAAGTTAAGTGATGAAGAAATTCATGTAAATTATTTGTAGATGTTGATAACACTCACCCTCTATTATGATGCTGTGAATTCTATGTTTATTTATGTGACTAAACTGCCTGCCCATTGCATCACTAGCCAAGGGATAAAGCTGTCTCTATGAGACACCCAGAAACTTCATCTGGCTTTATCTTCACATCATTTCCTTCAACTTTTGAGCAAATTTTTTTGGATTTCTGTTGGTACTACAATGTCAAGAAATCAGTAAAAACTTCCATGAACATTGAAAGAAATAAGTCAACCCATGTGCACATGTTCAGATTCTGAGCACATAATCCTGTTGAAATTCTCTCTCCACCTGGAACATTACCCTGTAACAGTGTAAAGTATGAACAATGGGATAGAATCTTAATTTGCATCTCTGACAGCGGGTGTCTGGTAATTTGATAAAGTGACTGTCTGGACCATGTAATTTGAAGAAAAAAATATTGGAGGATATGTGATTACCTGTTAAATAAAATGGACTTGGGTTACAAGTGAAATAAGAAATAGATATTTGCCTAAATGAAATCAACCACAATACATAAAATTGTCTTAGGATGTGTGTGCGTGTATGTATATGTGCAGCATGGTAAAAAGCAATAATTAACATCTGCTTTGGGGTTTGAATTGAATTTTAACCAGGACTAATTCTTTTATCAGTTAGGAACAGATGAGAGTGCAAGGTCATAGTGGTAAAATGTCCCGAGTTGATATGAACCAGAGAAAATTTTAGTTTGTTTGTTTTTGTTTTTTATGGTTTAACGCCATTTTGCAGCACAATATAGGCTATACATGGCGGCCAGTATTAATGGTGGAGGAAGAACCCGGACAACGCCCGGAAAGAACCACCGACCCACGAGAAGCTACTGGCAAGCTTTCTCACATAACTACATTTGCCGAATCTTGGACTCGAACACGCGCAGACAGAGGTGAGATGGCAGTGGTCCGTAACGGACAGCGCTTTAGACCACTCGGCCACTCGGGGCCCCCGAGAAAATTTTAGTTAGTTGTAGTTGATTATAAACAGGTGGAATAAAATCATGTTCTCCAGAATAATTATTAATACATGTAGACTGGAGATGATTTTTCGGACTTTTAGGGGTATGATTAAGAATTTGGCAGGTAAAGAAGTAATCCTGATTGGCTAAAATAAATGAGTGGAAGTTTTCCCAGATGGAGTTCAGGGTTATAAAATAGTTACAAGGAAATATAGCAAGTATCTTTTCTCCTTAAATAAATTGTCCAAAGGATGACTGTCAGAAAGTTGACAAGAGTTTCAGCTATATATATACACACACACACACACACACACACACACATGTATCATTTACCAGAATTTCAGAAACAAGATTTGCTGTATCATGATATAGCTCAGTTTTGGAATTGTCATCTGTTTACACAGTACATTAAGAATGTACAGTACTAGGGAGTAATACAGTGTTACTGTACATAAGACAGTAGAGACAACCAATGAAGTATTATGGTTTTTAATTTTGAAATTAACCTGTCATGTAACTGTAGGACACCTATTGTTAGCAGGGGCCTTGGAGGATCAGTGGTTAGTGGGTTAGTGTTTGTAATAAAAAGGGTACTGGTTCAGATCCTATCATCAAACCAGCCCAAGTTGTCTACTGTAGTGCATCCCATGGGATATCACTTTACCCTGAATTGACTCAGCCTTAAATAATCTATTTGCATTGGTATGCCATCAAAAGAAACCTAAAACAATCCAAGGTAGTTGCCTGATTAGTAATTTTACCTTTTAGATGAATGTTTGTCAGGTAAGTGATATAAAGAAACTCACTTGGATCTTTCATCTTGTTTGGTAATTAGCAGCTACGGAATAATCTTTAGTAGATATTTTTCAAGCATTTTATTTTTATTTTCTTTAGCTGGAAGATGCTTTGAAATCTTGGGATCCAGGGAGTACAAAAATAGGTGAGCATGTTGTTTTGTTGTTTATTTCATTTTTTTCTTGTTTTTTTAAAAAAAATATTTAGCACAACAATTCAGAAAAAATTCCCAAGACAGGATAAAATAATTAGTTGCTTGATAGAAGTGCTAATTTAAATACAGTGAGGTTCGTTATATCGAAAATGGAAACACATTATTAAAAATGCTGAACAATTGGCTAGACCCTTAGATGTATAACAGAACTGGGATTTGTGATGGTGCATGCATGCTAAAAGGATTTATAATAATTCTCACATGCTGGAACAGGATTGGTTTTAAAGTAGCTTACCAAAGCTTGTTTGTGTTATTCCTACTGGAATTTTGAATGAGTGAAATAATTCAATATATAAGTCAGTATAATTGGTTTCATTACACAACGTTTAAGTTGGTGGAAACCAATATTGGCAAAGTATATGTAATGGTATATAGTACTAACAATAGCTGGACTCCTCAGGTGAAATGTCAGTATCAAGGAAGATTAAATAAGTATGTAATTCAAGGTAACATTTCAAGTAAAACACTTTATCCACTGGGACATGAACTTAGGTGTAATTATTTGATAGGTATCAAATTTCAGGTAATTTCATGCAATTGCTCTAGCCTGGGAGCACACCTGAAAAAACCCTGATCTGTCCATTTTATTGACCAGGATTTGACAGATGTTTTATACACTAGAATGTCTTCAGTTACCAACAAGTAGTTGGCACATTGGCTTGAATTAGCTTGTGATGCCGATGTTTGCTGTTGTACGTTTTACTGATTTCTCCTTACAAACTGCATAGACACAAGTCTACCAGCACTTTATATGACAGCAGATCTGGGTCTGTGTTGTTTGTAGTTTGTCATGACTTATAAGTGAGCAAATACGGTACCAATTTTGAGTCATTTTGTGGTGGGTACAAAACTACATGTTTAAAGACCCAGTGAACCATGAGCCATGTTTGGGCACAATATGGCACCCTTTTTGTAACAAAAATGTTTTTCTTTATGGAGAATATGTAAAATTAAAAAACATCTATATACATGGAAAGAAACAAATATGATTCACAGTCACAGGACATATGGTATCTAGTCACGATATAGTCTACAAAAAGTGTAAACAACTTGAAATTGCCTGTTTTATTACCAGGTAATTTTATGAAATTGACCATGTGATTATACAAAATTGACCACTTTGGTTATAAAAGATCAGTATAGATTTCCTCCTAGTAGTGAAAAGAAAGAAGAATTAATCCTCTCGACAATTATTGCCTACTGAGTGACAAGAGGTCATTTTAATGCCCAAAAGAAACATATAAAATTGCTTTATGTGTTTATTAAGAGGAATTAAGATTTTACATGAAATTTGCATATTGAGTTTTCAAACATTAAACTTGTGAGGTTGGGAGGAGATGTAAAATTTTGTTACCCTTTCAATGTTTAACTATCTCAGAATCAAATTGACCTCCACTTCTGAAGATTGGTTTGAGGATACATCTACAATGGAGTAAATAATGATCAATGCTGAAATTATATAAATGTGGCCTAATGTTTGCATTTTTAATCACTTGTTTTCAACTGTTCCTTCATTACACCCTGGTTATAGTGGATACTATTTTATCTTCACTCATGAAAATTAACTTTTGGATACATCTTGATGAATGGAACCCAACCCTGCCAAAAACTTGGTAAATGTGACCTAATTTTCAAACTTGAGAGGCTTTGTGTTTTGAGCTGTTCATTGATTCCACTCTCAGTATCTTGGATCTTATTTCACCTACACACATGAATATTGCAATGTGCATTCATCGTAAGGAAATTATCTTAACCATGGAAAAAATAGGTCCCAAATGTTATGCCTGAGTGACTTCTGTATATTTTTGTTGTTGCTGTTGTAGGGTTTAACGCAATTTTTCAGCACAAGATAGGCTATACATGGTGGCCAGTATTATTGGTGGAGGAAGAACCCGAGCAAGTTGGGAAAAGTAACTGAACCAAACCAAATCTAGGTCATTGTGACCCAACTTTCATAATTTTTGCATCTTCAGCTATCTGTCTCTTTCTCTTCCAAACACTGATGAAAATTTGTGTTTGCATCTCAAAGAAAGTAATGGTAACTTAACCATGCAAAAATGACTGCTCCGGTCACCCAGTGGTCCGAGCATCTGCCTCTGTTGTAAGAGGTTGCAGGTTCCAAGCAATCTTGTATGAAATATACAAAGGGCTAGTTATGCTAAAGAAAATGTTTTTCCTTGGTTAGTTTGCTGGCAAATGAGCAGAAGGTAAAATGTTTGGTTTTTTTTTTTTTTTTGCTTAATGGACCCATAATTTTTGTATGGAGAAGACTCTTTATTCAAAATGACCACTTTATCCTACTTTTTGCACACATTCACCTGTTTGTGTGCACTTCAGACTGTTCTGCCATAGATCTGAGGCAATAAAGTCTAAAATCTGGACACAAATTTGGATTCCGACCATAGACTAATTTTTTTTGGTGGGGGGAATGGGTCCAAAAACTTAAGGTTTTTCTTTTTGTATTTTGTAGTGCAACAAAAATATTCAGATTATTTGCTATCATTGTAGAGCTACATCAGTCTAACTTTCTATAATACCACCCACTTTAGTGTATCATGCATGACCTTGGCACTACAGACCTTGGAAGTAGGCTACTACCTCATGTCCCGTAAAGTCGTCACTAGGGGTTAATATGTTAAGAGCAAATTGTAATGAGTAGAGGCTTTACGATGCATCCATTGCTAATTTGTATAGATTTCTTCCCCCCCCCCCTCTATGCTCAATGTGAATGGGTTGAAAATTTCAAGTCTTGAAACAAATTTAGAATGTCTGACCATGTGTTTATGATGGTAGGAAGAAATATATCATGCTCCTATGTGCAACTAATTTTAAGACTTCTGTAACTTGTCAGGCAGATGGCTTGGTTTTTTTGTCATGTTCTTGTGATAACTCTGAAAGCTGCAGGTCCTAATGCTCCCAACACTTTTTTGGATGATTGGACAAGTGGAGTTCTTTAGCCCTGGGAACTGTGGTATAATAAAATTTCCCTTAGTAGACACATTAACATTAAGGGTACCAACTCGGGTACCAACTATAGTCAAGGTCATAGATGTTAAAAACGTTAAAATTAAAATAAAAAAACGTAAAAAAATGCATTTTTTCTCAATAAATAAATTTTTTAAAAAACATTCCAGTAGTTTCTAGGCAACACAAAAATCAATATTTTACTTTTTTACATGCTGCATACCAGTTTTAAAGTTTCAGTGATACAAATATGAAAAAAATATTAAAAGTTTTAAACCATTATATATAGTCCAGATAACATTGATTTTTTTTTCACTCATTGTCATTATTACCAGCTGACTGCTTTGACCACTCTATGGTTTCCTCCATATAATTTATATTGTCCAGCTTTTCGCAAAATGCAAAAAAATAAAAAAAACGTAAAAAAACACATTTTTCGAGGTAAAATAAGAAACAAAAAAAACGTTTTTATCATCTGTGGTCTAGGTCACTTTAATATTTATGATAATTTAAACCTTTCTATACATGATACCTGTCCATAAAGGTCAATTTGTATGATACCTTGTGAGTCCTTTATGGCTTTTAGTGTGTATTTACCTTGTAATATTTCTATCAGAAATTTTTCAAGCACTTTGATATTTTGGACTTTCAATCCATATATAACGTAATCTATCTGGATGATGTTATTTTAGAGTCATTGTAACTGTTTGTGTTGCAGGTAATCAGTTTTCAAGCACATTTTGGAATCACTATGAGGACTACTTTAATGATTATCCCTCGGTCAAAATGTAAGTATTTTACAATGTTAATTTAACATAAGCTTTTGCTCGAAAGAGAAACAACTTAATTTGTGCTTGAATTTTTAAGGACCAAATTTTTTTACTGTCTTTGAGGTTGCAATATTTCTATGTATAAATAATATAATAATTCAGTCCTTTTTTTAAATCAGTGGTATATAATTTGACACTGCTTTTGTCAAAATTTACAATCATTTTCTAAACTATAATGTTATTTTTCATTTTTTCATACCAATGTATTTTTATTCTGTATATTTGAACATTTTTATTCAGTATATTTAAACAATGATAATTTGTATATTTAAACATTTTTATTCTGTATACTTAAACATTTTTATTTTGTATATTTAAAAAAAATTTATTTTGTATATTTAAACATTTTTATTCTGTATATTTAAACATTTTTATTTTGTATATTTAAAAAAGTTTAATTTGTATATTTTAACATTTTTATTCTGTATATTTAAACATTTTTATTTTGTATATTTAAACATTTCTAGTTTGTATATTTAAACATTTCTATTTTGTATATTTAAACATTATTATTTTGTATATTTAAACATTTGTATTCAGCATATTTAAACATTTATTTTTATTCTGCATATTTCTACGAGTTGCATGCAACTCTGATATCCGATTCCGATGTTATGGAGCCATAAAATAGAAACAGCTGTTCTTTTTAGGAATGCTTTTGAAGCCAGAATGTTATGGATTCTATTCTGTCAGTCATAAGGGATCTTGGAAAAAATCAGTTTCATTCAGGGAAAAAAAATCAAAAACTTTTGTTTCAAAAGTTGGAGAACCACAGAAACTATGCTTTCTTTGTCTTAGGACTGTTTACAATAGAATGATATATTTCCTCATCTGTTTTTTTAAGAAGACTGTTTACAATATAATGACATATTTTCTTATCTGTTTTTTCAAAGAAGACTGTTTAGGGCAAGTTTACTGTTATTTCTTTTCTATAAAGTTTTTGCGTGATTTTCACATCCCTTATGACATCTTTTGGAAAAAGCAGAATTTATCAAGAATTACTTGTACCACATGTGACATTTGGTTGATTTACTGATAATATTAACAAAAACTTGTTTAAAAAACTAAATTATTTATCTTTGACAAAGACATTTCATATTGTAATGTAGATGGGTAACATGTTTTTAGTTTTAAAGAAACACCATTTCAAGTCTGAAATGTTTTGTAGTCATTGTAGGTCCTATAAAGCATCCAGTGTACATGTCCAGTTAGTTCATCTGTTTTAATTATAAATGTATGCAGCATTAAGATAAAACTTTGTGACAGTTGCTGTACTTGTATTGTCAAATTTATTCAGCAAAGACATGTATTAAAAACTGACGGCTTGTCAAAAAGAAGGTAAATGATTTATGGTACATGAAACAATCTGAATTTGAGTAAAATGTGTATGCAGTGGCAACAGCTTAGATACTGCAAATATTTTGCTTATAAGTTGAGTCAAACTGCAAGCAAGAATGATCCAATCTACCATATAATAATGTACTAGCAGATCAGGTATATGTTGCACATTCTACTGATTGCTCCTAACAAACTGCACAGACCCAGATCTGCCATAACTGCGATGCACCAGTAGATCTGGGTCTGTGCAGTTTGCAAATGGACACATCTTATAAGTGGAGTCAAACTGCAAACAACAAAGATCCTGATCTACCATAGCATAATGTGCCTGCAGATCAGGGTCTATGTTGTTTGTTCTACTGATTACTCCTAATAAAGTGCTCAAAGCCAGATGTGATGGTTCAAAACATGTCATTATCAATTAACCATCCTTGTCTACCATCTCCATTAATTGTCATAAAATTTTCAAAGGATCAAGACAGACAGGATTTTGTTTTGAAAAAAAAAAAAAGACAGATATTCTTAACTGTTATGTTTGTGTACAGCAATTTAAAGCAAAAACATGAAGAAAAAAAAACATGCATATGAAAACAATGATAAATTATTTTTACTGTTTTCTTTCTCATTTTTCTTTTTCTATAGATCCACATACATGTAATACATATCTGTCTGTCCTGCCCAGTCTAGTCACATCACATCCTATACCTTTTTTTTTCCTCTATGTTTATCAACATTTGAAAATTGTATCAATTGAAATAAAAAGTATTGTAATATTAAATTTTAATTAAGAAGTTTGATTTTCACCATTTTCTGGCAAAGATTTTTTGATTTTTGACCTTTGTATGACTTAACTCAAAGTTGTTCAATTTTGTTACTACTCAAGATATTTTCAAAGATCTAATACAAAAATCAAATTTGGTTGGGGCTTTTCACTTAGAAGAATCCAGTTCGGTTTTCACTAGTTTCTGGCAAAGTCCTTGGAGTAATGGCCCCTACTGACTTTTAAGTTTTTGCCATTAAGTTTAGCTTCCACTGAGTGACTGTTAAAGGACTGTTAAACGACTTTTAAAGGACTTGCTAGATATAAATCTGGTACCATATGTACTCACTTATAAGACATGTCCAACTGCAAACAACATAAACCCTGATCTGTCATTGCATAATGCACCAACAGATCAGGGTCTGTGTTTTGTTGATCTGATTTTTCCTTACAACCAGAAAAGGTCCAGGTCTGTTGGTACAAAATGCAATGGCAGATTTTGGGGTCTGTGCAGATTTGCGGTTGGTTTAAGAAGTGTTTATATATGGTATGAGAATATTAAGAAAACTTGAGTCAAATTTGATTTGTTTTATGGAAGCTGATTTTAATGGTCATTTTTTAATCCATGTTTCATGTAACTACATGTGTATAGCCAGCTTTTCATACCCTAGGATAAGGTAAATCTAGATTATATTTAGTGTAAAGTTTACCTTCTAGCTAAATCAAAGGTCAAGTTCAGCACAAAGGAGTCTCTTCTTACTGTCTTTTGGAAACATTGCATTGATTTGTGGCCCCTATTGCAAATAGACCTTTGAAATTTGATTAAATTATGTTAGGAAGGGTGGGGCATATATAACATACTAATTAATTTTTAGTTAAAAATTTCATAGCCAGCATTAGTTTTTTGTTTTGCTTTGTTTTAGGTTTTAACACCATTTTTCAGCACTCAATAGGCTATACATGGTGGCCAGTATTATTGGTGGAGGAAGAACCTGGGAATACCCCCAGAAAGAACCACCAACCCATGAGAAGCTACTGGCAAGCTTTCTCACATAACTACATTAGCCGAATCTTAGACTCGAACTCACGCAGACAGAGGTGAGACGGCAGTGATCCATAACAGAAAGCGCTTTAGACCACTCAGCCACTCGGGGCCCCATCCAGCATTAGTTTTAAGACATTAGATAATTTCCCAAAATTTTTTTTTTTTTATCCATGTGGACTCATGGTGGTCATGGCTGGCTGATACTTATCTTTTTACATGTTTTAATTCCAGCCCTATGTTTTATGGTGATTGAGAAAGGTACTGCCCTTGGCACAGTGGAGAATCGTTATTTTTCTCATGTTTCAAATGCAAGTATTTTATATTTCAGTCTACTGAAAGAAAAGTTTGAAACAGAAGATGGCTTCGTAGAGTTCTGTGAGTTAAGACAAGGAAAATCAAAGTACAGCCTAGACCAGCTCCTATGTTTACCGGTATTTACATATTGGTCTATTACATAAAATATTCCTTTGTTTCCTTTGTCTCCTTTTTATTAGCTTTATCTCTTATCTCTCCCACTCCCGAACTTGTAACATTGTGTAACATTGATGTATAACATAGATAGAATCACTAGTAGAAATAGAAGTAAAGCATTTTGCTTTCTGAATGGATAATACCTACATTAAATAAAGATTTATTCCTCTGTGATCACCAGAACAATAAAGCATTTAGGAAAAGGTTTAAATATTTTTCAGTATATGATAATTATAGAGAGTTTTGTCTATTCAAATCAATTGGATAACTCTTGTGTGTGGGGGGGGGGAGGTGTCAAAAGTACTTCTGATGTCCTTACAGTCCAGGAACAATGCCTTTACCTTGAGTTTCTTTGTCTGAAGCTAATTCTTTCATAATATTGCACAGTACTAAATACAATGTGGGTTTGTCAATTTGCATTGTGCTTATTTCAGAGTTTCGCACTAGTGAAATTTTATGCTGTTATTTACCACATCGTGTTTAGACCCATTTCTTGACGTGCATTTATTACATGATCCAAGTCATCAGTTTTCAAGAGCAGAAATTTGATAGATTTTTTGAAAATCCTTAACAAGACTAAGATACCAGTGTGACATTAAAATATATTTAAAAAAATAAAGTTTAGAAGGGCTCAAATGAAGTTATTGTGTGATATTTGGTTGCTACATTTGCCGTAGAAAGAATATTATTGTTTGAGACCATCAATTAGTGATGAGAATAGTTTTGTGAAAGTACAGTAAAAATGTTATAGTCATCATTTCTGAACAATGAATTGTGAAAACTTAAGTTAATTTCATATTGCTGAAGTATATGAATAAAGGAATTTTGTGGATATCTTCAGAAACAAAGTTCTTGCATGGTAGATAAATGTTTATTTCCTTGATACAATTAACATAATTTTGTGTCTCGTTTGTCATATTAGTGGCCATTTTATGTATTGAGTATTCAAACATGATCCATCCTAAAGGGGAAATTTTTGTGAATTACTACAACAATCTGTTTTATGATTGAAGACTTGGAGGTTTAAACCTGATGTATTTCCTGTTTAGTAATATGTGGACAGTTGAAAAATTTATAACGAACATTAAGTGAAGCACCTCTTTTCAAAGGAATTTAGAAGGGCTTTCAGTTTCAGGAGATCTTCTTCTATATAGAGATTCAAAAGGTAGGTTTCTTTATGTGTTCCAATTTTGGTAGTTTTTGGGTGGGGTTGGGTATGGGATGAGATATCAGTCAATTCATCTTTTTCTATTCAGGATTAGGTTCATCATTTCTTTATTTATAACTTTGTGTCCATTTATCTTGTTATACCTTAATTAATTTCCTCTCATTCATTTATTAAACTTACGCAGTCTTTTGGTTAGTTGCCGTATTCACCCATGTGTAGTTTTGAATAAATACCAAATTCCAGATTTGAGCTTATTTTATAAACTTATGAATTCAGTCTGTCACTCATAAGCTTAATAAGGGTTAGGGAGAAGCAGTTTCCATCGATAAATATTGTAGGAAATACACCTTGGTATGACCATCTATTAATATAAAAAAGGGTATTTATGAAAATATCATGGGGTCATTTGCTGTATACGCTCATTAACATGTCAAATCCAAATGCAAACAACGTAGACCCTGACCTGCTATCACATAATGTTAATTGATTTACTGATTACTCCTTACAAACATAAGATTGGCCAGATGTGGAAATTGCAAATATACTTTAATTACATTAATTTTACCCCATTCAAGTTAAATATGATGCCATTAAGGTGTACAGGTCTTATAGGTGACTCAAAGCATGAAGTTGATGTTGTATTAAGGTTTAACACCATTTTTCAGCACAAGATAGGCTATACATTGCAGCCAGTATTAATGGTGGAGGAAGAACTGGGGAAAATGCCTGGGAAGAATCACTGACCCAGGAGAAACTACTGGCACACTTTCTCACATACCCACATTGGCTGAATCTGAGACTCGAACCCATGCAGAGGTGAGATGGCAGTGATCCATAACGAAGAGTACTTTAAACCACATGGCCATTCAGTAATAAGTAATAGTCGACTTGGTCATGTTAATATTTTACTCAAGAATTTATTCTCTTTTCCAGTAATACTATTTGCACATATTTCATTGAAGTGTAATTGGTTGATTTATATTAATTGAATATGTTGAACTGCATCATATGGGTCATATGAGAGAACATTTCGTATGAGGTTTGTTTTTGAGTTAACCACTTTGTGCTCAAAATTTAGAGATTGAATTTGAATGAAAATCAACTTTTACCAGATTTAATTGGATGCAAATTAAGTTTTGACTATAATCTGCAAACCAAATTTATTTTGCCAAATGTTCAGTTTTCTATTTGCTTTGTCATTGACCTTTGCTCTTCTTACTTGAAAAAAGTCCCTAATTGGCTTGAAGGTGTATAAAATCATTTAGGACAACACTAAAGGTCATGGGGTCATTTAATGAGTCACAAATCAGCTTGAAATTGATAACCTTTTGTAGAAAAGTGATTTTTGATTGTTTGAACAAATGCATTCACGTAGGTTGAGGACTCCCTTCTGTAGATTTCAGGAAGAATGGTATTTTCAGCTCACTATACAAAATTTTGAATGCTTTAACTTTGAAGAGAGTTTTTTTTAACAAAACAGATTTTTGTATTGTTACTATGGAATATCATTCCAACTGTCTTCTCTTTGGGTGTAAAACTTTTTTCTTGAAAGACATACTTTTATTTATTTCAGTCTTGCTTTTTTTTGCATACAAATAAACTGACATATCTCCAAAGTAGACACTGCATACAGAAATAATACATGCTGACTTACATAATTTAAATTTGTGCATTTACACATATCATTATTATTTAAAATCAGCAACATTTTGGAACCGAGACAAAACATAGATACCTTTCTGTACCAAAATAAGTTTTTGAATCCTGAGCTGTAACTTTTTCACAAGGTCTTCATCACAAATTTCCATGCTTAGCAGCATTACAGTCCTATTTTGTTTTATTTAAAATTATTTCATTACACATCATTCTTGTTGATGGGTTCTACTGGATTTCCTTTGCTTCCATTAACAGCAAGTGGCTCAATTCTCCAAATGTAAATTGTATAACTGTTGTAATACAAGTTAATGGCCATACTTAGTTGAAACTGTTTTAAGTTTAAGTTGTTTTTATTCATGATATTTAAATGTTTCTGCAAAATTTTATGAAGCTCTGCTGAAATATTTTCCTTCTGACATCATGACTTTGCTTATGTTTGTTTTTGTATAATGCACAATATCCATTCAACCATATTTGCTATTCTCTAACTAAATTTAGTCCAAAATCAAGCGTGTCTTCCATTGGACAATAGTTTGGTGTCCTGACCTTTTTTGCTAGTAAATGACAAAAATTATAACAGAAATGGTTTTTTTTCTGTAAGTTGTTACTGGTCAGCTTTTGATAGCTAAATAAAAAAAAATGTAAAAACTTTTATTTTTATAAACCTAGACAGAATTTTGAATAAAAGACAAATTTATTTAAAACAATTTACTGTATACTTGTATTGACCTTGAACATTTTGAATCAACCATAGAATTTGCATGCTTCTCATGCTTTAAACATTAATGTCTAAGACTTATTCTTTGAAAGTAAGCTGTAGCAAGGCAACTAAAATGGTAAAACTGATATGTATTATTTATAGGATGTCATGACAACCAGTTATTGCATTTGTACATGTGATTGTTGATGGAAAAAATATGCAAGTTAAGAAAAAATATTTTTATATTCATAGTCTTTCATGTGGTAAATATAGTAGATGATTCATAAATTACCAATGAATTGGTTGTTGCCAGGTTACTAATTGCTTTCTAATTTTCTAGACCAGTAAAACACTTTTCATATTTGTTGATTGACTGTTAAAATGTTAATGCACTGTAGTGACAAAATGAAGTTAATCTTTGACTTTTAAATCAGTTAGGATGAATACCATATTAACCTGCTTAACGCGAGGCCAACCAGATCTGCCAGCACATGTTTGTTTGTTTGTTTGTTAGGAGTAATCAGTAGAACAAAGATCATAGACCCTGATCTGCAGATGTGTTATGCTATGGCAGAACAGGATCTTTGTTGTTTGCAGTTTGGCTAGACTTATAAGCAAATAATATGGTAATCATGGCTTGATCATCATTATACTTTTCTTAGTCAAATAAATCTGGTAGTCATAGTTTGATAATCATTATACTTTTCTTAGTCAAATAAATACT
This sequence comes from Unio pictorum, assembly GCA_030141615.1. Classification (NCBI taxonomy): domain Eukaryota; kingdom Metazoa; phylum Mollusca; class Bivalvia; order Unionida; family Unionidae; genus Unio; species Unio pictorum. The sequence goes on along the minus strand of JARLTB010000173.1, from coordinate 2,691,916 downwards.
CTCATGCTACTGATGCGCTTAGTTAACCAATGTTACATCAAGAGTTACTCCCCCTAGTACAAAAGGCTCTGACGGGAGGATTGTGTCATATTTTAAACATACTGTTTAAGTGAAAGCTGTCTTAATTCATTGTTGCAGAGGTTATTGAAAATAGTTATCTGGTCAGAATTAAATCTAAAATTATTATTTTTATGAGGGTTTTCATAATATTTAATTCTGGTTAAAACATTTAGAAGCCATTATAATCACTTCTTGATGGTTTTATACTTCAATTGTTATTGTACCATTTGTATTTGTTTATACGTTGAGTCAAACTGCAAACAACAAAGATCCTGATCTGCCATAGCATAATAATGTCTGCAGATCAGGGTCTGTGTTTGTCTACTGATTACTTCTAAAAGAAAACTGCACATAGCCAGATTCGCTTGTGCATTATGCACTTGCAGATCCTGGTCCTGCAGTTAGACTTGACTTATAAGCGAGAAAATATGGTACAATTTGTTGTCACAAATTTCACTCCCACACAAACATGAAAGTTGTAAAGGTTTGTCTTACATTGATTGGCAAAGTACAGATAAACACTAAAGTCTGCAATCTTTCACCTTAAGTGTCATGCCAAAATGAAGTGCAACACGTACCATATATATTCACTTATAGGTCACGTTAAACTACAAACCACCTAGACTAGTCTGCCTTGCATATTGTGCTGGCAGATCAGGGTCTGTTTTCTTTGTTCCAGTGATTGAACTCCATGAACTCTGATCTGATGGTGATTTTTTGGGATGGTTATCTGGGTCTGTACTGTTTGCAATGGGACTAAAGTTGTTTTAGTATATATGGTAACTCTGAAGTATTTTCAGCATTGATGGGAAAGCCAGAGTACATAAGAAGAAACAATGGTATTTTGCATTGTAGATGTTGATCTAAACACTCCCTACTGGAATTCTGATATCACACCTGAGTTGCCATTACTTGACCACATGTGGACATAAACTGAGCCCATCGAAATTTAATTTAGCCATAAAAGTTTATAAATATTTAAGATTTATTTACCATACAGTGAGTAGAGTGATAGGTACTTCTCAAGTGTAAACATTCCAAAGATTGATTACTTTTCCCATCATAAGGATGTCTGATAATCCACACCGTAATTAGTTATTTAGCAAAACCTTTATCTTAGAAATATTGCACCATGGACTTAGAGATTTTATTTTGACCATACCATTTAGAGGTCAGCGAAAGGTTTAATTTTCATTTACTATCTTTCATCACTGTACAGAGAGTTTGTCAAGTGCAGTTTATTTGTAAAAATTTATATTAACTCCCATACAGTGGCCCCCATCTTGATCGCGGCCCCTCTGTAAAAGTCACACCCAACTGCAAAACACACAGGTCCTTCAGATCATGGTCTGTATTGTTTGTTTTTATGATTACAAACTGTGTAGACCTAGATCTGCTAGTGCAAGTATAGATGGTACAGTACCAATTTTTATATTTTTGATGCCAGGTATTTGGATACAAGTTGTTGTTTTAGGGTTTAACGCCATTTTTCAGCACACGACAGGCTATACATGACAGCCAGTATTACTAATGGAGGAAGAACCAGGGAAAACCCCTGGAAATAACCAATGACCCACGAGAAGCTACTTTCAAGCTTTCTAACATACCCAAATTGGACGAATCAGAGACTCGAACCCACGCAGAGGGGAGATGGCAGTGATCTATAACGGAAAGCGCTTTAAACCACTCTGCCACTAATTGGGGCCCCTATTTAGATACAAGTGGAATATTCATTGAGGTTAAAGGCAAAACTGTAAAGAGTGTGAATGAAGTCATCTAAATCATCAAATGTTGTAACCACTAGGTTACTGGAATAATTACAAAATGGGTAAGGAAATGTGTAAAAAAGTAAAGGAATGCTGTTCCCATGCATTGCCACAGCACTACACCTCACTATAGGGTACAACAACACACCAGCACAATCACAGGTAAAATATTTTCAAAATATTCTGGGGTATTATCAATGGGTCAAGGTCTAGAAGATTGGAGTAGGTGTGGGTGTGGGAGACATGTAGGTACATTTGTCTTGGTGGTAACTTGTATCTTGCCTCAAATTAAATGCCTATAATTTGCAGAGAAATACATTGCCATTCAAAATATTTCAGATGCATTAAAACAAGTGTACTGACACAGCATGTTTGTTAACGATATTTTGATACCAAGAGTTAAAAGTGCCACCCATTAGAAGTATTTTATTGACATTGATCAGCAGATCAATATGTATTTATCAAATCTGAATCCTGTCCTGATTTGGAGTCAGTCGGGCAATATTTTGATGAGTTTTGAAAAAGGATTGTGTATTCCGGATTAGTCTTGATCATACAATTGAATCCATTGATGGGCTCTGATGTAAGAAAAAGCGTTTCAGTCACTCTGGTGATTCTGTTTGAAAGCATGCCTGGTACAAAAGACCCATGTCAGTCAGGTTGCTTATAATATGAAAATATACGTAAGTTTACGACTGAATTAATTTTTAACATCACACACCAGTTGCTTTTAATGGGATTTATTTGTCAGTTTACAATGTAATAAATTGGATTCAAAATGTCATTTTTCATGCTTCATTGGGTGGTTTTGCTAGACAGTCAACACATATATTGACCGACTTAAATAACTGCTTGTATTGGGATATGGTAGTTAGTAACATTACACTTACTGAACTTACCCATTACAAGTACAGAGTACTGAGAAATGATGTACACTAGATTCATCTGGTCCCTTCAGTGCATCAGCCTCAGGTATAGCAGTCTTCGTTAGCCTGACACCCTGACAGGTGCAGATAAATCATCGTACTGTACAGTAAAACCTGTCTTGAGAGGCCTCTGCTATAAAAAACACCTACCGGTATTTTGAGAGACCCCCATGCACAGATTCATTGATTAATATAATGTTATTACCGTTATAAGAGACCAGCTATAATGAGAGAAAATTATTTTGAGATGGATGGGGTAGTCTATCTATATATGCTTTAATGCATTGGATGCAATTGTTTGCAATTTTTTTCATTTTTTGGGGGTAGGGAAGGGTGGGATGAAAATTATTAAAGGTATACACATTATAATTTTATTGTCAACAGTTTGCAGAGGTTTCATCCAATATGGATGACATTAATAGAATAGAACAACTGTTAAACAACTTTGTGTCATGCATCAATCATCATATATTGACCAAATTGATGGCATCCTTAAGTAAAGGGCTTTAAAGTTTGGTCAAATGATGCCCATCCATTATTACATTAGGCAGCCATTATTAAAAATATGAATACTGTTAAAAGAGTGCTAAAAAAACAGAATATGGCTACCTTGCATCCATGCATAAAGGTCTTTCAAATTTGCACAAATGAAGCTGTTCCATGAACAAACTTGGTAGACATTAATGAAAATGGGAAAATTTTGAACCATCTGCAAAAGTTGACCAAATTTGAAAGAAAAAACAAACACCAATCACTGCCAGATGAAGCTTTAAACAAGGTTGCCAAACCTTTACATGTTTATCAAACCACAGAGGAGAATTCAATATAAAGCATCCAGTCTTGAAGGACTTTAAAATTATATAAATGTTCCAACCAGCCATCGTTACTAAAGCTAAAAAATTTGCTGATGTGCCATCTGTCTTCATGCCATCTCCATGCCAGGGATTCATTCTGGATCTGAAACCTTTCTTGTCAAGTATTCAAACCACCATTAAACATTTTACCCATGCCAGATATCAAGGTTTATTGTCAGTGCTGTCCTTTCAAGGAAAATTGAATGTTCTGATGTTCTGACAAGTTAATGCTATATGCATATATCTAAACTTTCTGTGTATGTAATAGAATGTTTACCTGTTTATATGTTATATTTTTTTTATTACCTGTTTCATGTTATTAGTCTTATCAGTCTTAATTAGTGGTGATATACCTTTTTGTACTGTATACAAGTATATGTCAATATAAACATTTATCATGAATTATTATTGTCACTCTCCACCTATGTAGAATGAATTCATGCAGACAATAGAACTGACTGATGGTCAAAGGTTTTATTCATAGATACAAGTACAAAGAGAACCAATAATGATATTTGCTACATTCTTGTTTAATATAGATGATGTAACTTTCAATCTGGCTGTTAAATCTATATTTCTGTATCACACACCAATATATTCCATAATGCACATCAACGTTTTCCATATCATACATCAATATATTCCATAATGCATATTTACATTTTCCATATCACACAACAATATATTCCATAATGCACATTGACATTTTCCATATCACATATCAATATATATCATAACACACATTGACATTTTTCATATCACACATTAATATATTCCATAACACACATTAACATTTTCCATATCACACATCAATATATTTCATAACACACATTGATATTTTCCATATCATACCAATATAGTCAATATCACATGTCAATATTGGAATTGTTTGGGTTTTTTCACTTGCATTAATGCTTTAATATTCTTCCATGCACCAAATCTAACTTTATCAGTCTCAGTTTGATTTTGAATGTTTTCAAGCTATATGCCATGCCGTATACACTCATTTATAAGTCAAGTCAAACTGCAAACAACAAAGATCCAGATGTATGGTAGCATAATGTGCCTGCAGATCAGGGTCTATGATTACTCCTTAAAAAAGGCACACATACTGATATCTGACAGTGCATTATGCGATGACAGATCTGTGTATGTGCATTATGCAATGACAGATCTGTGAATGTACATTATGTGATGACAGATCTGTGTCTGTACATTATGCGATGACAGATCTGTGTCTGCATTATGCGATGACAGATTTGTGTATGTGCATTATGCTATGACAGATTTGTGTCTGTACATTATGTGATGACAGATCTGCGTCTGTGCATTATGCAATGACAGATCTGTGTCTGTGCATTATGTGATGACAGATCTGTGTCTGTGCATTATGCAATGACAGATTTGTGTCCGTGCATTATGTGATGACAGATCTGTGTTTGTGCATTATGCAATGACAGATCTGTGTTTGTGCATTATGCAATGACAGATCTGTGTCTGTGCATTATGCGATGACAGATCTGTGTCTGTGCATTTTGCAGTTGGACAGATAATCAAGTATTGACGGTATTTGGAATATTTGGAAAACGTAAAAGAGAGGCTATAATACAGCCAATACAAAACTACATTCATGTTCTGTTCCAGGTTGAGGAACATAATTCATTTTATATGACACCATCAAATTCATTCTTTATGAAGACTCGGAATAATAAACATTTGTAATTATTCACATGTAAGATGAGTTTGACTTCAAATTGCACAAACCCAGATCTGTCATTGCATAATTCACTGACAGATCTGAGTCTGTGCTTTAGGAGTAATCATTAGAAGAAACAACATAGACCCTGGTATTCAGGCACAATCAGCTGCAGAGGATCTGGATCTTTGTTGTCTGCAGTTCGACTCAACTTATAAGGATGTATATATGGTATGTAGATTATCTGTATACACTAGTTACAAGAGTGCAGATGTAAAAGGCTGGAGATAATAGAATAATAAAGTAATGTCAATTTTTAATTATAGACAAATTTTACTTTTTGTAAGAAAATAAATGATTGAATTTCTTTCTCTCTAAGCTTGAAGCTTTTGAATGAAATCTGATACAATGATACCTTACAGTAAAAATCCCTAAATGTATTGTTACCCCTCATATAATGCAGGTCTGGTTTTGGGTCCCATTATTTAGTTAAATATTGTTTTGTCCTTGCTGAATAACATATTTCTCATAGTTATACTTCTTGGCTGAAGCTATTTTGTGATTTGATATAATTCAGTACTCAATTTTTTGTGTTATTATGGGATGGTCTGACAGTCATATTGGAACAATCTTCAGTAGAACGTTGAATCATTTTAAATACTTGTAACTGTGACGTCTAGTAACATTACTCTCTAAAGAGGAAGCTCAGTTAGGTAAGTAGCAAATACACATACTTGTCAGACATGATGGTATTCATCAACAAATTTATCAACTTGTAATGCTGCACACATAGGGTGAGGTATTTGATATATTTGATGAGAGGAATGAATCATGTATCATGAGATTCATATAGTCAACAATTACTCTTCCATGTTAGTCTTCAGTGGAAAACATTGTTTGTTTAGGTGAGTGGTGTATCATATTTCCAGGAATTTTAAGAAGCAAAAGAAGTTTAAGCCAAAGTTAAGAGTGGCATAGAATTATTGCCTGATTCCCCATGGAAAATGACTTTAAGTTGTCTTTTGATGAGCATTTCTCTGACTTAAAAGGAACAGGGTCTCTGGAACTCACAGGGTTTGAGGAAGTCTTCAGGTGAAAAATTTATATTCATTTTAGACCATATGAATTCTTATCAAACATAAAAAACATCCAAGTCTTTTTATCAATTATTCCATTAAACTTATGTACAGGTTTAAGGATCACACTATATTGTCTTACTAATTGTGATATACAACTTGGCTTACAACAGGGTGGTTATTTGTTGCCCTGTTCATTTCACAGGTAAGGTTGTCATTTACTTGGTTGTATACACAGATGTCTGGATAGATTGGTACATAATGATGGATATAACTTGAGAATTAGGGTCTGACCATGTGTAAAAGAAAATTCCTTAATAGTAACCAACCATGATCTCAATTTGGATTTGAAATGTAAACATGGCTTATTGGGCTGAGTGATAATCCATACGTCTTCTGATAAAAATTCTGCATTCAATTTGGTGAGTAATAACAATATTTTTCTAAATTTTATATTTGTTTTCATTAGATGCACAGATGAACGTTTATATTGAGTAATCCTTTAAATATAAGTACAGGTTAAGGTTCACACTATACTTAATCTGTAATGCTTGGTTTTCAAAAGGAAAAAGTTATGAGTTGCCTTGGTCAATTCATGCTGATTTCACTTTTTACCTTTGGTTGTTGTTCTGATATTCACTTTGTAGCGTTAAGATATCCAGATTCCCTGGTACTTTCTGGGTACTTTTGGACTTAGGCGTGTTCAAACGTACTTGCCAGAAAAAAACACCCCCACAAAATCTTGCATAGAAAGGAGGTACGGTAACTTTTTATATATGTTCTATCACAACTGCAGGTTGCTGGTACAGCTGTACTGAATTTTAATACACACAGTTCTGAAATTTATCATCATAAAAACGTTTTCCACGCTTTGTATCGATGGTATCAACCAAAGTGAACAAAATAGAACATCAGGACATTCCCATTGCTAGAATTGATCTTTTATCAGCAATACCAGCATCATGCTTATTGTTGTAGTGTTCTATACTACTCAGGTTGTCATCAATGTCCACTAGCATATTTCATACAAGTACAATTTCAATAAAAAAATTTATGTGGAAGATTGTTTTTATTTTTTTATGGTTTAATGCCATTTTTCGGCACAATATAGGCTATACATGGCGGCCAGTATTAATGGTGGAGGAAGAACCCGGAAAGAACCACCGACCCACGAGAAGGTACTGGCAAGCTTTCTCACATAACTTCATTAGCCGAATCTTAGACTCGAACCCACGCAGACAGAGGTGAGATGGCAGTGAGCCGTAACGGACAGCGCTTTAGACCACTTGGCCACTCGGGGCCCCATCATGTGGAAGAAACTTAAGTTTCTTATTAAAAAGCTGGCAATTTACTGGCATATCATAGTTTTCCAAAATTCCATTTGAGCCCTGATTTATTATAAAAATGGAATATAGGCGGTAAAGTGTTTTAAATGACACAGTGTATTGAAGGGTTGCCCCCATTTGGGGGTCCATGTCCTGTTTGTCAGTTTTCACGATGTATATATAGATTTTCTAATCCTCATATTTATACACAAATAACCTCGTCGGATGCAATATGAATATACATTTCTATGCTTGATGCTTCTAAAGTTGTTACCTAAGCGCTTTGAGATACAGACTGTTAAAAAGATGTAGTGGTAAAATATTGTGCCAATGAACTTACCCAGCAATGGCTGGAGTTATTTTCATTTTGATTGTTTTGTAACAAAAGTGGTTTGATTGTTCTGACAAATTAAGAAGGTACATGAAAAAAGGCAACTCGGAAGAAGGGAGAGGCAGTATTGGAACATGAAATTTGTTGGATGGGTCACTTACAATTGCAATATTGGTAGAACATGTTTTAGATTTTTTTTAATTTAACAATATAAATTTTTGGTATTTTATATATTTGCTTACATCACCAGCTATTTGCAAAATAGGCTAAAGTGTTCACCATTTTCTAACAGATCACTGACATCTCACCTATGTCTGCATGGGTTTGAGTCTAAGCTCAGCCAATATGAAAATGTCAGAAAGCTTGTAATTAGGTTTGCATGGATTAGTGGTTCTTCTTGAGGTTTTCTCTGTTTCGTCCTCCACCAACATAAGCTGGCTTTCATATATTGCCTAATCAAAAAATGGTTAAACCTACAAAACAAACAATGCCTGCCTGGTGTATAGGGAATTACTTTAAGTTTTAAGTCCAGGAGTATGGCAGATTCTCTTTGAACAACTGCCCCCATTTCTCACCACTTTGAAAATGCAGGACAACTTGCATATGATATACTAATGACTAGAATTCTAATTTAAAAAAACAAAACATTTTATACTGGTGATGCTTTTTCAAGCTGAATATTTGCAAATAATTAAATAAACCTTTTAGAATATCAAATTACATAGTTTGGAAGCATAAGAAGATACCAAAAATATTCATAGCCGTTTCTAATACAGTATTAATTAGTTATTAATGTTTCTAGTACAATAATACATGCATGGATGGGATTGTTTTTCTGCTGGGTTGTCCATGGTTCCATCTTTTGCTTTGACAATTAGATCAAAGCTTTTTTCTCTTTTTAGTTTTGTCTTGTTTTTTTTTTTTAGTGAAAACCTGTTTACAACTTGTGCGTTTAACTGTAGCTTATGATCTGTGTTATTGCGTGATGTGTGTTCCAAATATTTGTCAGTATATCTGCTTTTGGATTAAGATGCGTGATCAGGCATTGGTTTACAGACGTGATATTTAGAACATCATTCTGTGAGGTTTATTTATGTGACAGTTAGAAGTCAGTCAAGCGTTTGCTTAAAACTGGTCCTGAATTTCAACTAGGAAGCAAGTGAACATTAACATATGTTGTCATTTTATATATTATTTATATTCTGTTCATTACTTAAATAATATATAATTCACAAAAGCATACCTTTTCAGGTAAAAGGACAACATACCTTTCTAATGGTTTTGAAATCAAATAACATTAATTTTAATAAGGTAAAGAAAAACATAAAGTTATGTTGAACCTCACCCAACTTTCAAATATGTGACAAGGGATGGAATCTGATACCTGAAACACCTGATGATGTTTTGTGGCTTTTTAGGAATGTGTTTGTTTTTATCTTGTTAATTTATTATCGGTATGAAGAAAATGAATCCATTGCTCTATTTACTTGAACTGAATAAATAACATTGGCAACATTCTCTTTTTAAAACTTAGAATGTATACTTGACCTTTGCATGACAAAAAAAAAACTTCTTGACTTGTGTTGTCATTTCAAATTTTTGCTAAGCCAATTGTTGCAGAAAAGTAGTACTTGAAGTTCAGGAAACAGAATGCCATAATTATCCAATAATCAGCCAACCCTAAATTTGTACAACATTTTAAGGCTGGATGGCCAGTCTTTTTATAAGAGAAATACTGTACCTTTTTATCTGTGTATAATGTGTAGCTATTTTGGAATTGTATTGGCCCAGATCTATCATCAGGTAACTACACCAACAGATCTGGCCTATGCTATTTGCATGAAATTGTAAATAGTAAAGTGTAAACTCTCATCTCCCACAGCAAAATGTGCCAACAGACTTGGTCTGTGCAAATCACCTGAGTGGGATGTGTGATATAGATGGATAAATAAAACACTAAACAACTGAGAGTAAACATAACAAAACAGAAAAAAAACAATATGAATTAGTTTGTGCTTTTTTTCTCAAAATTGATGCTCATATTCTATATGAATAATTAAGCCATGCCTGTATAATAAAAATGTTTGTATCACTTTAGCTAGTAGATCATCTTCTCATCATTAATGATGGCATCAGCTCAGACTGTATATACAAATCTTGTATTCTGGGATCAGCTCAGACTGTATATACAAATCTTGTATTCTGGGATCAGCCCAAGACATACTGTAGACTTCTTCCATAATATTTTGATAGTCAAATTAGTTTAGTTTAGATAATTACAGGTTGAAATCAGGATACTCTCTTCATGTTGGGATCAGCCTGTCACAATACTGATTAATCTGGGATCAGCCCAAAATACACCGCTCCATGCAGTGATGACCCTAGCACAGATTTTAATCTGGGATCAGCCCCAAATACATCACTCGAGTGATGACCCTAGCACGGATTTTAATCTGGGATCAGCCCAAAATACACCACTCCAGTGATGACCCTAGCACGGATTTTAATCTGGGATCAGCCCAAAATACACCGCTCCAGTGATGACCCAAGCACGGATTTTAATCGGGGATCAGACCAAACAACACTGTAATTTGGGGATCAGTCTAACACAGATTCTACCTAATTTGTAATCAGCCCAAAAAATACTCCAATTACATGATCATGCCAGAACACACTCTGACACATGGATCAGCTTAGCACAGTTTCTGCTTAATCATGGATCAGGCTAGAATACAGCTTGATCAGGGGATCAGCCAAGCACAGATTGTATTTAATCTATGGTCAGTCCACAATATACTTTAACTTCAGCATCGATTGGGAATTGTCATTGTCATGCACACAGTATTTCATGGTGATTCTAACTCAGTAGTAATGCCAATAATAATAATAATAATAATAATAATAATAATAATAATAATAATAATAAAGTCTTTATTTTTATTTTATGAGGTTGACACAGTACAAAAACTAAGCTATCATGTGGTCATCAATTGTCTACATAGCTTTACATGTAAATATATAAAATACTGCTTGGAACAAACATAATACCAAAATGGTATAATGGATTGATGTATGTGGGAGCAACTAAGTATGGGTTGCCCAATGTGGCAGAGTGGGTCTAAAGCACTCTCTTTTACAGATCACTGCCATCTCACCTATGTCTGCGTGGGTTCATGTCTCAGTTTCAGCCGATGTATGTGAGAAAGCTTGCCAGTAGCTTCTCGTGGGTCGGTCAGGTTCTTTTGGGGGTTTTTCCTGTGTTTTTCCTTCACCATTAATACTAGCTGCCATCTATAACCTTTCGTGTGCTGAAAAATGGCGTTAAACCCTACAACAACTACATGGATTTTGCTCACACAGCATTTTGTACACTAACATGTATGATTAAAAAAGAAATTCATTTTCACACACACACACACACACACAGATGTGTAAGTTTGAACACCCTGAAATATTTTACATAATGGTATATACATATACAAATATACACTAAACTTGGTCTTTGAGAACCAGATTTTTATTTAAATAGTGAAATTGTTATTGTTACATACTGGCTTTGAATATTTGAAATGACTGAATATGAGCATGTGAATGGATGGAGGGAGGGGTGCACAAAATTGCTGTACTTATTGTATTCATTTTCTTACAATGCATGTTTTAAACATTCATAATGGCATGTATATATTTTGTACATAAAAAAATATCCCAAAAACACAAATAAATGATCCATCTGTTTTCTATCTGTCCAGATGTCACTTGCAAATCAGTTTACATGTTGTATCTGTATTTTCTTGCAAAGTTGGAAGAAATATAACCTTAATGGTTAAAATACTACTTACATTTACCATTAGTCAAAAGACATATCTAAAGAAAATAAAAAAGATAAAGAATTAAGTTGCTGAAACTATCCTAATATTGAATTACATAACTTATAAATACATGTATTGAATTACATAATTTTGTTAAGCCACACTGTCAGATTGGGGATATATTTAAAAAAAAACAGTTCATGGCTGGCTGCAATTTTGTTTATTTTGTGAAACATTAACCATGTAACAGAAATGTTAGCATTTGCCTTGGGTAATCTGGTATTGGTCACCTCCTTTTGCTGGGAGAGAAAAGGGGATGAAGATTTGTCAGGAACTTCCAAAAGTGTAATCTTATTTGTTAGCTCCTTAATTACTGGGAGAGGAAATGGGCTGAAGATTTAATTTGTCCAGAACAGATGCAACCTCATTTTGATTGGCTCATTTTGCTGGGAGAGAAAAAGGGATGAAGCTTATTAGCTATGCTGACAGATTAATTATTACGAAAACAAAATAAGGTATGATTGATTTGGGACTGTCTACACAAATTTGACCCTGGAACAAGTCACAAATATATAAACAAAATAAAAAATTTGTAAACAACAATATAAAAGATCTTAAATTTTCATTGATTTTTTTTCCTTCATTTTTGGCATCTGGTTCCTATGGTAACCTCAACGTATAGTATATGCTCATCTCATCTATAAATAAAGATTGAGTCTGTATTCAATTTTTGAATGCAGCAATCTAATTTGATGAAATTATTCTTGGATTTCCTTAAGTTCTGAATGCAGAATTCTGACTGGATGACATTTTAGTCTAATTTTCGCATTAATAAATTACATTTCCTAAGACAGTGCATAACCTATAAGACAGGTTTGTAAAAATGAGGCTTGTGTTGGCAGTGAACACCTGGAGAACATCAAATTTAAATTAATTAGGTGTTGGATTCTTTGCGGATGTCATTCATAAAAACTGATAGTTCTCTCCTGATGTTTACGGATATTTACAACTAACTCTTCTCCCTTCTCCGCAAATATTCATAGAATGTCTGCATCCCCTGACCGGATTTCAGGTCCTCATGACTTGGTTGTAGAAGGGAAAAAAATGTTGGCATTCATGTGGATCAGACCTTGCATGAGTGATGGAAAGGAGTAACTTGTAATGACCGACGCAGTTGAGTTTTTGACATTTACACATGTTTCTTTAGGACACTCCCTTGTACAATGTCTTCATGTTTAAGCATTTATTAGTTTTTTTCAATAGAGCTTGTTATTCAAAATATATATAAAGGTGACTCTTTATTTATAATCAGTGACCTTATGTATTCTACTTTCAGCTTTATTGCTAAAATAAAAAAAATCTTAAATATTTTTTGGTCTTTTTAAGACAAAAATTGTATAGGGATAAAATTATGACTTAAAAAAACCAACTTTTGTGGATGTAATGTAACAAATAAAGAATGGGTTACAAACAAATAACTTTAGTCCAACTTCAATCAACATGGACTCAGATCTGCCATGGCAAAATACACTGGTATATCTGGGTCTATGTTGTTTGTTCTACTGATTACTCCTAACAAACTGCATAATATGGTTTAATACATAATATTTATAGCAATATTACAAACTTTGTATTGATGATGATCTGGTGTTCAATAAAATTGGACCTTATCTGTCTCAGTATTGGATACAGTAATATAATATAATGTAATGTAATGTAATGTAATGTAATGTAATGTAATGTAATGTAATCTGATCTGATCTGATCTGATCTGATCTGATCTGATATGATATGATATGATATGATATGATATGATATGATATGATATGATATGATATGATATGATATAATATAATATAATATAATATAATATAATATAATATAATATAATATAATATAATATAATATAATATAATATAATATAATATAATATAATATAATATAATATAATATAATATAATATGTTGTATTCTGATGCATGCAATGTTCAAAATAAATGATGCAGTCTCAGTGACACAAAACTGTCTGTGAAGAGTGCTTGAGGATCTTCAAAGTTGAGAGATATTTTTAAAATAAAAAAGCTTGCAAAAGGCTGCCTTTGGTGATTCGTGAACCAACAACCCTTGGATTTTGAGTCAGAAACTCTACCACCTGAGCTACCATGGTTCCTAACATTTATCGAAGAGATTTTAAACAAGCCAAAATCTTTCATCATTGGTAGCAAATCTTCAGAACAGGGTGTGTACTTTACTATCCTGAAATGAAGACCAACATGTATTTATACCATGTTTTCATGTAGAACAGTTATGATCCAGATGGTATGATTTTAACCTGCACCCTTTGGGTTGTGAGCCTGACTTGTTAACTATGGAGTCACCAAGATGCCCAGATGGTGGGTGGAGGTTATGTATGAGCATGTATGGTTATATCTCACCTGGCTTACCTGATCAATAAATTCTGAGATTTTTTTAGTGGAACTGACAGTAGTTGGAATGTTTGTTTCACATTGTTGAGAAGTATTAATTATGTTTACTTGTCTTTTTATGCCTGCTCAAAGCGTGTTTGGTTTTGTGATTGTACATTAATTTTAACAGATATGTGAAATCGGATTACAGCCATACCTAAGAATCAGCTAAATTTGGAACAAGAATGACTCTTTTTAAAATATTTGAAGTTCTTGACATTTTGAACTGATTTTTAATGTCGGTGAATTTGCGTATCATTAAATTAATTTGATAAAAATTTTGCCATGTTAATTAACTCTTCTGAGATTTTAATGATGGATTCTAATCTAATTAGTTGATGACCCTTAGAAATTGTTCATATATACTGTCCCATTAGTCTTAAATAATTAGTGAAAAGAGTCCCTCCCCCTCCCACCACTGAGCACTTCCAGGACATAAAATTGATGATTAGAGTTTCATTATAATGTGTACTACTTAATGGGGCCTTGAAGTAAAACAAATCAACACAAGATTGTCAATTAACCAGCTAACAATAAAATCAATTCAGAAACCTGGTTACTATATGGTTAGATGACTTATTGAATAACATCAATGATGTTTGGATAGATGACTTATTGAATAACTTTAATGATGTTTGTTTAGATGATTTATGGATTAACATTAATGATGTTTGGTTAGATGACTTATTGAATAACATCAATGATGTTTGGATAGATGACTTATTGAATAACATCAATGATGTTTGGTTAGATGACTTTTGGAATAACATCATTGATGTTTACTAATCTTCTAAAACATACCGAATTGTATATATTCCTGATCGTACATTCATTATTGTAATATGTGGCTAAATTCAGGCAGAAAATAAAAACCACTTACAAAGTAGGACAAGGTCAGAATTTTCAATTCAAAGATCAAGGTTTTTTTTCACTTTGATGATTTGGCAGAGCTCAATTGACTGTAATATAGGGCAATTTATATATAATTAAAACTGCTGAAATTTTAGAATGGAAAATTGCTTAGCTTGTATAAGTGCTAGGTAATAAATCACTTTCATGTGAAGTGTACATATGGTCAGCTTTGTTGAAAAACATGCAACATTGCAACACTGATGATCTTAAAGCTAAAAATAGACATTAAGAAAACATACTTGATAACATGTTTTGTAAGAGAAATACACATCTTTTAAGATATCTTTTGATTTTAAGTTCATGGACTTAATACTAATTAAATACAAAAGGTTAGGGATGCTTAGGTTTCTCTAGTTTAAAGATGATATAATTTATCAAGAAATTTTAAATGGAATATGTATAATTATTTATTGCCAAAGTAGTTTAACACAAGCAAAATTGAATTAAGATTAATTTGCATATTGTAATCAAGACCATGATGTTTAGTTTGAGAAGGCTGAAATTGATTGACAATTATCTAATCATAAAAATTATAGAAGTGACATATACTTACCAAACATACTTACCATTTATAGGTACCAAATATACTTACCATTTATAGGTACCAAATATACTTACCAGTTATACATACCAAATATACTTACCATTTATGCTTACCAAATTTACTTACCAAATATACAGAATTTTAGGTTGGATCCAAGTGCAGACTGCATAAAACCAGATCTGACATTGCCTAATGCACCAGCAGATTAAAATGGTTACAAATAGATGTGGAAAAAAAATTCAGAAAACAGTTATGGTTTTTAAATATACTGAAGGATACGTTCACAGTGCATGACTCATTCTGCAAAATGTCTTCTCACTATAATTTAAGATTAAATTTTCTCAACAATTTGGAAGCATCAAAACCTTGCATTGAACAATTCAAAGAAATTATTTAGGGACAAATATGCGGAACTCACTTCCTTGTCATATTTGATCTGCAAATTCAGTTAAACATTTTTTTTCTTTCTTGTTTAAATGTACATGCAGCATTTCAAATCTACATATAAATGAACTTGAAAATATAAGTTCAAGTTTGAGTTCTTGATTTATTACAGACTTAATCTTCAAATTTATGACTTGCTTGTTTTGCATGCATTATATTAGCATATTTATAAAGTGTTTAAAAAGTCTTCTCTTTACAAATTCATTGTATGAATATCTCTCTACTTTCATACTTTATATTGTATATAGAGTAAAATACTTATGTAAATTTCAGTATGTGCCACATTTTTGTAGAATAGCCTAAAGGTATATTAAGCTGAAATGATAATTAACTTCTGACATGAAGGTATTGCATAAAGACATTTTCAAAATATTGGAGAGATGAAACAAAAAATTTAATATGTAGTTAAATCCTTCTACTTTTCCTAATGTATTGTAGATGTGTATTGTAGATATGTTATGTAGTTTGTATTTGTAGATGATATTGTAGTATGTATTTGTAGATGTGTATTGTAGTATCTATTTGTAGATGTTATTGTATTTTGTCTTTGTAGATGTGAGGGACTAAGGGGAGATTATTTGAAAATATCTGAGTTAACCTCTTTAAATAAAGAAATTATTGTTATTATTATTATTTATTAATATTATTATTATTTACATGAGAGCAATGCAATTTGTGAAGAGTAAACTGTAGAACAAACAACATAGACACTGATCTGCCTAGTGCATTAAATTATGGCAATTAAGGATGCATCTCATTTGCATATGAGTATATATGGTAGGAAGTTTGCTCTTGAATTGTATTTCTAATGAATGCTATTAATTTGTATTAAAAAAATATTACTAAAACCACTGATGACAAGAAATGTTTTTTTGTGCATTAAAATTTATTTTGTTGTTATTTATTATTTTATACATTGGTATTTTAATAACCTATGAACAGTTTATTATAACTTGTTGTAGCACATGTGTAAAAAACAGATAAGAGGTGATCTAGCTAAAAAATATCCACCCAAACCTTTTTCATGCCCTCTTTAGGCAAGCTGTGCATCTGTTGATTTTAAAGTCATGAATATGTTCTCTATTTCTTTGATGTCACCCTAAATGCATGCTGGTATGGTTGGTTTAAAATTTAAACTTAAAATGTCTTGAATGACATACAGACATATGTCATATCTGATGATGTTCAAGTCTGGTTTCATTAAACATAACAAAACATCTTTTCCACAAAATGGTAATTCAGACTCACGATGAAGACATTTAATGTATGTAACTTTAATATGAAGTGGTACATTTCCAAAACGTCCTCATATTTCATTTTCAGAAATGCAAGTTTGTCAAACACATTAAAAATCATGTTTAGTGATTTAATTTTGAGTCAAAATTAAGAGTGAATTATACTCTGACCATCATGCAACAGACCATTTTTTTTTCCTCCCCCAAGATGCTTCCTCCCAATTGTTTCAGTCTCAACTCCTCTGCTGTACCAATTTATCTACTCCCAGCTGAACCCATTTTGCCAATATGCTTACTCATGAGACCAGCAGATAACTTGAATTTGTCCCATAAATCATGACTATTTTCAAAACAATGGGGATCTTCCATCCAGTATGGCTACCGATACTAAAAATAGAAAAACCATCCATTGCCCATCAGTAGTAGGAATTGCTGTTCTCAGATACAGTGAGACCAATGTCAACCAAATGTGACACTGGACATCATGATATAAAGTTCCTTTTCATTTTGTACAATTGATGTTGATATGCTTTGACTGCTGTTAGTAAATATTATGTTTCTATCATGTGACTTAAGGAAATATACTGAACAGAATTGGGTCAGTATTTTTACTGCAAGCATCCCAGCATGAAGATCTTTAGTATCTTTTACAAATGATAATGATTTGCCATAAAAAATGTCTCTGGTTACTAAAAGGAGAAAAACCTTTGAACAGCTTGTCTAAAATAACATAATATAATTTATGTATGACGAACAGCATTTGGGCATGAATACCTTCAAAATTTTTATAAAGCATTCCAATTTGCCAACAAATATGGACACTGTTTCTAAAAAAAGAAACCTTTAAGTGACCTCTTCTCAAGAATTGCTCAATAAAATTGACCAGAAATCATCGAGGCATATTATATGGCCTTCAGTTTTATATAGATAATGCCAATCTGCCATCTAATATGGCCACCATTACTAACATTTCGAAAAGCCTTCACAAAACTACTCACCAGAATTTAACCAAATTCGAAGAAGAAGAAAAAAACGCATTCTGGCCAAGATTTCTCTTAAATTTGTACAAATGATATCACCTAAGATTTATTATCTTACTCCCAATCATTAAAAGAGGTGTGTTTTCATGTTTGCTTTTTCTATATACTTGTCTCCTTCATGTGGTGGTGGTAGATCTCGAGTCAGGGGTATATTTATATTACCAAACATGGCATGTGGGTATATTTTGAAATTAATCAGGACAAGTTCCATGATTTTCTCTCAGTGATGTCAGGTTTAAGGTCAAATGCCATGGCAAAGAATCTTGTACTGTATTAATGTACCTTGTGAAGATTTTAAGTCAGAAATTTCTAAGAAAATATTTATGTTAGAAAAATTTGGTGTGTTGGAATTGCTTTAGATATATTGAATGATTTTAGCACACAACAGTATATAAACAAATAAAAAGATGGAAGAAATGGGATCATCTTGGATTCATCATCATTTTAATGTGGTTTTCATTTTCAATTTGGAAATTTTAAATTTAGCTGTTATCAACTATTTTTGCCTCAAACAACTGACCTTGTTATTACAATGTATATTTCTCAGGGATAGTCAAAATATCTGGCCGAATTTTTATTATAAATTGCTTAGTCTCTTTATGGCAGAAATGTAGACAAACAATCCTATTCCACAAGTGTAGGCATCATCAAATTCTTCAGCACATATGTTTTGTACTGTTTACACGATGAGTTGGACTCCATGAAAACACTCCATCAACAGTAAGCAATTCATCATTCACCGATTTTTAATTTTCTGGACCCCAGTGACAACACTTTCCAGTGAGTTTCCTGGCATGTAAGTAAGTAATTCGGTTTCTTTGGGATATAGATATCATTACACAATTATCCCTGCAATCACTCCTTTGTCCACAGCTAGGACAACTCACAACAGTAGGTAATCAGTTTATAGGGATAGGTGTTGAAGTTTTCAAAGCAAGGATACAGAATGTAAACAAGGTATATTTTAAGTGCAGTATAAAATTACTCAACACAGCAGGGTTTAATCTCTTATAGTAGCCAGTTGTATTAAAACTTATTGCAGATCCAGAAAGCAGTTCAGTGAACCAGCCATGCAAATAACTTGTCATCTTCATGATCTTGTGTCTGTTATGATTGATGATTTGGATATAGTTGTTTGCCATTATGTGACAGTCTTACATCCCAGACTGTGCATTACGTTCACTATAAAGGACGTGAGTATAGGATAGGACAGTAAATGAACAAGTTAAGCTGAGTTGTGTATTCGCCACATGAGATGATATATTTTTAAAGACTTGTTTTGAATCATTCTAAAATATTATTCAGTAGCAAATGTGATTACACTCTTCGCCTGGCCCGAAAACGTATTGGACACGTTCAAAGATATCTGTAAGGGGAATTTGCAGATGGGATAGTCATTGACAAGTATAGTTACATCTAATTCAGGTTTAAGATACATCTTGTATCAGCATGAAAAGCTTACTTTATAAGTCATTCATTGTACATGTTAAATGAACTGTAAATTAGTGGTCTCCTGGGATAGTAAACAATATAGCTGAACTCTGAGTACATGTCAATGATGTTTCACTTATTGTTTTATAGTGTCGCTATTAGGTGAAAGAGACAGTTTACTGTTCTTCTGTGGAGTAACTTTACATGGATTGGAGATGAGTTCTTTAAGTCATTACCAGGTGTAAATACTTTATACGGTTTACACTTTATAAATTCACAGCAAGGAATATTTCAATATAATATATTAATAGGGCAGAGACTGAAAATCTGTTAAGATTGGATGTTGTTTTATCACTTTGAAGTCAGATTGAATTCATCTGAGAAGATAGGTGGCTCTTGAATTTATGTAACCAGTAAGATCACATCTTACATTTTTTATTATGTGTCAGTCTGTTTCTGGAGGCATATCATGCTTGGATTATGCTATTGTGACGAGAAACACAGGAGAACAGGAGGACTGTTACATCAGAATAGGAATGACAGGTTAACTTCCTTCATGCTGTTGTGAGATAATGGAGAAAAAAATTGATATGGTTGTCATGTGATTAGAAAACTTAAATTGTAAGGTTTGATTGATTTTCATTATATTAATTTCCTTAGAGCCAAACACCTGTGATGTATTATCAGATAAAAGCAGCAACTGTAACGAGTTACTCTGGGGTTGTCACTGACATCTCTATCATTTCATTTAAGTGATCAGTTTTGACAAATGGCCTCCTACTCTACTTGATGTGAAAATATAATGATGGTGATGAATATTGATATTCCATCCATTTTACTCAATGCTGGGTCATATTAAGGGTGTTTCTGATCCTATTCACTATTTGCATTTCACAAGGACAAGATACCTGTATAGGTGGATAAAAGGTAGATTTGAAGTCCCAAGCTCATCCAGGTAACACCTTACCAGAGGCTATAGTCATGTTATGAAGAATTAGTCTATGTCTTGACATTCAGATGATGAAAGTGCAAGTTTGTTGTTAGGAGATGTGTTGTACAAAGTGACATTACAAGAGGTGTTCCTCATTGGACATAAATATCTATTGTATAAAATGTAACCATTTATAAGACTGCATGTACAAGATTGTTTTGTGTCTGTTTTGTGAATGTTAATTTCACAGAACCAGTCATGCAAACTGTGGGGGCGCTTTCATTGAAGTTTTAGGATGAATCTGTAAAGAATGATGCATTTATTGCTGTTATGGATTATACAACTTCGATTCCCTTCATTGGAGTGTATCAAACAGAGTGTTAAATGATCTTGTGTGTAACAGTTCAGTTCATTTCTTAAAGTGACAGGATATAGTTATGTTTTGATGTGTTCTTGTGAGTCTTCTTTCTTTACTGTGACAGCCTACTTTTAGTACTCTACTTAAGACAACCATTACAACATACAGTATAAGTAAATGTATCTATAATAATCACCAGTTATCTTTAAGAAGCATTTTTTTTTTATAAAATGAGCAATTTCAACAATGTTCGAGTTTTTAAGCCTCTGCCACTAAACAGGCATGAGGATAGTACAGACTCCAATCCAAGCCCCTGCCATGAAATTCGAATATACTCCTCTCCTGGTGATAGTGATTCCGTGTGTTCATTTGATATGCCTGAATACAGTATTTCAGAGGGTTCCACAACTATGCTGTCTAAATCTGCAACAGTTCTACCCAATTTTATGCTGCTGCAGGCCTCAACAGGTCAACCTCAAAGGAAGAAACGCAGAGCCCCTCAACCTCCAGTTGGGATGAAAAATAAGTTCCCATCTTCAGATGATCTGATCTCATTAAAGAATGATGCACAAAGACTTCCATTCCACCATCAGACCCGAAGTTTTGACAAAGACCATAATACATTTCCTGCTAGAAAGATTTCAGACTCATGGAGTGACCTTTTTCTGAGGAATGAATCCAGAGAAGACAAACGAATTTCTGAGAGTTTGAGTTCCCCGAATTCTCCACGACATGGAAAATTATCAGATAGTAACTTGCCGCAGATATCACCCCGTCTTGGAATAAGAGTATTCATGAGTAAACTTAGGTCCCCAAGGATTGTAAGAAAAACATCAAAACATTCAAGGGATGAAAGTGAGAACAAAAATCAACGACATCGAAGAAAAGCAACTGTTGAACCCCCACTTAACCCCATGGATTACCATTTTGTCATCTTGTGCATGGATTGGGATAAAGAAGGTGAATTTGAGGTATGTATCTGAGGTGATCAGTGTTAGGTTCCAACATTTAGTGGAATCTGTCAATACAGGACACTTAAGTGACTACAAAACTGTCGTTTGTGAACTAGTATCATTTTTATATGGATAGAAAGTAGAAATAACACAAGTTCATAATTGTTTGCCCTTTATGGGTAACTGGACTTGACATTGTGGTTTATTTTGTATTAGGATTATAATAGATTAAGATATTTCTTACATATTTAGAATCTTAATCCTTAGGGACCCCGAATGGCCGAGTGGTCTAAAGCGCTGTCCTTTACGGATCACTGCCATCTCACCTCTGTGTGGGTTCGAGTCTAAGATTCGGCAAATGTGGGTAAGTGAGAAAGCTTGCCAGTAGCTATTCGTGGGTCGGTGGTTCTTTCCTGGGGGTTTTCCGGGTTCTTACTCCACCATTAATACTGACCGTCATGTATAGCCTATTTTGTGCTGAAAATGGCATTAAACCATAAAAAAACAAACAAAACAAAAACTGAATCCTTAATTTGGACATTGCTACCAATTGAAAGGTTGAAATTTTAGATTATCCGCCATTGATAAGTTATGGAAGTTGGATTTAAGTGTAGTAAAATTCACAAATATCGAATCTATAATTTTTGTGGGTATTTGTAGATTATAACAATAAAATGATATTAAGAAAACATACTTGATGATCAAATGGAACATCACCAATAGTAACATGAAGGTTTTATAACAGTGCATAATCATTGATTTTTCTCAAAGTGCTTTGAGGAGAACAGGGTGATAATAAAATGATAAGTGTCTGGTCCATTGATTGCTGGGGTGTAGGTGGTAAAATCTCTTGTGTCAACTTTTTTTAAGACCATGATAGTGCCATGGTCTATGTTTACATTTCACTGTTATCAACCTAATACATGTATTCCTTTTGGATGATAGACAGATAGACCTTGCTGCCTATCGAGATACTTAATCTGCTGTCTTGTTCACCTTATACCCCCTGTGTGGGTTCAAGTCTCAGGCTCGGCCAATGTGGGTATGTGAGAAAACTTGCCAGTAGTTTCTCATGGGTCAGTGGTTCTTTCTGGGTTTTTTCCTGGTTTCTTCCTGCACCATTTATACTGGCCTATCTTGTGTTTATAAATGGCATTAAACCCTACAACAATAACAACATCATTGCACTATATATTATGGTGTCATGGACTCAGATATTAACAAAATAGAATCTATAAAATAATTAAATCTGCTACCAGTTCCAATGTATAGTATGGTAATTACATATTGGTGAAATATATAATGGAAATTACATATGGTCCAAAATATATATAATGTTAATTACATAGAGGTACAAATATATAGGGGTAAATACATAAAGGTACAAATATATAACAAACTTCAGATGAAAAAAATGATCAATTTTTCTTTTCAACAAAAACCGACCATGCTCAGAATAATTTATATTCATTTTTTTTATTACATTTAAAGATGTAGTTTTAAATTTGATGATAATTACCCATAAGGTAAGTGACTACTATAACATGAATGCATGATCATTATAGTAGTGTGAAGACTCATTTGTATGTGCATTCATGTTCATTTATAACGGTTGTTTCAAGATATCTTTCAAATGTTTTGGACTGTGTCATTTTATGTGAAGTTTTAAGAAGCAATTTTTAAAAAAAAAATGAAAATTGGTTTTTTTAGTATATTTCGAGTAAGATTCCCATACCCAATTATCTCCAAATTGAAAAACTTTAAAAATCACTGTTATTATTGCAGTCATCAGCCAGTATTTGCAGAATGAAATAATCATCTAAAGATGAAGCATGCTGGAGTCAGCAATTTTGAATGTTCCATATAGCATGTGTTTTAACCAAGTATTTGTAAAACTTGTTTGTTACTTGCATGGCAAAACTAAGACAGATTTCTTGTTCCATGGCCTATTTTAACACTCCAATTAGTTTCACAACCATTCTATCAAGATTAAGGACCAAGAGATGTAAAATGTTTATTAAATGTAAAATGATAGTTCTATGACATGTGCACTGTGATTGCTACTTATGCCACAACATGCACCATAAGAGGTAATATTGTGCATACAAGACAGTTTTAGACAAGGTAACCTAGATTATTTAATTTAAGACTTTCTTTGTTTCCATCAATACACATTAAAAAAATAATTCATTTTTGATTCATTTTTTCCCTTCAAGTTGAGCTTTTACATGCACAAATACCCAAGTCCATGGACCCCTTGAATGTTTTAAAATTTCCAAAAATTCTGGGACTGCATGCTTTTCATGCGAAGCATCAGCTGTAGTGGCTAATCAAGTTAATTGCTGATGGTGAACTTTGTTGCTAGTAGAGGTCATAATGGCTGTCACTACAAGGTTACTCAGAACCTATGACTTTTTTCACTCAGTAAAATCTGACTTCTTGTAATGAACAATTATAATGACTTCTAAAGTTCTGAAACGATTTCATATATCAGGATTATTGGAGTTGCTTCCCATTTAAGGTGAGATAAGCATAAACTAAAGCTTCATAGCTAGAATTACCGAAACTCTCAAAACCAAACCCACCAATACATTTGCACTCGCTGATCCCTCATTAAAGTAACTTTAAGTATGTTATACTTTTTCATTGATGTCACCCCTATATTGTTTGTACTATATATAAAAAAAACTGGTTCAAAGCAGTTCATGCACCTGGAACATTACATCTTGATGGAGAAAAAGAAGAAAAAACAGCTGGAAAGAAAGAGAATGGACAACAATTTTGGAAATTGCATTAGGACTTACACGGTATAATTTCAATGTGCACAATTATCACAGCATATTTTGAGGAATAATCTACAGAACAGATCATGGCAGTATCATGAAGTTTTAAATGGTGTGTAATTTTGACAAGAAATTGGACTGACCCAATGCATTGCCACTAATGTTAGTACCTTTTATGTATTGCAATTAGTAATTTCAGTCAATTTGTGTTTTCATGCCAAAAGACAGTTACGTTCCTAGTTTTCAAAATAAATCTTCCTTATATGCTGCCTTGGAAGTAAATGCAGCACAATCATGCTTTTTTTTTGTTGTTTGCTAAGACTTTCATCTTTTGTTTTATATTTTCTATCTATAATAATGTATGTTCAAGCTAATCCAGATCAGCAGAAAATCCTGTCATTCAGTGTGTAATTGATGATATTGTGCTTTTTTGTCAGTGAGTACACTCTATTCAGTAAATTATCATGTGATGCACACATTTCCGTTGATGTAAAATCCACAACGATCTTGTATCCTTATTGTACGGATATTATTTTTTCAGTTTCTTCAGGCACGATCCAAGCAGTTTATTTGCACAGTAGGGAACCTGGATAGCTTAGTTCATAGAATATTTTTTTAACTCATAATCCAAGTGTCCCCAATTAGATACCAACCCAGGTTCGCTGTCTGTGTGTTCTTGGGAAAGGCACTTAGGTCACAATTCCTTGGCATGATACAGCTATCAATATATATATATATATATATATATATATATATATATATATATATATATATATATATAGTTTAATGGTACATCTGCACAATTCTGACACTAGGGTACTGGGTAAGTTCTTACAATACTTGCACAGAAGATAAATGAAATGAAGAGTAAAAGCCTTAAATACTAATTTCAATTTTTATATCAACCATGCCATTTTGAAAAGCAAAAGATATTCTCAGATGGAATATGATCACTATGCACATCTCAGGGCAGAAATTTTTCCTCCATGAATGGCTTTTTGTGATGTGTAGAACTTGGTACATTGGTCCTATTTTACATCCATGAGCCAATGTATGCACTCCCATTGTTCTTTTGTTATATCATATATATTCATGGATACCCACACAAGGGGTGTCTCGCCCTCTCTGCCCCCTGGATTTCACTTCTAAACATATTTTGGTCTTACACCCTTAATAGCTGACCACTAAATGTTTGCCTCCTCCCCCAATAAATAATTCTGCAGGTGACTTTGTATACATTTAGTGTTTACATCTTTAATGTCATCTGAATGGTTTTTGTTTCATATATAAAATAGATCATCCACAACTTGTGCTAATGATTAGCCTACCATTCAGATGCGCTGTATATAACAAATGACCCACTTAAAAATAAGTAGGACATTTAGTACTCAAGCAGTTTGAGTAAAGTACCAAGGGTACTACAAGAAAGCTGATCCAGAATGATCTGATGGTAGGATTTGAACCTGTATCCCTTCCGTCAAGAGTCTGGCATGCTTAAACCACTAAACTACCATGGCTGCTTCATCCGAAGTACAGGAAGGATAGTATTCCGTCAAATTTTTAGCAGGAAATTAGTAAAGTATAAAATGAATCATAATAAATTATGAAATATTATCATGATAATTTTATAATTTGTCAGTAAAAAGAAAGATGCATATGTGTCATTTAGTATCAAAATATTTAGACCAACCACACATACACCCACTGTATGTTGATTTGCTTATTTTGGTTTTTACATCGTAAAATATTTTGGATCCTTTTTCACTATATTCTCGGATGTGGAAGGTCATGGGTTTGAACCCCAGCTGAGTCATACTAAAGACTTACAAAAATGGTACTAACAGCTACCTCATTAATGGTAAATAGCATTAAGAGGTTAGTGTTAGGTCCAGAGGCGTAGCTGGGGGGGGGCAGGGGGATACATATGTCCCTGGGCGCCATACTAGTGGGGGCACCAAAATGGACTTTGAAATAGGTTGTAACGGGTAATGGTGATTTTATAGATGAAAATAATGGGTTTCAGAGTTGAGGGGGGGGGGAATGAATATTGTCCCCGGGCGCCAAACACTCTAGCTACGCCTCTGGTTAGGTCTGGTCAGCCATGTGTTAGGATAATCAGATTGGGTGGACACAATGCTAGACATCATTATAAACTGCCACACTGCAGACATTGTAACGATATCACCGAATTTTTATTTAAAGCTATGTTGAAATTTCAAATTAAACACGCGTTTTTCACTATAAGTCATCTTTAATTCATTTACACATCATCATGCCCAGACGCAAGTGATGTGCATGGCCCAATTGAGCAAATCTGACAGTACACTGTTTTACTGCATCATGATTGAACTCTATGATTACATACAGCTGTATGGAACATTTTTAGTCCATGTTTGAACTCTTATTACATACAGTATGGTATATTTTTTCAGTCCATGATTGAACTCTATTATTATGTACAGTATGGTATATGGTTTTTTTAGTCCATGATTGAACTCTATGATTACATACAGCTGTACAGTATATGCCAAGTCCATGAATGAAATCTATTATTATGTACAGAACAGTATATGATATTTTGAGTCCATGATTGAACTCTTATTATGTACAGTACTGTATATGCTATTTTTAGTCCATGATTGAACTCTATGATTACATAAAGCTGTCGGGTATATGCTAAGTCCATGAATTAAATATATTATTACGTACAGTATATACTATTTTTAGTCCATGATTGAACTCTATTATTACATACAATACAATCTAAGTGCTCTATAAAAATTCTGAAAAATTTGTTCGTACCATTCAATAGCTTAAAAAATGTCATAAACAGTTGGAGTTGGGTTTTTTTGTTTTGTTTTAGTACTGAGTGTTTTTAATTGCAATTAAATCTATAAAATTTAGCTGTGCTTTTGTTAACATTGATGGTTTTGGGGGCTTAAGTACACACTTGCCCCAATATATATATATATATATATATATATATATATATATATATATATATATATAGCCATGCCAGCAATTTTTCATCGAAGACTGCTTTACAAGAGCATATATGTTTGAAAGCCTCATTGTATAAAAATATATATTAAGTGGGTTCTTTTAATAGATTTTACAGGTGACATCATTAAAGTCTGGCAGTTGAAAGAGTCCGCTAAAGTTTAGTCATTTACTGGTTATACATGCTGACAAAGGCATCATAACAACATTCCAAAAATCAAATAAGGAAAAATTAAACAGAAAGAAAAGAAAACTGGCATGCAAACATTTCATGTATTGAATTTACAAAAATGAAAATATATACAAAATACAAAATTAAATATACACGGTTTTCTTTAAGATGTAAACATCCACTGGACATATGGTTTATGAATTTTAGTTGTAAGGTGCCCACTATTAGCATTCAGCTATAGCAATTGACTTGTCAGGACTTTATAAATGTATTTAAATGGCAAATATTTTAGCATTTATGTGAAATTTGAAACTTTACCCTTCATTGAGTTCTTTTATTTTGTTGAAAGCCATACATTATCATCTGAATTTTGAGTGGTTATAGCCCTTTTTAAGTGGAGGAAAATTGCACTCAGGAGGAAATTTATGCTTTGCATGTTTATGAATAAACATAATTTAAGAGTTATTATTGATAATCATGCTTTGAAAGATGGGTCAATCAAAAGTGGAATTGTTGTATATGGTTGAGTTTATGCCAATGTACATGTCAGACATAACCAGATTTAACATTGTGCACTGTGCTAACATATCTGATTTACCATTGTGCACTGTGCTAACATATCTGATTTACCATTGTGCACTGTGCTAACATATCTGATTTACCATTGTGCACTGTGCTAACATATCTGATTTACCATTGTGCACTGTGCTAACATATCAGGATCTGTGTTGTTTTTTCTATTCATTAGTCTCAGACTGCATAGTCCCAAATCTACTGACATTATGTGCTTTGCAGATCAGGATCTCTGCTCTGTATAGAGGACTCGAGGTATATGCTAGGATATAATGTTATAAAGTGTGCCCAACTTCAAAGTGTGTATACCTAGATCATCCCTAACTTAATGTGTGGGTATATTAGGGTCTATGCAGATAACTCTGCTTACAAATTAAAATATGCAGCAAAGACCTTGATCTGCAGACATGTTACATGACAGCATAGCTGGGTCTGTGCAGTTTGCAGTTGGGTGTGCATTATCATTGTCATCTAAAATAAATGCTTATATATTGTGCACTGGTTATACATGGATAGTGAAAACTGTACAAGGTGAGGGTCTACACTTCAATGCCACCATCTAAGCATTGCCATATAACATGTGTGACTGACCACTATGTCAAAGCATGTGTGACTGACCACTATGTCAAAGCATGTGTGACTTTGACCCCTAAGTCAAAGGTTGAGCAAACAGGCCACATAATAAATTATGTACTGGTTTCATAGTGATTCATTCTGGATTTAATCAGATTCAGTTAAGGCTTTGGAGATAATAGCAAATTAACGCATTAATAAGAGAGTAAATGCAGATTTTCTGTCACACCTTGATCCCAAAATCAAAGGGACAAATGTTGTTGTTGTTGTTGTTATAGTAGGGTTTAATGACATTTTTTAACACAAGATATGCTAAACATGGCAGCCAGCAATTAACGGTGGAGGAAGAACCTGGGAAAACCCCGGAAAGAACCACTGACCCACAAGAAGCTACTAGCAAGCTTTCTTACATACCCATTTGACCAATTCCGAGACTCAAACCCATGCAGTGGTGAGATAGCAGTGATCTGTATGGAAAACACTTTAGACCAATCGGCTACTCAGGGGCCCCACGGGACAAATTAGTGTGTCATAGAATATATTGGCATGGCTCCATAATGATTTGTTCCAAATATACTGAGAATCTATTGAGGGATTTACAAAAAATGTAAATGCAACTGTAATAAGTTAACTGAAACCCTACAAAATTATGTGTCATAAGCACAGGAGAAGCAAATGCTATATGTCCATTTTCCATTGATGAGAACTGGACAGGACATGTGAATGTAGAGATTTCTAATAATTTATCCATCTTCACACGATTGTGTTTACTCTTTGATTGTTACCATTTCTTTTGTTGATGTTTGTTCCTGGTTCAGATTTGAGGGGGATAATTGAAGGTAATTGGACATATTAGATGGGGAACGTGCTTCACCTGTAACACTTTTATTGATTGATAAATTTAGGCATGCTGTATTTAAAGTATTTGGTCACCTCTGAGGACATTCCCGAAATGAAAACTTGCAGTAACAATTAGTTACTAGTATTGATGGATGCCAGGTAAATGAATAAGTGTCAGTTTCGCCAAGCAGAATTTGAATGGAGTTAGTCATTCATTGTACAATGCAGGTTTATTACTTGAAATTAACATGTATTTGATCAGACAAGAGTGATTAATGGGGCGACAGACATGGGTAAAATATGTACTTTTCACTGCCAGAAGTTCTGATTGGTTTTATCTGGGTATTAATAATTGCAGTCTATTTCATAATGACTTTGTTTTTGAAATTACAATTTTCAACTATGATGGAGTGCAGCTGCAAATTTAACATGCTAGGTAGAGCCCTGCCCAATAATGTTAGTGAAGTTCTATAGTAATAACTTTGATCCATCTATAGTTTTGTTTCTACAATTTAACTTCACTGCATATAGTATCTTTTTTAACCAGACTTGGTTTGCAGCTTTGTATTAACAATTCAACAATGAGTTTGTTGTTGTTGTTGTAGGGTTTAATGCCATTTTTCAGCACACGATAGGCTATACATGGCGGCCAGTATTAATGGTGGAGGAAGAACTGGGGGAAAACCCCTGGAAAGAACCACCAGCCCATGAGAATCTACTGGCAAGCTTTCTCACATACCCACATTGGCAAAGCCCAAGACTCGAAGTCACGCAGACAGAGGCGAGATGGCAGTGATCCGTATCAGAGAGCGCTTTAGACCACTCGGCCACTCGGGACCCCCAACAGTGAGTTTGATTTTTAGCTTTCAGAATTGTAATTTGGATGAGTTACATCCAGAGATTATCTTCTCCAAGGTATACTGGCAGAATTCCAATTTGGAGAAGTTACAACCTGAGATTCTCACTTTCAAGCCAGGAGAACTTACTTTAAGATACATCATTTACTGGAGTTATGGCCCCTGACTGCCCATCCTCATAACATTGGTTTCAGCAGTATAACTATATTGAGGATTGATTTCTGCTAAATTTAGTATACAACATAATATATACAATAACTTTATAACAATTGACTTTAGTATTCCATGACAACTTTTGCAGGAGTTGTGGCCCCTGATTGCCTAATCTTGTACCTTTAGTTTCTCAACATAACTTGACAAAGAATTGTTGAGCTTCTTTTAGATTTTGTAAGGAGGTTTATATTGATGAAGTTTGCAGTTATTCCATTTCTAGCATTACATGGCATCATTTACAAGAGTTATAGCTTTGATTGCTTGTTATCGTAAACCTACATGATTTATCTAACTTTGCTGGATTTGAACCAGATATTTTGTGTTGCTTTATATTGGTAATAACTCATATGAAGTTTGTTTTTTTCACATGCCTACTTACACATTCTTTTTATTGTGACATTACATTCACCATAAATCAGTGGAAAGCTTGCCCATTTTTTCAACTTATTCCTTATGCATCAGGATATCTGGGAGTTATAACTTGTTAAAATTCATGTCAGGGTTTTACATCATTATAATTTGTTGAACTCTTGCCAGGGTTTTGCATCATAAAATTTTGTCAATGTTATTAATGTTGAAGAACATCCCCATTCATGTCTGCAAAGTTCCACAGTAAAAAGACTCATCTGAGAAAATTGTACAATGCACACATCATCAGTGGCTCTATGTTTTCAGTCTTGTGGTGGGGTTGGTTGGGTGATATTCTTTGTCTGCACTCATCTATACAGATAGACATGACATCACTTAACTGGGGATAATTATGATGGTATCAACATTCAGACTTGGTTAAATTGTTGCAAGTAATAATTGTTCATGAAATGCATTTCAAAATATAATGGTGTAATGCCTCAAGAATCGTGTTATACAGTATAATTTTTGACTATCATAAAATATGTTCAAGTACAGTTGCAGGACATCTGTCTCCTACCATAGCAAGGTATGGTTTCATTACTAAATTCATGAATTACAGTATATGGTCACCTTATTATATCATGCTAAAAAGAGATTCTAACTGGTTGTTAGGCATCATAATATAGTTTCATATCAGATATTACTGTTATACCAAACAACCTGTACTAGCAGCATGTATAATTTGTATTGTCTTCAGTTATCAACAGGTACAGTGTAAACACCGTGTATCATGGAAATCTAACATATCAGTCTTCATTACAATCAAATAATGCAATTTAAAAAATGGTAAACTAGAACCTGATATGACAATTACTGGATTCTTTTTTATATTAGTTGATGGCACTCTGATGATTCCAAATACAATGTTTTTGAATGGATTAGGTTCCTGGTGAGTTTATTGAAGGGAGAGGTAAACATTTTGGTAGGTGATCAACCACTGTGAATAAACACACTTGAATGGTCTTTTATATGTGAAGTGCTTGATTTATTCTGTAAAGGACTAGTAAAGTCATACATAATTCAACAAGTTCTTTTTCCTCTTTGACCTTTAACCTCTTGAAGTTTAAACACCTAATTGGTGCAAAACATGTATTAACTTTCATGCTTTCTGTCTTATTTTTAATACCTACAACACCAGTTGCATACTACATGTATTTAGTGCAACCCATGTCTGTCCATATGTTTGTCTGCGATCATATTTTATGTTTTGAATGTAGGTTACTTTTAAGTGCAATGGGGTATATAAGGTCTGTGAACAGATCATAATTTGTCATCAATTTAAATTCACTTTGCTACCCTTGTCTGTCCATCTGTTTGTCTCCCATCTTGTTTTAAGTTTTGCATGTAGGTTACTTTGAAGGCACTGTGTATGGGGCACATAATGTCTATGAACAGATTTATAGTTTTTCACATCATCATTTTTAAATTCACTTTCAATTTTATAAATTAAGTCAGATTATCCTAAATAGTATGATTGATGCATTAAGAAACCAATTTTGTTTTGATTTAATTGAAAATTTGTAAAGTTTGTAGCTTGTATCACCCCTCTGACAGACAGACAGACAGACACACACAGAGAAACACAGAAGATGAGTGAACTGTAGGTCAATATACCTAAATTTCCAGATAGAGGACAGGATAAACTGTTATACTGTCATAACTTAGATGTGGTATTAAATTTTACTTTTTGGTGAGAAAGCTGATGCATTCAACCATGATGTCAATACATATAAAATGATACCACTCTACCAGGGCATACCTTTGATAGTATGTGCATAGTTTATGGATCATATCCTAGACTGTGTATTCAGAATCATATCAATACATGGCACTGGTGTTTTGTATGCCAGCATATATTCCTGTTTTTCTTCATCTATTATAAGATATTTGTAAACTCTAATATATTCTTACATACATACAGACATCATCTTTTTTATCATTCTGCCATTTTGTGGTCCAACATGTCCTATTGTAATATTTAGAATGCTGAGTTTGTTGGGATGGATGATTGTCTATATTAATATTTAAAAAAAAATTGTCAGTAATTTAAATCAACATGTTTACTTAGATTTTGTACATAGGTGTATATTTTTTTAAATTTTATATAATGCATTATTTTTCAAAAATAGCCTTGCTTATCCTTGTACAGGAATAGATGGAGGAATTGTTATATGCCTGCTGTAAAGTGGTTCGTTATGATGGCTATCATTCCAACCATCTAGCTTGAATTTTTTTACCATCTACAGTTTCCAAACTTTGTGGATAGCTTGGTGAAAGAAGTCTCTCAGTTTCAGTGTCAAAAGGTCAAGGTCATTGTGACTACAAGAAACATAACTTCCATTTAAACCATGTACCAAAGTTGATCAAATTTTGAGGAGGGCTTGCACCTGAGGTATAGAAAAATCCTACTTATTTTGGGGTCAGATATCAAGATCATTGTGGCTCAAAGACAATTGGATTTTGCAGAATTTTTTTTTTCTTCATAAGTTCTTGATCAAGCTTTGAGGATGGCTTGCACTTGAAGTAAAGAAACATGTAGCTTCTGTGGTCTGATAAATAGGGGGTCAAGGTCATACTATATCTAGTGGGAAAATAATGGTTTCTGTGAAGTACATTTAATTTAAAATCACATACCTTGACCAAAGGTTTAGGTTATCGAGACCCAATGGTCAAGAATCTCCTAAGTCAAACAGTGACAGCACAGAGAACTTTTAAAGATGGGGTAGGCATATATACACTCTTGTTAAAGTAAGGGTTGAATTTTGTGATTAGTTATATAAAATAGTCATTGCTTAACATTCTACATTTTTCATTAAAATGTATGCTGTTTTAAGTGGAAAATGAAAGTGGTTTTGGCTGAAATACACACCTGTGTTATTGTTGAATTGAAAAAAGCTACAGGGATAATATATTGGTGAATATTGGGAAAATATGGAATAAATATTGAATAAATCACTTCTTTACTGAAGCATTTTGCATCTTCATAAATAGAGGTATATTTATGACTAGAGGTATATCCGTGAATAGAGGATTCATTAATAGAGGTGTATTCATTAATAGAGTTTTCATTAAGTCAGTGGCTCTCATACATGTATTATGAATATACTTTGTTTGCAACAAAGTGATAATACCATATGTTTTCCAGATTATTGGTAAATTTGGTTGTAAGGGACACCTTTACTAGGGACACTTGTTAATAAAAGACAACATTTGTAAACTCTAAAGTTTGCTTTCATATTAAGCCTTCTATTAATTACAACTGTATATAAGCAACTGAACTTTTCAGTTCCATGCATGCCATGTATTCAAGTCAGATCTGTGTCAAAATCTGTCGATTGAAGACACAACCTGTCGTAAGTAACCACACAATTGGTTGTTATAGGGTTTAACGCCATTTTTCAGCACAAGATAGGCTATATATGGTGGCCAGTATAAATGGTGGAGGAAGAATCTGAGAAAACATGGAAAGAACCACCAACCCATGAGAATCTACCAGCAAGCTCTCTCACATACCCACATTGGCCAAGCCCAAGACTTGAAGTCCCACAGACAGAGGTGAGATGGCAGTGATCCATATCAGTGAGTGCTTAAGACCACTTGGCCACTTGGGGCCCCCATAAAATCTTTTATCAGAAGACCACCTGTTGAAAGAGAACATATAAATTTACAAAATCTAATATGTTGTCTTTTGTGAAAGAGGTGTTAGTCTTCTTCTGGCATCATTATTATCAGAAAACCAATTTACTGTCAAAACACATACATACATGTTTATTCATAAAGCAAACAAAACTTGCATGTAATTTGGGACCATCTCATTGTCTCACATCTAATTTCCACTGTTCCCAAATAAAAGATTTCTTGTTTTAAATGTATTTAAGGTCAGTATTTAAAAATAAAAAGTTATACCTTGCAAATGTTGTTTTTTTACAGGTAGTTAATACTCAAAGAATAAAAAGGAATGTTAGAAATCACTAATCTAAACTGTAAATATGTAAAAACTGGCAGCAGAGCTGAAGAGAAAAGAAATATGCATACCAATTCTGATGAAAAGTAAAGTTTGTGACTTTTGTTTTGACCTCAGGAAATTGAAGGAATGCAAGGTTCTAAAGTAGGAGATATGGATGAACCATTTATTCTTATTGAACCTTAGTTATTACCGAGTGTATACCAGTTGATTATAGGCTCATGAGGTGATGTAATATGATTGTTTGGAAGTTTGTTACTTTTAAAGACATTGTTATGCATTCCAGATGTTCTGCCTAGATTCAGTAATATGCAAGCTAGGATTCCTGGTGGTGTTTGGCATCTTGGCATTCCGAGGTCAGCTTGCATTTTGTGTTCCTGGGCAAAGCTCTTCACTTTAATTGCCTCTGCATTAAATAATGTTTTCATGCATTATTGCGCTATAAAGCAACATGCAACATGCACCACATTTGCTCTAAAAAATGTTGGGATACCAAAGAATTTATGGTTCATGCAGTGGAAGCTTGGAAAATTT
The DNA here is from genome assembly GCA_030141615.1 of Unio pictorum. NCBI lineage: Eukaryota > Metazoa > Mollusca > Bivalvia > Unionida > Unionidae > Unio > Unio pictorum. Next base: position 2,655,841 of record JARLTB010000173.1, on the reverse strand, counting down.
CTTTTTCCACCTATTAATCTCTGTCCATTAAAGAAAAAAGCCAGGTTTTGTCCATGTTCAGTAGACTGTTTATGACAGGTAATTACGGCTACCATAACCTTCACCTCACCTTCATATTGTTACAGTTGCATGTATGGAGACATAAAAATGATTCGTTTCAGGGTATTGACATAAACAATAGTTGGTAGAATATATTTAAATTTCAACCTTTTGTTGGCTGTCATGCTAACTGACCAAGAGTGATGTCCATTCTAGGGTTTCATTTTTACTGAATTAGAAATCATAGCATGATCATTTGTATGGTTGCTTTTTTGGATGACTTGAAATTAAATGACCATTGTTACTATGTCTCGTACAAGATGCTGTTTATAGTTCTAGTTTGATTGGTTGAGAAAATGTCAAATCCTGACATGAATGTAGGGACATTATAAGGTCGATAGGAATCTTCATTTTATTTTGTTAAGCTCACTCTTTTTTTCAAAAGGGGAGATAACTGCTGAATTGGTGAATATATATGAATTTAAAAAAAACTATAATTTGAGTTGTGAATTCTTTCCTCGTGTATGCATTTTTAAATATAGAAATTTAGATTCTTTAGAATTGTACAAAATGTTTCATACAAATATCATCAAAAAGGTTTCAAAATAAAATAGTCCAGTTTATATATGTTATTGCATTTAAAAAGTATCTTCAAGACATATCTGCTTTCTGATTTTGAACTTAGAGGTAAGATGAAAAGTACTGTATTTCAGGTGGTGCCTATAGTAACTAATCTTACATACTTCAACCATCTTTCCAAATTCACAATTTAAGCATGTGTTAATTCTAACATAGCACATTAATAAATGCACTGGTTTACTATGAAGTAACCTAATAGCAAATTACAAAAGTAAGTTAACAATATACATAATTCCACCTTGCATCTAATAATTCTCGATGTAAGGCTCAAACCTATTTCTCAAATATGCATGTAAATAAAACACTGCAAAGGTAATTCTAACCGCTTTGGTGGCCTAGTGGTTAGAGCATCTACAGTGGAAGCGGGAAGTCATGTGTTTGATCCCTGGCCGAGTTATACCAAAGACTTACAAAAATGGTACTAACAGCTGCCTCGCTTGGCACTTGGCACTCAGCATTAAGAGGTTAGTGTTAGGACTGGTCGGCTGGTGTCAGGATAATGTGACTGGATGGGACATCATGCTACATGTCTGCGGCATGATGCCCCAGTGCTAGACATTACTATAAAACTGTCTCACTGCAGACATCGTAGCGATAGGACTGAAAAATGCTTGCTTTAGAATCTGATCCTTAGTTCTGCTGTCAGATTACAAATGGCTTCTTTCTCAGAGTAACCCTTTTGATCTGAAATCCTTCCTGGTGAATACTAAATTACTCTCATGGTTTCGGAAGGTATCATTCAGGTCTGAATTTTAATCATGCCCTCTATTATTGGATATCGCCATGGGCCGATTCAATCAAACTTGGCAAACGATGTCCCTCTCACCATTTGTCAACAGGGGGATGGATACTAACACACCCTGTTCATCATGTGGACTTTCCTTTTGAGCCATGAACTAACCTTTAACAGATAGGCATGAAAACGGCAAGCCTTTGTTAAGTGATACAACCGGTTGCCTTTGCCAACTCAAGTTTCCAATCTCTGGCTTGTCATGGTAGCCTTGCATACGAGTTCAACACTAAACCCACGGCAATCTTTAGAGATCAAACACAAGGCCATGGTAATATTCCCAAGACAGGTAGATTATAGCTTATACATGCCTTGAGCTGGGTGCATAGCAAACGTGACACATTTCATAAGACTATCAAATAAGATAACATGATATGCCATTTGAAATTTCTTACCATTTGTTTTCTAAAGTCTTAAAATATCCCTATACAGATAACTGTCACATGTACATGACTCACAAAAGAAAGAAAAAGAAAAAGTAAAGCGATATGGATTCTGGAATTCAGAATTAGTTTTCAGCCTTCTAATGTGTACAAAAGCGGAGTAAAACTTGAAGCAAACAAATGTGTCTTACAACATCACTGAGACCTTTATCTTGTGACTATTTAGACATCTGTTGTAATTCTGGCAGTAGCAGTATTGGTGCAGTTTAGTTTTGTGGGATTTAATGACATTTGTCAGCACATATGAGACTATACAAACTGGCCAGTACATTTGGTGGTTAGAGAACCTAAAATAACTCCAAGAAGAACCACTGACCTAATGAAAGCTACTGTCAAACTTTCTCACATACCCATGTTGGTTGAGCTGAGACTATAAATGTGAGACATCTGAGAGATCTATAAAGGTGAGCTCTTTGACCACTTGGACACTAGGGGTCTCCAATTTAAGTGACAGACAACATAAGTAGGTTATTTAGGGCTAAAGCAGTTAGTGTAAAGTGCTTTGCCCAAAAAGATGCTCAGGTAGCTGACCAAGGCTAATCTAATGACCACGTCCAGGTAGGCTAATCTAATGCAGTGACTTATATTAGATATAAAGTTGGAGGGTGAGTTGCCAGAAGGCCCAAGGTGGGGGGGGGAGGACCCTCTCAAAATTGTGATATAGGTTTTTGTGTGTTTTAAGTAGCCATGTATAAAATAAAAGTAGTGAGGTAAATCACCCAACTTCTGGCTGAAAGGAAAGTTCTGCAATGGTAGGCCCCTTTTCTGTTGCAATTCTGGTGTGTTAACGATCAGCCCCCATGACATCCACCTCATTTAGTTGCCACTTACATCATGCAGGTGAATGCATTGGGTATATACATGTTTCACATCTTTCAAAATGCAGCTGTTATGTCTGTACTATTTCTATATATGTTTTCACTTTATAGTATCTGTGCTTTTAATTTTGCCATCTATTTAATATGCAAACAGGAAATAAGATACATTATTAAACTTCATGTTTTATTTCAACTTGTATTGTCATGTGTTCCATTCTCTACTTTAAGTATAATGGCTTCATTTTGGTCACGGAGTCCATAGTTTAGAGAAAAAGGTTAGGAATCACATTGTAATGAAGAACATTGTATTGTAATAAGAACATTGTAATGAAGAACATTGCAATGAGGGTAAAGTAATGAGGGAGATGTATACATGCTTGCAAACAATTGTATTTAAGATAAAAGAGGTATTACTGTCGTGTGCAGATCCAGCCTACAGCCCATTGGCTAAATCCGGCCTACAGCTTCATATTATCTTCTTATTTACAGCACAGGGTGTGGCTATACAAAGCTCTTATCCAGCCTGCACCCTGAAGAAAGTTGCACATGCCTTCAGCATTGGAATATTTATGATCTTGTAAACAGAGTACTATCAGACAGGATGTATTGTACCACTAATCAGTCTGGTTCCTGTTTTTGATCTTGTTTCAACTGTAAATAACAAACACATGATTTGATATTTTCTCAAATGAATAAATGAAAGCATTTTTGTCACCTTTTCGCCTCACTTGAACAGCTATCCTATTAAACATTTCAAAGACATTATTAGTATAAATAAAGGTCCTTTATATCTATGTTCATGTTCGTCACCTTTGGGGTTCAGTTTCATTACAATAATCACAAACGGGCATTGTTATTGAACAGTTGATCTGACAGACTTCATTATATTGCTAGTTTCCTATTATATTGGTCTGGTTAAGGCCCCATCCCATTCTAACCTTTTAAGAAAATTCAAAGTAACTGGTATATAGGAAAAAGGAATTCATTGACTACTAGGTTTTTTCCCCTTTCACCTGCGTTTCACCTGCTATTTTTGTGGGTGACCTGTACTTTAATCCCAATTGTGAGGATTCTTTAGTTTTGGAGGGAGGCATGGACTCAGCAAGGGCTGTACTGAGCGAGAAGCAATTTTCCGCTCAGATATATATGTTTGCAAGATTGTAGTAAGAGGCATTTGAAGATGAGTTTGCGGGTTAGTTTCAAATAAGTGTCCCAGTTACTAGGTTTTAATGTACCTGTAATTCTAGATCACATTCCTTGACCAGAAAAGAGTCTTCCTTGTAACACCATAATGAGATTGCAAAAAGTCGGAAAAGTGGTTTGATTGGCGGATGAGATGCGGTGATGTATAATGTCATGTGATATTGTGATGTCAGTTTCATTATTTACGACACCTCCTGCATCAGTTTAAAATAGATGTTTATAAATTAGATATGTTTAAATTGATAAGAGAATTCGGTAGAAAATATGTTCAGATTCATTTTGAGAGAAAAACAAGTGTCTTGGTAGATATAATTAATATATCTAATAACAATATGTGGTAAGTGTGGTAAGTAGAATAAAATGGGTGATTTTACTGATAAAGGGTTTTCACTGAAACACTGAATATGATGACTACACGGTCCTAAATGAAAATATTGCACCTAATATATTCAGTATAGTCACCATGGTGACCATCTTGAAAATCTTGTTTTTTTTTACTCCTCTTAAACACATAACATAGGCTTATAGACTTTGTGCGCCTTAAGTACGGGAGGTTGTGGGTTTCACCAATTCTCACATATCCACAATGGCGGGGCCTGTGGGAAGATGTGTGAGTACGTTGAGAATCTTGAACCACTTGGCGACTTAGGGCCACGATGCAAGAAGGACAGTGTTATGTATCAGACTGAGATATCGAGAGAAGGTTTAAATTTGTCCAATAATGATGTTTTAAAAAGGAACAAATTATACTAAGGTTCCTGTTCCGACCATATTGTACCACTCTCTGGTGGTCTAAGTGGTTAGAACATCTGCCTCAGATGCAAGAGGTCACAAGTTTGAACCCCAACTGAGTAATACCAAAGATTTATGAGAAAAAAATGGTACTAGCAGGTGACTTGCTTGGTGCTCAGCATTAAGACTTTGTGTTTGGACTGGTTGACTTGATGTAATTAATGATAATGTACCTGGATGGACATGATGCTACAAGTCTGCAGCATGATGCCCCAGTGCTAGACATCACTATAAACTGTCATACTGCAGCATGATGCCCCAGTGCTAGACATCACTATAAACTGCCATACTGCAGACATCAAAGTGATATGAATGAATTTTTTGTAAAGCTACATAAAAATCAAAATCACTTACACACTCCAACCATATTGTCAAAAAATTTGATAAAAAAATTCAAATACAGTGGCTTGGACATAGAGTTCATAGCAATACCCAATTCTAGCTGGATTCACTTTATATAGAAACATGTTATAATGAAGGAGCTGGAAAAAAAAATTGGTCAAGTGCATTAAGTTAAAAGTGGACTTAAATATGTAGAGCATGATATTTTTGCATTATTATATTTTTTTAAAACATTAACCTTATTTTAATGGTTGCAAAAATATTCAACACATTTGAGTATCTTCTAACAGATAAGAGATAAAATATCTAACTTGATAGTAATTGAATATCCATACAAAGAAAGACAGACAGACAGATGGGGAAAAAAAGAACATTTTCATTTATCTAGTCCTACATTCCAATGATTTTGTCAACTTTTAGTTTTTCAACAAGAATTCTGAGAAATATAAATTAGATTTAAAAGACTTGAGACTGGCCTTACAAAAGATTTTAATATTTTTTGGAAACTAGCTACTCTCTCTCTCTCTCTCTCTCTCTCTCTCTCTCTCTCTCTCTCTCTCTCTCTCTCTCTCTCTCTCTCTCACACACACACACACACACACACAGAGTGCATAATTATTTAGTTCTCTCTTAGGATTTACCTAGTAAACTAAAAAAACCTCTTAAGTTACTCTCTCTCTCTCTCTCTCTCTCTCTCTCTCTCTCTCTCTCTCTCTCTCTCTCTCTCTGATGCCTTAAACAAGTTAAATGTATTTCAGTGATTTCAACTCTTTTTTTTGCGGGGGGGGGGGGGGGGGGGGTGGGGGGGGGGGGGGGGTGCAACATATATAGGTTACAGCAATTGTAAAGCACATGCAAATTCGGGGGGGGGGGGCAAATACATTCCCCTGCGCGCGTGCACACACACACACACACAACACACACACATTACATCCCTGTTACATTCTTCACCTTTTGGACTTTTAAGCTAAAGGAAACTTTACAGCAAACTTTTATTTTTGTGATAGCTTTTTCACCAGAAAAAAAAAATCATGAAAATACATTTTTCACCTAATTGGGTAGGTAGCACATTTGCCCCAGGTGTGTTGATTGAATGACCTTTTATATTGGTCAGTCAGTCCTGTACAATCCTGCCTATATACATGTGGACAAGTTGAGCTAGCCATTGGGTTCCAGGTGACTGAACACAGTTTGTGACCAAGCACAGGTCTAAACAAAGCTACTTTCACTGTTATAGGAAAGTGACTTAACTTTCGTGTCAGATGGATGGAAACGTAGTAGCTACAATCCCACGGTATTTTGATTTGAAAAAGTTTGTGTAGATTATTTTTTTATAGCATACTAGACTTCGTAATAGTAGTAGATGTAATAAGGATATTTAATAAACAACACATTACCGGATTATGGTGTTACATCGGTCAGACTTTCCTTGAAAAGCACGCAGTCGGGACTCATGAGTAAGTAGCAATGTTTTGGATTACATACATGTATGGTCAACGTTTAATTTGCTCTCTCTCTCTCTCTCTCTCTCTCTCTCTCTCTCTCTCTCTCACACACACACATCTGAAATCAATAAAGTAAAATAGACATTCATGTAAGTAGAGATGTTAAAAACTGAATTTATGTGTTAAAACACTGGAGTTTGATGTTAATTTATTAAAAATTACGGCACAGTTGCGAAAAACGAAATGCATGTATAAATTAGATTGGTGTAATTCGCTTTTCCATCATTATGGTTAGCATTATGATTATTTTTGAGACTCAGTCTCTCTCAAACATTTAAATTAAAATCTCTAACCTTAAAATTATTTAAATTTTTATGGTATTTTCTTTTAAAAATTGATCTTTGTTCATAGTTGACATATTCTTATAGTCTTGGAGACGTTGAGAATTAACAGGAATATAATAAATGAAAGGAGTGTCAATTGCACAACAAATCTGCTTTGTTGGCATGCATGGGTATGTCTTTAGCGGTGCAGACCATTTCTTTGTTCATATAGGTAGTCAGAATAGTGGTGCTGACGATTACAATACCATATTACACTGATTTATAAGTGTTCCAGTACTGACGATTAGAATACTGTATTACACTGATTTATAAGTCTTCCAGTGCTGACGATTAGAATACCATATTACACTGATTTATAAGTCTTCAGGTGCTGACGATTAGAATACCATATTACACTGATTTATAAGTCTTCAGGTGCTGACGATTAGAATACCATATTACACTGATTTATAAGTCTTCCAGTGCTGACGATTAGAATACCATATTACACTGATTTATAAGTCTTCCAGTGCTGACGATTAGAATACCATATTACACTGATTTATAAGTCTTCCAGTGCTGACGATTAGAATACCATATTACACTGATTTATAAGTCTTCCAGTGCTGACGATTAGAATACCGTATTACACTGATTTATAAGTCTTCCAGTGCTGACGATTAGAATACCGTATTACACTGATTTATAAGTCTTCTAAAACTACAAAGATCCAGATATGCTGTCACATAATATGCCTACATGTCAGGGTATGTTTTCTTGAGTACTCCTAACAATCTGCATAAACTCAGATTTTCTTGTGCATTATGAGACCGTATATCTAGGTCTGTATATAATGCAGATTGGACAGATTCTTAAGTCTGTTTGTATGAGTTTAAACAGCTATCTGGGCTGGACAAATGTGAAAATAGTTTACTTGACCAAAATTGCATACAAGGGAATAATCCGACTCAAAGGACGGTACCCTATAGCAGTAATGATTCCAGTTAATGTCTGAAAACGTCCTGTCAACAGTTTTCTTTATTTAAAAACCAAAATGTGACCGAAGGGGGGGGGGGGGTGGAGGGGGTGAGGTGTGAGGCAAAACATGACTCTGAACTTGAAATGTCACAATCCCCCAGAGAACTAAAAAAAAAAAAAAAATGCCAAATTTTCTGGTCAGACTATATGTACACAGCAACATATGTATCCCACTAGCCAGAACCCAGTCAACCAAATATTTCTCTCTGGCAGGCCAACCTTTCTTAACTTGTGGACAATATTGGTCAGGTTTATAGCAACCATGTGAGTGAGCAAAAAAATTGCAATTCAGCCCTTGATTGAAAGGGTTAGACACCTTGGTACACCTTTGATAGTGTTTGATTGTGATGGTAATGCTCATTGGTTGAAGTACAACCAGATCAACCTGATGCTTACATGTATTATGAAAATATCCAAAGTACCTAAGTGATTTGTCATTTGGATATGTATGTATTCTCATTGAACTCGTCAGCATTGAGCAGATCAAGAGAAATTAAAATTGATCAGAATTGTCTTTGTTATTGAGGAAGTTTGTAATGCCCTTGTTTCCCCCAGACACTTAAACAACACACTGACCATCATATTGGGCTTGCATATTGACTTTGTCATGTGACCTATGTGTCATCATGGGGTCCCTTAGGGTCTGAAAGTTTCAAAGAGATGCTTTTCTTTTCAGTCACTTTATCAGTGTGCATTTTTTAAGTCTTTATTTCTAGGTCTATATATTGTTTCACATGTAATTTTATCCCAGTCCTAAGATTTTATTTTCTAAAGTTCAGCATCTGTATATTAAGGACACTTTTAATAAGGTATCTCAGATATCATCTTTTGGCATTATTGCCTGAAATTGTTGAGAACAAATGCAGTTTTGGTAGGGAATATTTTATTCTGCATAATTAAAGTTAGTAACTATTAAATTTCAGAACTATTGTGACCCTTACCCAGTATAACAGGGATGGATGAATTGTTAGGAACAAACTGGGACAGATTCAGATGGGGTGTTTGATTCTCTCCTCCAATAATAATGCAGTACAAGTGATAGTATTTGATATTGAATCTATTACCATGGACCTGGCATTATGGCTGGTGGAGACTGTCAAGTTTGCACAAAATTGTTAATGTTTATACAACCATTGGAGCAGAAACTGACATTCAAATGCAATTAATTTTTGCAAAAATTGTCAGTTTGTGGCAAACGTGAGTTTTTCACTATGGATATTAAAGGGTTAAGTCTTAAGTCTGAAAAAGTATTGTTGACAATAATTCAGAACACTTTTTTTAAGACTATTAACATCTTTACCAAAGTTTCGCTTTAATTCTGAAAGCAAAATGACTGCTACATGTATGAAGCAACTCCAGCAAGGTGAGGTATATTACGATGTATCAATTGCTTAGTTACTTTATCGATTCCATAAATGACATCAATGTTATGGAATTTAAAGCAAGAATCAAACATACCCATTCAAAACCAACTTAGTGGAATCATTCTCGGCATGTAAAGTTCGATATCATTTGTACATGTAGCCCAAATGTCACAAATCATGTGTTTGATGTCAGCAGTGTTAAATAAACGTGAAACCCACTGCAACATTCTGCCTCTAAGACAGAATGCAAAAGTGTGCAAATTCAGTCACTTAGAATTAGAAAACAAACAAATGTAATTTTTTCTTTGTGATCTTTTTCAGTATTCAGGAACATTTACACCACCAATGCATATGAAAAAACTATAATGTTTCCTTTTGCAAGTTTTCTTTACATCATAGTTAAAATTATGCCCTTGAAATGCTTACATTTGAGGACCTTATCGTCTTTCTTCATCTGCCATGGTCCCTCTCCCACCCACCATACTTGTGGATCAAATTCTGCATACCTTGGAGCAACGTTCCGTCTAAGCTGCACGCGTGTGTGTGCATTCAGCTGCTCATTCATTCCTGTGCAGCTGAATTGTCAATCCAACATTAAAGTTTGCACGTCTCCGTAATGCTTGCACAATGAAGCAAGCATTGTGCGCACATCTGCCATTCGCTTAGAGGGAACGTTGCCTTGGAGAGAACAGAATTGTTCCAGCTACAATCATTTTCCCACCAGTATTGTCATCAGCATGACTCTTACAGTATAAAGTGGTGGAGGGTGTGAACTCAAAATTGACTCCCAACTATAAGTGGGAATCACAGGCAGGTACTTTAGTCCATTGAAATAATTTGACACAAAAATCCTTAAATCCTTAAACCTCCATGACTATTGAGTGGACAGATATCATGTGCACACATGGAGGCTTGTTTATCAGTACACAGTGTGCTAGGTGGCTACTGCTGGCAATTGAAATGTAGTGGCTTACTGCTGGCAATTGAAATATAGTGGCTACTGCTGGCAGTTGAAATGTAGTGGCTACTGCTGGCAATTGAAATGTAGTAACAAGCATTGGGTGAGTGCATTTGCGCATGATTTTATGAGACCTATTTTACTTTTCAGGTGGTTGGTCATCACACTAGCTCAAGCCCCAATGTAGGCAATGTTTGTAAAGCATAATATCACATATAATTTTCTTTTCGCTGTCAGCATCAATAGATTGGGAAATTACTTCCAAAACCGAAGATTTTGGTCATGTGCTTTATTTATTGTGTAACAGAAGGTGAATTTTGTAAATGTTGACATGGCTAATGCAGACATACTTGATTAAATGAAATTGTGACAGACATTGACTAACCGCTGGGGTGGTCTAGTGGTTAGAGCATCTGCCGCGTAAATGTTAGGTTGTGTTATCATTCCCCAGACGAATTATACCAAAGACTTACAAAAATGGTACTAACAGCTTCCTCGCTTGGCGCTCAGCATTAAGAGGTTAGTATTAGGACTGGTCAGCCTGGTGTCACAATAATATGACTGGGTGGGACATCATGTTACATGTCTGTGTCATGATGCCCCAGTGCTAGACATCACTATACACTGCCTCACTGCAGACATCGTAGTGATGACTGTAAAACTGTTAAAGCTACGTTATTAAAAATCCTAATGAAACAAACAACCATTAGCTGGATTGACTGGATGATCTTGTCTATGAAAGGCACATGGCCGATGCACAATCGGATTAAAATCAAGATCTCCAATAAAATGAAGAAGAGACCGACACTAAAACAAGGTCATGTTTTTGGATGACCTTTCCATTCAACAGTCTGTGTAGAGCTTTCATGTTTATTAAGATTATAAGTTTCATTTGAAGCATAATGTTTATAATGATGACACTCTGTAAGACGAAATGCAATGCTATACTCAGACAAGTTACTAAGTACATGCAGGTGAGCCCTGATTTTCTAAGATCTGCAAGACATAAACCTTTGTCGGTGCCTATATCATCAATTTTATTATACATAAATATCGATTTTAATTAGATTGAGCAGATCTATTTAGTTTTATTTCTGCCATTAGAATGTCAAGAAATTATCTCAGAACATTTGGTAATCTGGTCCCCCACCCCACAAGAGAGATCCTCAGTGTTTAGTCCTCAGTACCCCCAGTTTTCAGAGAATCTTTGGAATAACATCCCAGAGTAGGTAAGGCCACAGTAAGGACAATTAAAGTGGATTAGCAGGAGGCAAACAAAGCAATTATAATGCTTGTTGATAGTCTCCTCCTGTTATCTGGCTCTTAGGTCTAAGAATAATTACTTGACAGGTTAGTATTTTCATCTTGGCAAACAGCTTTAAATGGATTCCTAATAGACTTTGTTTGGTCTTGTTTAAAAATGTAAAAGTTTTCTAATGCAAATCGTGGGCTGAGTGCATTGAAGTCTATTGGTGGAGTTAAATGAATAAATAATAAGCAAATGAGACATTTGATTTATACTCCACTCAATAATGAATATGGCCATGTGGCATATAAAACATACAGAGTCTATATAGAAACAGGAAAATGTGTAGAGAAGAAGCTGACATTGTGGAAAGGTTAAGGACAGATCCGTGTAGTCATGAAAATAAGGCTTAAAAAGAAATATTAATCGGCATCCAATTGACCAAAGCAAATCGACAAGAAAGTAAAGGTTCTGCAATGGTACAATAATTAGTCAACAACACATGATGGACATTTTATCAGTGTTTACTGTAAAACAAGGATGAAGAAGCCTTTAAGAATTCCAAGTTCCAGGCACCAGCTCCTCACACCTTACATTAAGCAGATATCACTTGCAGGCAGTTGAGGGACAAACAATATTTCAGAAAAGATGGACTATTAATTTTCATTCTTGGATAATATACTTGGATACCAATGGGTATGACATGTACAAAATGGTCCAGTCATCCACTGGTCAGCTGATTGTTTGATTAGACTACTTGCGGAAAACCTTTACTGACAGCTTAAGTTGGAACTTGAATTTCTGTGTGGGACCCTCACTTTTCAAAATGCTGCTGTGAGTTCTGTAGCATTGGTGTTGGCCCACCAAATTGCAAGATACTTTCCTCATTAAACTACAGTAGCCATTAAAAATGTCATATTATTTTTTGGTGACCTTTTCCTGGCTTGTGCTACACAATTTTTCATTTCTGAAATGTAAAATGTTTGTAATTCTTTAAAAAGCCAAATTAAAAATTAGGTTCCATTTTGCTGTTCATGTTTCAATTTAATCCTTGGCACCATCTGTGTTATCTAACTGTATCACTGGCACTTCAGCACACACACACACATACACACACACACACATACACACACACACATACATACACAAACACACACACACACACACACACAGATAGAGTTACAGTTGAGCCTATTGGTTCTGAAAATACTTTCTTACTTTGGAATACTTTAGTCATCAACATTTTGAAGATGTGCCTGCTACTACATCTTTTCCTTTCCAGACAAATCTTCAAGACAAAGAAAATTATTTTTCTAGATAAAAAAAGTTATAAAGTTGGAACATCAACTAAAAAATCTAGTAAACTATTCACAAAAACCAGGGATTAATAATTTTTTACATGAAACCACTATGATTACCCGCATTATCAAATTTTAACCTGAAGGTTGTATACGTAGTCAATAATGAAAAGAGTTGACATGTTCTTTAATCATGATCAACAGTTACCGAATAAAAGTGAAATGCAAACATGATGGAGGTAATTATAAAGGAAATATATCTTTCATCTTACAACAGTTGTTGAATTAACTAATGAATTACCGTGAGAACTGCAAGATTAACGGTTATCTGCATTGCATCAATAAAACAAGTGATTGCATGCAACTTTAGATGTTGGAGAGTGCATACAGAGTGTATACATGGAGACAAAGGAGTAATGCGAATACATTTGTATTGTCACAAAGTGGAATAAAAAATGTTTGATATAAAGAGCTTAAATGCACTTCTGGGTTATTATCTTTGTTTTCCCTTTTTCAGTAAATTAAATCGGGGTTTACATTTTTTGTGATAAAATGGTTACTATCTTCAGTAACAAGAATTTCACACACAATTTACATTCAATTTCACAATTTAGTCTTCTTGATGAACTCCTTTTCAATGTAATCTTCATGGCTACACTTGCTAGTAGCTACTTGGGGGTCGGTGGTTGTTGCCATGGTTTTCCTGGGGTCTTCCTCCACTATTAATACTGGCCGCCATGTATACCCTATCATGTGCTGAAAAATGGCGTTAAACTCTACAACAACAGTCATGGCTACAATCGGAGTACTATTAATATTCTTTAGTTGAATTCCTGAACCAGTTTTAAGTGATTTGGTTAATTACCTACAGTACATCTCACGTGGGGCAGTTAGAACCATCCATGCTAGGTTGGTGTAATGTTTTTTAACTTAACATTCAGTTGATTACTTTTTATTATTTGACAAGTTTGACTGAAGTTAAGGAGCTATGATGTGTTTATGCTCGCTCCATGCAATTAGCTCTACAATCTGATATCTGCCCATCCATTAACACAAGTTTATCACTGTTATGAAGAGACTGTGTAGAGGATTGCCATGAAACAAATTGGTCCAAGATGAAAATGATACTGCTTGGACATTCATTATGGCAACATTGCAGCCATCCTGCTATTCCTCCTGAATTTATGATAACCTTGACATTGGGTTGTCACTAAAAGACATTTTATTAGGTTTGCTTGTTCCTGAATGAAATGGTCCAGGCATGATGGCTTATGTGGCCATCACTCCAGCAGTCTTAAAAATCTTGTTGCTGCTGTTCCTGAAAGTCGTAAGACTTCGGACGTCTACTTGCTTCTTGATGAAAATATTGCCAGCATTACATCCAATATGGCTGCCATGGTGACTAATTTGAATGTAACACAGAATATCAGAGGTCAGGTTTCAGGACTTGGCAGTTAAAATAAAGAAATGACCTTATCTTGAATCTATTCCTGGAAATTGTTTTTGGACATTAGGACATAATTCCCTTTGAGGGTCTCATGTCTGACCTGTAATGCATTATCAAATTTGCCTTGGGTATATCAACATACATGTACTGTGGAGTACAGTGGTCAGTTTTAGGGTCTGATTGAAATCCATCAATTTGGATTGATGGATAAGATTATATCAGTCCATACTTTCTCAACAGGTATGCAATTCCACTCAGGACAGACAAGAACTGCCCCATGGTCTTCTCAGTGTTAATGAAAGGGGGAAGGGTGTTGCATACTTTCAGCACCAGATCATGCCTATTGGAATGAGAGTGAAAGGATATGATGTAATGTTTTCAGTGTAATGTTTGGCACTATATACCTTATATACTCACTTATAAGAGCTTCCATCTCCAAACTGCACAAACCCAGAGCTGGCAGTGTATTATGCACCAGTATATTTCTGTGTGTGCAGTTTGTCAGCAAAGCAAACTACATAAACCCTGATCTGCAGGTGCATTATGCTATTGCATATCAGGATCATTGTTGCTTGCAGTTAGCTCGACCTATAAGCAAGTATGTATGGTACACATTGTTTTCACAAACTGATAATGATAGTACCACATTTGATCTGCCTTTGGGATCATCACAAAAGCATGTGATGTAACAACAGGAAGGTTGATCTTGTTAAATGAGCAAGTGGAGATAATATAATAGTTCATTGTGTACCAAATCACATGCAGTAAAATGCAAAACAACTAACAAAACACTGTTTCTATGCCAACATGAAATGCATAATGGGAGGACTCTTTCAAACTACTGACTGATGTTACTTTTCGAAATGTAATCCTTTCACCTTAATCACAAATTTCAATATATAATTACCGTACATATATAAATATATAAATACATATATAAATATATAAGTACTTATATAAATATATAAATACATATATAAATATATAAGTACATATATAAATATATAAATACTTATATAAATATATAAATACATATATAAGTACATATATAAATATATAAATACATATATAAATATATAAGTACATATATAAATATAAAAGTACATATATAAATATATCAAGATATATAAAGTACATATATAAATATATAAATAAATATATAAATATATATATATATAAATATATAAGTACATATATAAATATATAAGTACTTATATAAATATATAAATACATATATAAGTACATATATAAATATATAAATACATATATAAATATATAAATACATATATAAATATATAAGTACATATATAAATATAAAAGTACATATATAAATATATAAAGATATATAAGTACATATATAAATACATATATAAATATATAAATACATATATAAATATATAAGTACATATATAAATATATAAATACATATATAAATATAAAAGTACATATATAAATATAACTGCAAACATTGACCCTAATCTACCATCAGTTAATTTGTTGTTTAATGTTAATATCTGGTACTAATTAATTAGTGCTGCTAATTAATCAATGTAGAGCAGCATGTTATAAACTGACCAACCGTTTCTGGATTTTATTTAGTACAAAATTTTAATTCTGCGGAAAAAGTGTCACTTCTCATGGCTATTTCATAAACCGAATTTAGTTTCCAGTTACAACACTGAATGAAGTTCAGAATCAATCAAAAAAACTTATTGATTTGAAAATAGTCTAAATTTTTCTGACATGAAAAAAAATGGTTATATATTTACAATAGTCAGTGTCTGTATCCTATTATAATTAAAAATTTACAAACAAACTGATTAAGAAAATTTCAGTAGTAAATAGCATGTATTAATGTATTGTCCGTTAGGCAATCCACCACTGATAAATTTTATGATGTCCTTTATATTTAAATCCAAATGTAATCATTCAAAACTGGATGTTTTGTAAACCTTTCCCTTTGAATTGTACTTCAACAAATCAAAACAAAGTTAATACAATAATATTTGAGACCAATTATGACCATTGTCCAGTTGCTCTTAGTAAGCGTCAGCCAATATCTTTGACATACTATATTTTGGTTGGAGTATGTGTCAGTCGCAGAGGTTTTTGATTTGCATGATAAAATTGTCTGACAAGTACAGTAATTAATAAGTAATTAATAAGTACAGTAATTTCAGGAACATTGAATCTTAAGTATATAACATACTGGTACACCATGTTACGGCTTACTGCCACAAAAAAGGTAGAATTGTGGTATTGTTCTATAGTAAACATAACTGATTCAGTACTTGATGACCAGAAGGACTCTTACTTGATGAGAGATTCTTTCTTCTGTATACAATGTTTTGGATTTATTACCTTATCTAACTCTGTTTAATGAAAGTCGTAAGTTATTTCAAACTTGCTTGCATCTTGAGATGATAATCAGCATTTCGTTAGCCATGTGAGTGTGCATCTATTGTATTATGAACAATTGTGACTTGCTTATCTCGTGAAGATTTGGGTGTCAACAAGATGTAATAAGTATTCATTCACAACCTTGACTCCACCCTGTATTAGCTTTCAGAACTAATTACCACCTGTACTTTTATCAAGGAAAACAAAATATGGACCCTGATTGATCCTCCATCGCTTAATTGTGCAAGCAGGTTATGGGAATATGTTGTTTGTTAAGCTGATCTGTCCTAGAAAACTGCATAGACTCTGATATGCAGGGCCATTACATGATGGCAGATCTTGTTAAGTTTGCAGTTTGAGCCAACTACTACAGAAATACTACATATATGGCAAACCACTCCATTGGCCTAGTGGTTAGAGCGTCTGCCTCAGGAGCGAGAGGTCATGGGTTTGTACCCCAGCCGAGTCATACCAAATACTTACAAAAATGGTACTAACCGCTGCCTCGCTTGGCACTCAGCATTATGAGGTTAGTGTTAGGACTGGTCGGCCTGGTGTCAGGATAAAGTGACTGGGTGGGACATCATGCTTCATGTCTGCGGTATTTTGCCCCAGTGCTAGACACAGTTATCAACTGCCACACTGAAGACAACATAGCAGTATGACTGATACATTGTTAAAACGACGTTAATAATCCTAATCATACACACACATCCATGGCAGTGTTGTCTTTGTCTGATGTTTAGATCTGGTTTCCAATGTGAAAACTCTCATATTTCACTGATCTGCTATGGATAAAATGTTCTGTCTGTGCGAATGGCTATTGTTGTATTATCTTAAGTGTACGTTACCTGAAACTTTCCAATTATCCTACTTTGTACTGGTATTAAACCTAAATTAAAAGCTCGGATTTCAGTTCAAATATTTCTTTTACTAATATACATAGGTTACATACAACAAATGTAATTTTTTAAAATTAGATATGAATTTTTCACCCGCATCTTATAGTTGAGTTTGACCGGTTAATTTTCACAACATCGGTCACTTTTTCTGAATAATATTTATCTCACACATGAACACTGCCCTCACTGTCATGGTTGTGTTGGGGGTAGCCATGTTGCTATCTATGTGTTGATTATAACAACTAGGAGACTTCTCTTTTGACATTTTGCATGCAGGAGCAGTCTCACCCCACCCCCACATTAGAACCAAAATCTTCACAGCCCAGTTTCTATCCAGTATGACTCCCAAAGAAGAAATGAAAATGCAAATAAAAAAATCTGAATCTTCTCTGGGCAAAAATATGATACACTTACTGTACCCAGTAACCATTTTGTGTTGAATAAATATTGTATATACATTAAACATATCTTGATGTAATGTATTGTACTTGTATTGCTCCAGTTAACATCGTTAATTTGAATAATGTCACTATTTACATGGTAATTATGTCATACATTGCATATAGAAGTTGTAAAAAAATGGGGAAAAAATCAGAATTATAAAGCTTGAGGTCACTGAGTACACATTCTGAACATGTTATCTCAATTACACCCTTGCATCCTTCTATAACATGAAAAAAAAATGATATTTTAAATGCATTTACTTTGAATGCTAAGGGAGACAACTATACTCAATCAGAATTTAAACAAAATGTATTCTTATTGGAGCAAATGCACACATTTTCTTTAAAGCCTTGAACACACTTCAGGCTTTTTGTTCCTCTTACTTGGACCTATAAATATGTAATGTTTATGTTTATAAATGTAGACCCAAAATAAATGGTATAATTCAGTGTTTTTTTGGGGGGGGGGATTTATGCAGTACAAAACAGTATTTGTATATGACAATTAATAATTTATCATTGTAATTGTACATTTTTGTATAAACTTCAGATGAATAGAGAAATTATGTATGCCGCTATTTTTCACTGTCAAATTTCTTTTATGTTTTCTCAACAGTGAATATGTTTTACTCCGAACATTTTATGACAAAAGTATTAACTTTGGACACAGGCTAAGAGGGAATGTATATCTTCTAGATTCTTCATTTACATTGTACTTATTTAATATATGATTGTCAAAATAATTGATGAAATATTACTTGAATTTATATCTTTGGCTTGGAATAGCTTTTCAGTGTCTATTTCCAGAACAAAAGATGCACATTAATCAAACTGAGGTTCACATTTCAAAATAAGTAAGAGAAAAACAAGGTATTGTATGCTAGCTTGTTTCACTGGACAAAGAGTCTTGTCTGCTTAAGATAGTTCAGTGGGTGTTTCCGTACAGAAAACTAATTATATTGTCAGAAGGGCTTTAATAATTAAAATCCATGATTAAATAAAAAAAATTTTCATATATATCTAAATGTTGGGCAGCATCATTGTCATAATCAATATTCAGAATATGACTCAGATTGCAGTTTTTATTGTAGTTTGCAGCCTTGCATTATTTACACTAGTGCAAAACATGATTACTTCTGAAAGGACTCATTGCAGTTTTTATTGCAGTTTTGCATTATTTACACTAGTGCAAAACATGATTACTTCTGAAAGGACTCGTTGCAGTTTTTATTGCAGTTTTGCATTATTTACACTAGTGCAAAACATGATTACTTCTGAAAGGAAGAAAATAATCGGAAAAATAGGGGGAATTTTTTTTTCTTCTTGTTTTTGTTTGTCTTATGACCTGCAAGTTTGATGGTTTGTTTGTCCTAACTTATCTGTACTGAACAGGTGAAGAGTTCAATTGCAATTCATTTCATTCATGTTTCACCAGACTATAGGGTATTTTAAGACCACAGTGTTCACAAATACCAGTAGCTCTCAAAATGGTGGTAAAAAAATGCCCAAGGCTTTGTCTGAGATGCTTATCTAATTGGAATCTACATTTAATTGAATTGAGAAGAAAGCTTTTTCATTATAGGAATTCAGATCTTTACTGCTGTGTCCTTAGGTAGTAATAAAATAATAGGAATTGAAAGGAAAGTAATTCATTTGGGACTTGATCACATAGTCGATCTTCCGAAGATTTTTGGAACGAGTAATAAAGAGAGGAGTTTACTATGTTTATGAATAACTTGAGAATTTTACAAGGACACAACACAAGGCACCAGGATATTATGCAATGTATGTAGTCCAGTTCCTCTGGCTACAATAGGAGCCACATGATAATACCTCAGGTATGGACTGGACTTCAAGGAGCACTTAGTTGTATGGATGGATCTGGTATGTTCACTGTCCCTTAATAATTCCCCAACAATGCTTGAAACACCAGCCATTTTGTGGAATAGAGAACAAAGACCAAATGATTTAGTAAAGTTTCAGAAACATATAGCACACATAATATATTTAATCTCTTTCATAGGATTTGTTTAATACATAGTGTAGGATTACTGGTGTCTTAATCCAATTTGGGATTCATTTTATCAAATACTAGATTACTGGCAAGATTCTTAATCAAAGTTGTTATATAACTTGGCAGGTAGTTATATTGTTACCATACGGACATCTTCTTTGTAGCACACACACACACACACTTTTACATCCTTCAAGCATTCATCAAATTTCTGATAATTCTCAAGAGCATGCTCAGCAGTAAATGACCCCCAAACACATCATTATAATGGGGTATCTTGATATATGTGGCCATTTAAAATGGTTAAAACTTTTTGTATGTTAAGAAGGTTATTTCAATGCTGTTAAGGTTTTGTTGATCTTGTTCTTATGGGTTTAACACCATTCAGCAAATGATAGGTTAAATACAAGGTAACCAAAATATTTGGTGGAGGAATAACATATCAAAACCCTGGGGAGAACCAATTAACCCACAGAAGTTATTGGCAAGCTTTCCCATGTACCCTATTTGGCCAATCCTGAGAGTAAAAAAAGATGCACACAGTATTGAGATGACAGTAATCTGTAATGGTGAGCACCTTAGACTTATACAGCCCCTGTTAAGGTTTTGTAAATTGAGGACTTTGTATAGCGCCTAATCTTAGAAAACACTTTAATGAATGCTGAAAATATTTATGGTAGGAAACATTATTAGGTCTTTAAGTTTGTTCTTGCAGTCAAAAAAGGTGAGTTTTGAGAGCACTCTTGAAAGGGATCACTTTGTCTTTATGTCTAATTTCAATGGGCAATTGATTCCATGTTGCTGGGTCCTGGTATGCAAAAGAACATTGTCATATGACTTTGTTTTCATGGAAATAATGAGTATACGATTGCTGAAGAGGAGCATAATTAATTTGCTGTTGTATACACATGAGTGAGGCCAGATAGGTATCAGTGAAATGTAGCACAGAGAACAAATTTTGTGTTTGATTCTGGATCAAATGGAAAGCCAGTATAGGGTACAGAGTAGCTGGGATGTGTGCACTGATCATGGTAAACTAAAGATGATCTGAGCAGCTTTGTTTTGAACCTTTGAAGTTTCTGGAGTAGATTTTGAGATGAACCAGACCCAATTGAGTTACAATAGTCCAATCTTGAAGGTACTAATGAACACAAGTGTTTTAGTGTCATCAACTGAAAGATATTTGCGAATGGAGCTGATTTGTTTCAGCTCAAGATATGCAGCCTTGCATATGTTCACGACATGTTTGTACAATGTGAGAGTAGAGTCCAGAGTAACACCTAGGTTTCATACTGACTGTAAATTTAATGTTGGTGTTGCTTATGTTTACTGTTTGAGGTAAATGATGTGAATGAAAGTCTTCTGTGTTGTGATCAGAATGGCCTCAGTTTTATCATCATTCATCTGCAGCTTGTTGTGTCATCCATGACTTCACATCAGAAATGCATCTCTCTGCTCCTTGGATTGTAGCATCAACTTCAGTTGGGTGACTAGATTTGTATATTTTAGTGTCATCAGCGTACAATTGGTGAGATACTGAATGATGATCGATGACACTTGAGAGTGGCTGAGTGAATTAAATGAAAAGAACAGGTTCAGAAACACACCCCTGTTGAACACCACAACATATATCAACTGGGCTGGAGTATATTCCATTTGCAGATACAATTTGTGTCCTGTTACTAAGTAGGACTTACTTACGTACGTACTTATGTACGTAAATTTGTACAAGTCCAACTGCAATCAGCATAGACCTAGATCTGATATCACATAATGTGCAGGTAGATCAAGGTCTATTTTGTTTATTCTATTGATTACTTCTAACAAACTGTACAGATCCAGCTCTACTGGTGGATTATGTGAAGGCCAATTAGGGGCTATGTTGTTTGTTTTTCTGATTACTCCTAATAAATTGTAGAGACTCAGATCTGCCAGTTCATAATGCATAATGCACTGGCAGATCTGGGTCTGTGCAGTTTGAAGTCAGACTAAAGTACATACAGTATGCCACATTTAATCTGGACCATTCCAATTCATTTTATTGACACCCTTCCCCCCCCCCCCTTCCTTAATTACAAGGAGTGACCATGATTTCTGGAAATGTTAAAGGCAGGTGAATTCATACAGGTGATATTGGCAGAAATGTCTAGACATCAGAGCTTATTCAACAAGAGCTATAAACACACAATAGAGGTAACTGTGTGGCAACTGCAATCCCTGGGTCTAATAGGTCACTGGGTCTACTTTGATGAACTATAAACAATGTGGACTGACAGCTGTCCATATGTCAATTGCAGGGACACCTCAGCTGTAATCCATTGCCACCTCAGCTGTAATCCATTGCCACCTCAGCTGAGATGATCCTGGTATGATCTGTTTGGACAAGACAGTAAAGCCATTTTGTAGGTTGTTTAGTGCCAACCCAGTTGGTGTAAAGTGCCAGTAGCTGACCCAAGCTGGTCTAATGGTAGAATTGGAAACTGTACCTTTTTTTATAGTGCCATTTTGTAGGTTATTTAGTGCAATGGCAATTGGTGTAAAGTGCCAGTACCTGACCCAAGTTGGTCCATTGTGGATTGGAACATGTGCTGTTTATAGTGCTGTTGCTATTGTCATGTGGGATACTGATCCCATTAAGAACTATCTAAAATGATGCCACTAGAGATTGAGTGACCTATTACTTGTTCAGTGATTAATTAACGAGGGAGATCTGGTGGAAAAGTGGTAAGCATGCAAAACTCCCAAGTGATAGGTGCAAGCTTGAATCCTAACATCAATCAACCTGGGTTAGCTTAAAAGTAAAGTGTGTATTGGGTGAGGCCCTTCACTGCAATTTCTTCAGCATTAATAACCTACCCGTGTTGCTGTGCCAGAAAAATCTCAAACAAAACTAAGCATGATTGACTAAAGAATGTTATCAACATGTAGAATGACAAGACACTGACAGTGATAACTTGTTTTGAGCATTTTACTTTCCAGTTTAAGACAGTGATTTGGTTAGAGAGATTTGGTTAAAGTTACTTAGGTGAAAATTCTTATGTCACTAATCCAATATTTGATTGTTCAGATATCGGTGAAGCATTGAATCAATTACTTAGCTGTAGTATACACACATTGCCATCAGTAGGAGGTCATTTCATTGTCACTATTTAACAACTCTTTAAATAGTAGGTAGGTACAGTGGATGAATGGTATATTCTGTTAAAGGGTTTGGACAGGTAAGACATGTAATGACTGTCTCAATGAAAAATACCTTTAGTGCAATTTGTTTATTGGAGCATCCTTGACTCAAAACACAGGGAGTTAAGTTCTGAAGAGGAACTGTCACAATTTGAATTGACTAGCATTATGGGCCACATTGTGGATAAATATATACAGGTACATATGTCTGTCTGCCATATTTAAAAAAAAATCATTCTATATTAATATGGTGTGAAATTTTCAGTTACAGAATACTGTAATGTTTAATAACATACCATGCTGCTTGTACATGTGGATATTATTCTTGCAAGTCAATGCGAGATATTTTGGACTGTCATATAAATTGTTGCTGTGTATACTTTATTAGAAGGGGGTCCAATTGCAAACCAACACCATATTTGTTTCAAGATGCGGAAAGACGTGAAAAAGTTCCTCGTTTTAGTCTTCATTATGGTCCAGGTTATATTGCACCCAATACGTCGTCTTTGTGTTATCAATTTGATGTAATTATTAAATTATTAATAGCATATGTGTAAAACTTTGTTAATTTGCCTGTGTCAACTTATTTGCTTGGTTTTCACATCACTATAGAGTATTGGGTGTGTTTCATTTTCAGAAAGCATGAGATATTACATTGAATTATTCACCTGAACATAAGCTGTTTTTTTAATGTTATATCATCCCATAAAACCTGCACACCATCCCCTGCCTCACAAAGTAAGCATTTCTCATGAAAAATTTACATTTGTAAAACAGCTTTTTTGTAACATGATGTTGTACATAGGAATCAATTTTTTTTAAACATTAGATGTAATTAACTAATTCACAATAATCTTGAAATAAAAAAGTATTAGAAACTTGTTCCCAAATATCTTAGTTGACAGAGTATTCCCGATTTATTCCCAATCTTAGTTTAAAACTCATTCCAGACTTGTTCCCAGACATCGTAGTTTAAACGTTTATCAGAAGGCAGTAGTGAAATCTTCTGAATCATAATCCAGTATCTTTATTTAGATCCAAGTTATTTCAAAATAATTAATATGCTGGAAATAAAGTAATGGGTCAAGACTTGGTGCTGCTTTATGGTTTACATCCTGTAGCCATATTAGTTAAAACAAGAAATGGGGGCTCCAAGTGGCCGAGTGGTCTAAAGCGCTGTCCGTTATGGATCACTGCCATCTCACCTCTGTCTGCATGGGTTGCAGTCTCTGATTCGGCCAATGTGGGTATATGAGAAAGTTTGCCAGTAGCTTCTCATGGGTCAGTGGTTCTTTCCAGGTTTTTTTGGGTTCTTCCTCCACCATTAATACTGGTATTATGTATAGCCATCTATAGCCTGTCTTGTGCTGAAAAATGGCGTTAAACCCTAAAAACTAAATTAAACCAAAAAAGTGTATAGAGGTTAAAATACCCAGTTTATGAACCAATATTGAACTGTATAACATTACTGTAATATAATCACTTGCATGGTCAAGATCTGACATTGAATTATGCACTGGCTGATCAATGTCTATGAAGTTTGGAGTTAGATGTAATCATTAGAACAGCATAGACTATAATCAGCTGGCACACTATGAACTGGTATATCAGGGTCTATGTATTTTGCTGTTGGACTTTGCTTGTACATTAGTATTTATGGTACTCACTATTTAAATTGTATTGTGCTGTAATGGTATTTGAATCACTAGTGATGAAATATTAATTAGCATTAATATGTAATAGCACAGGTGTGTGAGCCCAGTACCCGGTATATTTGTTTATATCCCTGCATGAGCCCCAAAAACTTCAAACAATGGGGATTTAAGCTCCCTGGCTGTCCATGACAATATTAGGGTTACAATCCTGATTGACCAGTGTCTCAAACCATTTCATGACTGGCCAGCAGGGGGATGTACCATATGTACATGTATTCGCTTACAAGTCAAGTCCACCTGCAAAGACATGGATCTTCCTTTGCATAATGCACTTGCAGATCTGGGTCTGTACAGTTTGTTAGGAGTAGTCAATACAACAAACAACATGCATGGTACATTATGCTACAGCTGATTAGGGCATTTTATTGCAGTTAAACTCGACTTACAAATGATTAAGTATAATTATCTCCCTTTTCCAATGTCCATAATTCAGCTATTAAGAAACAAATTTTGGATACAAGTATTTCTCCATTAAATTTCTTTTCTGGTTGCATATACCAGTAGTATTGTTGTTACCACAATGAACAACAACAGTTTATCTGAACTAATTAAGGGAAAAGTAATTTTTATAAGTGTATGCCCACATAACTGTATAATATTGTTCAACAGGATTGTTACCACGTCAAAAGTATTGTTTGCCAATGGCAACATTATGGCTCTGTAAATATTGGACAGTAATTTACATATACAATCTGGGATCATTTATACACTGACCAATTGACCACTGGCTATTAAAGAGGCAATGTCACATTAAATGAACATTAATTTTGTTTTGACTGTCAGCTCATGTGGAAAGATTTTCAAGTTAAATTAAGTGTTCAGGATGCATGAGATGACTGGTGCAATACACGATTAATTTGAAAGCGCTGTTAAGAGTTCATGGAAAAATGTATATTCAGAAATGGCATTGTCCATGAATGGATCATTGATATTCATTTCCATAATGTAATCATTAATATTCATTTCCATAACTTAAGTGTAATAGATCCCATATGGGAAACAGAAGGTTACAAAGTTAAAAATAAAAGTTGTCACTTTTTGCCTGGGTAAAAACATCACAAGAAAATAAATCACAGAATAAAAATCCAAATCATGGATGGTAGAGATAAAGCAAAACTGGACAGTAATATAATTTTGTAATTTTATATATAGGCCTTTCAGATAACATTCCTTAGTTTAAAAGAATAAATGGTCTTGAATTCAAGGATTTATTTTGAGACGATATAGTTTCAGTCTGGCTGGGAGGGACTGTTGTTATAATTTATACAAATGTAAGCAAAGTAATTAATGATGAAGCAGGGTTTTCAACAGTTTCAACATTATAATTTTTTTATTGAGTTTGCTTTATTGTTACTTGATCTTTTTTATGTCATATTTAATTATAACACCTCAGTGTCAATTAAAATGTGAGTTCGCTTCAGCAGGTACCCAATATATGTGTTTTCAAATTATTATGACATACTTATAGGAGTTTCCCTCTGTTGATAATTCCCTCATTTATATACAACATGGATATTTTCATGGCTGTCATGAAACAGTTATAAAAAGTGAACATACATTATAAAATTGATGGGAACATTTGCTAATTGATCATTACTGACTAGTTTTAAAAGTATTTGTCCGTGTTCCTATTTGGGGTTAGAAATTGCCAGAAGGGTGTGCCCAGACCATGATAGTCAGCTGTCATGTTAACACATTATTACTCCTAGAGGTTTTTTGCTGTTTTTGCATGAAATACAAGTAGGAAACACATTTTGTGGACTATTTCTTAATACATCCTAATACATAGACTTCAAGCAATTTTCCATTAGCCCAATGCCTAGTTGTGTTAAAAATATTTTCGTTGGTTACTTTGCTTGTGCATGAGCAGAAGGTGAAAAGTTGGATTCTTTTATTTTAAATTTTTTTTTTGCTCAACAGACCTATAATTTTCACTGGAGAAGACTCTTCATTAAAAATGTCCACCATATCCTACTTTTTGCACAGGTTCACCTATCTGTGTGTACTTCAGACTGATCTGCCTTAGAGCTGAGGCCAAAAAGTCTCAAATCTGGACACAAATCAGATTCTGACCATGGGTGAATTTTGGGTGGAAAAAAAACAGGACCAAAAAAATTAGGTTTTCCCCTTTGTATTTTGTAGTGCAACTAAAATGTCCAGGTTATTTGGTATCTTTTTAGAGCTGAACCTGTCAATATTTCTATAATACCACCCACTTTGTTGTATCATCCTTGACATCGACGCTACAGAGCTTGGCAGTAGGCTACTACTTCCTGCCCTGTAAATGTGGTGCTAGGGATTAATGTGTTAACAGTTTTGTACTAGGAAATGGCATTTTGCTTGAATTCCTTAGGCAAATCAGAACTTTTCACATGTTCATATGCCGTTAATCAGTCACTCAAACCCGTTAATATGGAGTACATAGATACTATCAGAGTCTACAAAAGTTAACGTGCTGTGACTGTTCATGATATATCAGGTATAGAAAGATTTAACAACCATGAAAGAATTTGATGGATATATGATGTAATTTGAATATACAGGCAGATAGAATCAGGCTAGTATTATAGGCTCTGTCATAATGATCTGGTATATGAATGTCCGTGGCTATGATCCATCCATCGCACTGTATGTCATGAACATCACAAAATTATTTGAAACAGCGACAGCTAAATTATTCCATCTCAGATTCTTGATGGACAGTTGAAATCTTGAGCTCTGACTGACCACAGGAGATGTGTGATTGACATTAAAATGGAGACATAGGAAAGGGATGGGGTTATGTGGCCTTATTATTTGTATTGACTGGCTTGTGTCCATCCATCACAAACCACATAACAACAAGAACATTGTCCATCATGAAGTCCTTAGACCTCGATAACTGTACCCAAATAATATCTGAAACAGGGAATATGTGGCTAATATTTAAATCTGGCATTACATATTGTCAATTAGGACTGACAGCCAGGTAAAGATTATTTTTGGGTATAATACCTTTCAAATGAAATATGGTCCTGATCATCATTACATTAGCCTTGAGCATAAATACATAAGGCTTGACCCAAAATGACCATTTATTTTTTAAACTCACTGAAGATTGTCTTCTAGACACAGTGACCTATTTTTTTTATAAAAGGTGCACCTTATTGATGTGTAGAGTATTGTTTTACATTGTGTAATTGATGTGTAGAGTATTGTTTTACATCGTGTAATTGATGTGTAGAGTATTGTTTTACATCGTGTAATTGATGTGTCGAGTATTGTTTTACATCATGTAATTGATGTGTATTGTTTTACATCGTGTAATTGATGTGTAGAGTATTGTTTTACATCGTGTAATTGATGTGTATTGTTTTACATCATGTAATTGATGACAAAATGTTTATACATATTCATGAAAATAAAGAAATTGGTTGCATGCACCCACAGTTATAAAAAGAGCATTGTGGTATGCGGCTTGTGCCTTAAAATGATGGGGTATTGAAAACATCTGGATAAACCCTTTATTGTAATTTAAAAAATGCATTATGCAATTTATTTTTCTCTGCTACAAACAGGCAATAAGTCTGATAACTTTGGATGAAGGATTAATTTCCAAAGTAATTTAATTAATTCCTTTGTGACATGTTTGCAAATTTCAACATATTCAGGTGAAAATATTAGATCAAAGCAATAGCTAAACATTCATGGTTATAGTTTGTGTAATGAAAACTCTTTTAGATATACACTGTCAGTAATTACTTGACTAGACAGCCTGCATATCAGCAAGCATTAATCAGCCCTGTTTGCACTCAATACATCTGTCTGAACTGTCATAGTTACATGTACCTGAAAAGTAAAGTTTGTCAGTGTATGTGGTGTGTTTAAAATTGCACACATGCACATTGGCAGTGTGTTGTAAAATGTGTACAAAATCAACCAACTATATCACTTAAAAGCTTTGTGCCAATTAGGCAAATCCTCTAAGTGATCATTAGGCTTGATTATAAAACTTAACCATGTGGCAAGGTTCTCATTGATCAAGATTACATAGCAATATTACATAGCATTATTATGGACCTAAGGAAGCAAAACAGAGCGATTTAAAGAATACATGACTTTTTGCATTTAATACATTGATGAAGGTGTCATCTAATATAAATGCAATTACTCTGCATTTATGACTGTATCGAAGACTGAACTGAAGTATATGAAGATGACATTGCATTTCTTCAGTATCTGATACTACCGTATGTAAGAAGTAATAGAAATGCGTAGAGAAATAATATTAACTTTAGTAAGATCACAAGAAAGTTTTTAAAAAATTGAGTACGAGAGAAATATGAGTGCCTTTGAAAGGAATTCAATATAAATAATCATAATTGAAGCACTTCAAGAAGCAAGTAATATTTATAAACAACTAAATGAAGAAATTTTGTTTTGTCACCCATATCGCCTCTTTTCTTGGACAGCTGGTACAAAATGTTTATACATGTATTCTCTCTCTCTCTCTCTCTCTCTCTCTCTCTCTCTCTCTCTCATCCCCCCCCCATTTCCAACAAAATATTATAGAAGACCCAGTTAATGGAACAAATTCTTCTTGATGTGTTTTTTTTTTTTTTATATATAATAGAAGGTTCATTAGGGACTGAAGCAGTGTTTTCTAGGGTGTCTGGGAATGGGTTTTGAACTGTCAATTTGTGGTGAAAGAAAAAGATCACCAATTGGGATAATACATTATAAATTGAAATTTAAAATTGGAAATACTTCAGATTTTTTAAAAATTTCTTATGAAGAAAGAGTCCCTGATGACCTACCTCTAAATAATTGAGAAGTGCGATCATGAATAATTTATTACCATATTATTCAGTTGTGTGCAGGTAATTCAATATAACACTTTATTTAGCAATAATATTCTACATGTATAAAAAAAATTCCAATGTAGTAATTTCTGTCTTAGTTGAGCATATTATATGTACAACAACTAAAGCACAATTTCCAAGTAAGTCAACAAATATATTTGACATCAGTCAGTTAAAATTGAAAAAAATGTCAGTTTCAATGGACTGATGTTGACATAACCTAAATAATGTGATTGAGACAGTTTTTAATTTTTCTCCCACAGTTAATTTTAATGATTGAAGCTGATGATCTCATTTCCACTCCTTTGCATTCCTATTAGGTAACTCCCACAGACTGCACCATTTATCTGATATCAAAAGGTCAGTCTTGACTTGTGTATTAAAAGGCAGTAGAACTATTCGCATTGAGTATAGACTTCTTCGTTGAAAGAAATGGAGTAATGAAGATAATTATATTTCAAATTGAAGTGAGTTGTGAAGAATTATTAACTCCTTTTAGTAAACTTTTAAATGAACCAGTCTAGAACCACCCTAGGATAATTGTTACATATAAAACATTAAGGCCACAAAAATGTTTTATTACTGTTTCAGAATTTGGGAAGACTGGTCTTTCTTTAATAAAATAAGTTTTTTTTGTTTTTGTTGTGTTTTGTTTTATTTTGGAAAGATCGTTACAGATTTATGTCATCAAAAAACAAAACATTCTATTCTCTCAGCTTCAGTTTGAGTTCAAAAGTTATATAACCTCCAGACCCTAAATATCTTACATACATCTGGAAAAGTTGGTCTGTAGATCCTCAGAATGCTTTGTTGTTGTTGTTGTTGTTGTTGTAGGGCTTAACGCCATTTTTCAGCACATGATAGGCTATATATGGCGGCCAGTATTATTGGTGGAGGAAGAACCTGGGAAAACCCCCGGAAAGGACCACCGACCCATGAGAAGCTACTGGTAAGCTTTCTCACATAACTACATTAGCCAAATCTTAGACTTGAACGCACCCAGACAGGTGAGATGGCAGTGATCCATAACGGAAAATGCTTTAGACCACTCGGCGACTCTAGGGCCCTCAGAATTAACAGGTATACTCTACTAATAGACCATGTAACTTGGAATTCACATGTCAAGTGTTTCATACCCAATGAACTGCTCCGGTGGCCTAGTGGTTGGAGCGTTCGCTGTGGAAGTGGGAGGTCGTGGGTTTGATCCCCAGATGAGTCATACCAAAGACTTACAAAAATGGTACTAATGGCTGCCTCGGTTGATGCTCAACATTAAGAGGTTAGTCCTAGGACTGGTCGGCCTGGTGTCGGTAATGTGACTGGGTGGGACATCATTCTACATGTCTGCTGCATGATGCCCCAGTGCTAGACATCACTATAAACTGCCTCACTGCAGACAGCGTAGTGATATGACTGAAAAATTATTAAAGCTACATTAAAAAAAAATCCTAATCACACAAACAATCATACCCAATCAGGTTAGTCTGGGTTTAATTCCCCAATCAGGTCAGTCTGGGTTTAATGCCCCAATCAGGTCAGTCTGGGTTTAATGCCCCAATCAGGTCAGTCTGGGTTTAATACCCTAGTCAGGTCAGTCTGTTTAAAATAATCCAATCAAGCCAGTCTAGGTTTAATACACCCAGTAGGTGGTCTGGGTTTGGCCTGAGATCTTTCACACTTATAATTTCCTGTGTAACATTGGTCTCATAGTTTGGAACAGTGTTCTAGGTAATTTCAGATTGTTTGGTCCAGAATGACCACATACCAAATTAATTGGTGTGCACAGCTTTCCAATTGTCATTAAAGCATTGACTTAGATCTGCTGTCACAGAATCCACCAGCAATAGTATATGCCCTTTACTTGATAGCAAAAGTATAACTAAACAAGAAATGAAGACCAATAATTCCATAAGTGACAGTTCTTAAGATTTTGATGTTTTTCTGTATGTTTCTGTTGTTAAATCCTTGAATAAACAGTGACCATTGTTGGACCATTGGATCAGACATCTTCCATTTCTCAGACCAGTGTGCTAGTCTTTCCATTGAAACTCAAATGTCAAGGTCATTACAGTGACTATGTACATGTCAGGCAGGGTAAGAGATGGGACCTACAGTTGTTTGGAAGTATTATTTATTACAAGGTGATTTAGTTTAATAATTCCATGAATTTAAAAAAAAATACCTGGAGCTTGTCCAATTATACATCTATGACCTTGATAATTTCAAGGGCAATAGTATGAAGTAATTGTATTGGTCTTGATTTTCCTTCTGTTTTGTTTTTTTAGTCAAGCATGAGGCTAATATATATATACATTGACCATATATATTGTATACATTGACCATAAAGGTGAAGTGTGTGTGTGTGACACACACACAATGTTGACTTAGTTTACTATATTGCAACTTTTTGAGTGTTTACCTTCACAGAAACAATATTGAGTTTGACATTATTAAGCCAGTACCATGTTGATGTTTGGACTGGATTTTTGTGGTACATTTGTCTGACACTTCTCTTGGAAGATAGTATTCATTGCCATTTTTGAATATAAAACTTTGTTGCCTCAGTTAAGATCTTATTTAGCCAAAATTATAAATGCGTGTATGTATAGATATCTCTTTTCATGAAAACAAATTCCTGGCTTGGTGTATGTGCATATATATGTTTTTGAACTCAGTAATAGTTAATTATGAAGTGCCTTTATTTATCTGCACAAGAATGGTCATGTATGGTATCATATTTGTACTCAGTAATTGCCATGGTCTTCAAAATTCCATAGAAACTCCAGCAAGAAATTTCTTTGGTCTTCACAGTAAGATGATGGTAATTGTAATGGCATTTCTGTAACAGGAATATGTATGTGCCATAAATGCCATTTTTGATACAGGAATATTTAAGTGCCATAAGTGGCATTTCTGTTACATGAATAGTTAAGTGCCATAAGTGGCATTTCTGTTACATGAATAGTTAAGTGCCATAAATGGCATTTCTGATACAGTAATATTTAAGTGCCATAAATGGCATTTCTGTTACATGAATATTTAAGTGCCTCAAATTCCATTTCTGGTACAGGAATATTGAAGTACCATAAATGGCATTTCTGTTACAGGGATATTTAAGTGCAACCAAAATGGGTGCTTTTGCAAAACCACAAGATATTATATGTACAGCAATATATCAATTCGTCACTTTTTTTTACAGGACCTGACCATTTAATATTTCCCCAGACAAACTCTTGTCATCTGTCTTTGTGTGTCCTAGGAAGGCCTTAAAGATGTCATATTTATAGAATATTTATACTTCCTTGCATCATCATGATTATTATTATTATTATTATTATTATTATTATTATTATTATTATTATTATCAAGGAAGAATAAATATAATTAAGGGTCCATTTCATTTGACATCTCCAATTTTTTTCTCCGAGATTTTGAGATATCTTTTTGGGACTTGCATGGGTTTTGGTTATTGGGAATTGCATGGGTTTTGGTTATGCGTTGGGGTTATTCAGTTTTTTCTCATACATCAAGGAGTCATTAAGTAGTAATTTGCAGTCATAATATACTGCATTTCCTCAAAAATAATCTTGTTTTATCAAAAAAATTGAGGATCAGGTTTCAGAAAATTACAGTTTGTTTTCATAAATAGAAGGACTTGTAATTGTACAACTTTAAGTATGGAGTTCTATTTCATTCTTTGTATCATCTTCACAAAGTAATGTCCAAATACTTTCAGAAATATCACAAGCATCTAGATAATGTGAAAGGATAAATTTGTAGAAGTTTAGTGAAATGAGGTCTTGGATTATGGTTTGTATTGGATTACAAATCTCTTGTAATTTGATAAAACACTTTTGCTTTTAATACAAAAAATATCTTTGTCCACAACCGAGTCCAGAAAATTAATATTTTGTTTGAAACATACTTGGTGTCAAAATATGGAAATCTTTTATGGATTCACAGGGACAAAGAACAGTCCAAATTTCAGCAATTTAATCCTGAAACTTGTGTTGTGAAAAGATTTCTTTTTTCCCAATCAAAATGTTATCATTGTTCTATTCCAAATGGTTTAAATGTAAATCTACACAATATCATATAAGAAAAAAAGATTTTTTTTTTGGATTGAATTAACCCATGATGTCTTTTCACTCCAGGTTCAAAGAATTCCAGAGTATGACAAGTATTTGAATGACTTGCTGGAAAAAACAGATCCAAGTCACTCGGACTATGAGGATCTGAAGAAAGCTGCTTCAAAAGTCCGAAATGTAAGTTGCTTATTTGTCCCATTACAACTTGATCATAATGTACCATACGTACATGATTAGAAGGTGGATGCTGGTGCAGCAGTATATCAGGGTGTATGTTTGTTTTAATAATTACTCCTAACAAACTGCATAGACTCAGTTGTGTTGGCACATTTAGGTCTTTGCTATTTGCTGGATATTATATGGGCATGGTTGTATTTGAACCTTTGTAACTTGCATTATTACAGATTCTGCCTTTAAGGATGAGTGAGTGATATCAGTGTCACTTGGGTCTCTTGTTGCAGCTGTATACTATATATCCAACCATGAGCAGAGTTGATAGAATACAGCCATCACTCATTGCATCCCCAAATTTGGTCTCGAGCTAGTTTGAAATGGTTACTAGACTGGACAGTTAGACACCCTTTTGCCAAAATGTTATATACATACAGAGCCCGGGTCCCCTTTGACCACCAATTGAATGTAGGTTTATGAACAGGAATAAAATTTGTACAGTAGAACCTGTCTTGAAAGACCATCCTTTCTGCTGCACAATAATAGTCTCTCAAAACAGATGGTCTTTCATTAGAGGTGATCTTTCAAGACAGGTTTTATTGTTGTATAGTTTTGCTTCACCAGAAGACATTTCTGTGTATGTATACCATGGATTGTTACATTACCTGGTTGGTAGAGTAATAGTAACCTTTGTATAATAGAACATCATTATAAAGTAACCTCATTATAACCTGGATCCTGTTGGGTATGGTCACATGTTCCATTATATAATAGTAGCCAAAGTGTTGAAAGAAAAATCTGGCATAAAGCAATGGTACATGTATATGGCTCCTTTAACAGTTATATGGAGGGACCACTGCATAAAATGTACCATACAGTGTACAAAGTGACCTCACCTATAACATGGTCTGTTTGTATGACTTGACTGAATGGTGTTATATTGGGGGAGGGAATCAATGTATTTTAATTCTTAATTCCATGTATATTTGCCGTAGCATAATGTGACTGCAGATGAGGGTCTATATTGTTTGTTCTACAGATTACTCCTATCAAAATGCATAGACCCAGATCTGCCAGTGCCATATGCAATGGCAGATCTGAGTCTGTGCATTTTTCAGTTGGAACTCACAAGTAAGTATATATAGTTAAATAAGGAACTGTAATTTCAGTTACAAGTGATCATCACAGTCTGGAAGAATTTAAATGGTCGTGGGAAATTTACAAATGTTTCCCTGTGTGTATAAGTAATGTAGATCCAGACCTGCCATCATATTCTTTGCTAGCAAGCTCAGAATTTACAGCGTTCAAATTAAATCGTAATTAGCTTGCAACAATATAGATTTTGATCTTAAGGCGCACTATGTGATGGCAGATCTAGGTATTCACAGTTAATCTAGGTATTCACGGTTAATCTAGGTATCCACGGTTATACGAGTATTCAGCACAAGAACTTGGTATGTCATTGGTCACTTTTTATTTCCTGACATATTTCTTTAGGTTTTTGGATGTCCTTTTTCTCATGTAATTCTCAGTGTTAAAATCCTTGTGATTTATGACTAGTTACTCGACTCCAATAATTATTTTTGGTAGACAATATCAGTTACAGTGACAGGTTTCATTTCCAAGTCTTTTTTTAAATTTTTCGTTTTAAAATAATACTAAAATTAAAGGTGACATACCATATTCATACCATATTTATACAATATATGGATTCCACCATTCTTTGAAATGGTACATGGGATATTATGCCCTCCACTGATGATTGCCTAAATGATGTTAAATCTTTTTTGTGTTAATTTTAATTAATGCAGAGGGGATTTAAAAAACATTAGATTAAGCATCAGCACTGCTTCAGAGGTCTTCAGAATACTTCGGTTTGATTTTTATATAATTGACAAATCCCAGTTTTCTGTGCTTTCCTTTTTAAACAAATTTTGTAACTGCTTTTTTCTATTTTGATCACATAATGTGATGCATCACTTTCTTTGAAAGGGCTGTGCAATCTATGCACTTCTGATATGCTTGGCTTGTTTTAAAATGATGTAACATAACAGCAACTCTTGCTTAATTCAACGGAGATAATGCTCTATAATGGACAATTTAATTCATCGATTTTAATGCTACATTTTAGAGACTCGGTTGGGGTAAATTTTACCCAATAAACTAATGTTTAATCGATGCATAATGTTCTAATGAAAATATTTCGAACATTTTCTGTGTAAATGACATTTAAGTGTAAGTAGGTCAAGATTCATTAAATAACATTCTGATGCTTGCGTGCCTAATGAACTATATTCATATGTTAGGGTTAAAATATGTCTACATTATGGGAGGCTACTCTTGAAAGAGATGGCCTCTTTCAAGAATGACCAATTTTTAAATATATACCAATTATGCAAGGTGGGATGAAATCGTATATGGGTGTGGGATTTTTATCTTCTTTTTTTCAAAACCTTTCTCGAGCAATTTCAGTTCTTGAATGTTTTCTCAATTAATTATTGTTTTGTTTTGCCATTACCATCAAAATACCAGATGACCATTCATAGCGATAAACAAGTAGATTTGACAGGGCTATTAGAATTATAAAAAACTTGTTATTCTGAGCCATTAATAGACTGGGAC
This sequence comes from Unio pictorum, assembly GCA_030141615.1. Lineage (NCBI taxonomy): Eukaryota > Metazoa > Mollusca > Bivalvia > Unionida > Unionidae > Unio > Unio pictorum. The sequence goes on along the minus strand of JARLTB010000173.1, from coordinate 2,619,280 downwards.
ATTTTTTCTTCTCTTTTTTTCTTTCTCTATTTGTCTTGATAATATATGGAAACAAATTTTTATAATGTACAGCTGGAAGATATTATAGTTCCTTATGGCACTTCATTAATCAGGTTGAATGAGAAGTCGGACTAGTTATATATTACCTATCAGATGACTTGTACATTTGTAGGTCAGCTATGGTAATATTTTTTAAAACCTTTCCTAAATAGATTTGCTTCAATGAATTTGCTATTGTTAATAGAAGCGCTAGGTGGTGGAAATGCTTTTATATCCATGGCTAATCAAGTTTGATGTCATTCATCATAACTGTAAATGATTATGATAGTGGAATTCCAGTTTTTATCTTCCACTTCAAGGAGCATTCATCAAATAGTGATTTCACAGAAACCCTAAGGGTACTTTACAAAAACAAGGGGTTATGGTCACGTCATCCATTAGTGCCCTGATGTCTCATACACGACTTGTATATTTTAAATACACATCATGTTTTTATCTGTCTGGAAGATGCTTAGAATTTAATTCAATTACATTTGTAAACATGCTATTTTAAAACTCCACTATCAACCACTTTCTTACTCTAATACAATTCTTATTTTCAGATTTGAAAAGCCTTTGATCAATATACAGACCTTTTTATACTCTTGCCCTTTAGATCAGTAGGGCAGATTCTATTTTTGTTGGGACATTTTATTTCACCATTACAAAGGGCATGGAAAAACATAAATGTTTTATTTTGAAACTTGAATAGAAAAAATTGGAGAAGGTAAATCTGAAAGATATAAAGTAGGACAGCCAATGCCAAGTTCAGACATGATCACTTTGTCTTCATGTTCAGTCTGAATTGCTTTGCTTGTATGCCCAGACTGCTTCCAATGGGGCCATCATGATTTGGTCATGTCTGTCCAAATCTTCTAGCAAAATTGTGCAAAGGACCAATCCTGTGTGGACATGCCAAATTTGGCAGCACACTTGTAACCGTATATAGATGACAACTTTACATACATTTTTTGCACTTCCTCCATTTTGGAGGAGGTTATTATCCCATGATTATTTGACTGTCCTTTAACTTTTTTCATTCTGCACAATAACATCAGTCTTGCATCACATACCTCCACTAAACTTTGTAGAGAGCTTGCTCTTGTGGGGAGGAAGAACCCAATTGATATTTGTGCCAAAAGGTGAAAGTTCAAGATCACTGAAAGAAGAAAAATGGTTTCTGCACAGTGACATCAGTCCTACATACCTGGGTCAAACAAAGAGGGCAAGTTCACCATGAATTGGATCCCTGTACTTCAAACTGGCAGTTCTACATTTTTAAGAGGGGATGGCTTTGTTGTTATTTGTTTCTAAGACAATAACTTTTTGTTTTGTTTTGAAGGCAAATATGTTCATTCAGCTTTGATTGAGCTGAAGTTTTGTTGACAAAATGGATACTTGCATCTTTAAAACAACTATGACTGGTATAAAAATGTAAAGCTGTTATTTCTGTTATGTTCTCATTCTAAGACATTGTGCCCTAGTTTATTAAGATCTTCTCAAGAATGTAATTATCTTGGACACTTCTTCACATGGAGCACAAGTTACAAAGATGCAAAGGTTCCCAAATAATTACTTCTGAGATTTGACTAATCAAAGATTGCACATGTATTGCATTTATGTAAATATTAGATGAGTAATTTTTGCCTGGCATGTTTCAGATGGTCAGAGAGCATGAAGAGGAAATGGGTAACATGGACAATGAAAAACGGATGGAGCGTGTGCAGGAGAAGTTTCCTCATGATGACCTTCAGCTCTGTGACCTTGATACTTATCAGGTCAGTTACCTAGCTAAGTATGGACAGATGGATGCAGTTTAATAGCACATCAGTAGAGTACTGTTATTCTGGTGCCAAGTATAGAAAGATAGAAAGCTAATATGGCATAAATGGAAGACAATTAAATCTAGATAGTGTTACATGTACCTAAAATGAGACAAAAGATGGGAAGTAAAACACTGTGGCAAAAACTTTCCTCAAAAGGTATTAAAAAAAAATAGAGTAAAATACATCAAATACCAAATCAAAAGCAGTTTTTAAAGGTCCATTACCTTGGAACATGATCATTAAATACATTCCACGACATGAACCAGTTGGTTCCATTAGTTGCCCCTTTCATTATTCAGGAGGGAACATAAGCCTGTTCTACATCCATGACCCTACAGAGGTACTGGAATGTAACGGAAAAGAAGCCCAGATTCCAAACTGTGATGAAGCCCAGTTAGAGTCAGTGGCAGACTTGGCAATATTAAGCACCATTTTACAGTTGACTTCTTGGAACTGAACCATGCTAGCCAATCCAGAAAGATACTTTCTTCCAACTGAGCTCAATACTTTAAATTCTGCAAGCATGTTGAACAGTCTGATCTTGACCTATTGAAAAACGGCTTTTCTGTATGCAGCTTTGCAATAGTTTCGAAGTGATCCTTTTGGGAAAACTGCTTTTCTGTATGCAACTTAGCAATAGTTTTCAAGTGATCCTTTTGGGAAATGCACTTAGTTTCCTTTTCCTCGCTCAATATTGTGTTAAATGCGTTGTAAAACCAACAGAAACAAGCAAAAATTAACATTACACCTTCTAAACCCTTTGAGTCATCTTAATGAAACTTGGTATGACTTCTGAGAGTAATAAAAAATGCATTTTTGTGGCCTTAATGTTTTGTATCATTGCTAGACATTTTGTCCTGTAAAGATAATGAATATACTCTCTTTTAAGTCTGATCAAACCACAAATAACAAAGATCCTAATCTGCATAGGCATAATATTTGTTCTTCTGATTACTCCTAACAAATTCCACAGACTCATATCGGCACCAGCCAATCTGGATCTGTGCAGTTTGCAGTTGGACTCTTATGTAAGTATATACTGTAGTTAGATCAGCATTTTGAATTACATGTAACCCCATCGTTATTACAAATATGTCCATCCATTCATCACAGTTGTGTTCTGTCTGTATTTCAAAAACTGTTTTAGATAACTTTATGTAATTTGGTTTCGAATTTGTATCAGACTGTCAATTGAGTACCATAAAATGTTTTACTTTGTGAGCCTAATACTATCAGATTTGTCTTCCCATTATTTGAAAATGTATTTACTAGTACTTCATATTACTTGATGAGATTAATACTATCAGATTTGTCTTCCCATTATTTGAAAATGTATTTACTCCTAGTACTTCACATTCCTTGGTGAGATTAATACTATCAAATTTGTCTTCCCATTATTTGAAAATGTATTTACTCCTAGTACTTCACATTACTTGGTGAGATTAATACTATTAGATTTGTCTTCCCATTATTTGACAATGTATTTATTTGGAGTACTGAATATGTTGTATGGTGGGACCCCATGTGACCAAGTGGTCTTAGGCTCTCACCTTTACAGATTACTGACATCTCACTTCTCTCCATGTGGATTGGAGTCATCGGCTTGGTCAACATGGGTATGTGACAAATATTGGCAGTAGCTTCTTATCATAACATGTGGTATATGCTAAAAGCACCTGCTGCCATATTTGTTAAATCAAGAATATATTAGAAATTGGAATTATGTCCCTATTCCCTTGGATGTGTGTACACATACATACATACATACATACATACATACATACATACATACATACATACATACATACATACATACATACATACATACGTATATATGAATGATTGTGTTTGATAATGTTATTATGTTGTTAAGAATGGTACCATTATTTTTTTCTTACAAGGTATTTACCAACAAACTTGCAATTGTTCAGTTGATGTGCTAAAGAAACATAGGTTTCGACAGATGTGAATTCTGACAAATTGGATTACAGGAAATCTTTTCCTGTTCCACTGACTCTGCTCTGCTTTTCATAATATAAGAATGCCACCTCTGACAGATACTTCTATTTTAGTTCGTAAGGACACGCTATTGTAAAATCAATATCTGACAGGGAGGGCACAAGGTGTGGAAGCCAGGGAGAGAGTAAATAGTGACAAGTTTCAGTATAAACTTAAGGTGGGTTACCTGTGGTTTTGTGTTGTTGAATTTATCAGGGGGAAAACAGTGGAGTCTCTTATTACACAGGCTGGTAGACAAGCCAAAGCCACATAAATGTTCAGTTTCTCTATTATAATCTACATCGATGACAATGTACTAGCCCAGTCATGCCTGACATTGTATCTGAATCGAGGGAAAGCTCAGGACGTGAATGGTATTGATGAACTAAGACACCTCGCTGAGCATAGGGCACTGGCACAATTGGAAAAGTAATTATTTGAAGGATTTATGAGGACCTCCAGCACTTATACTCTGAAGAATGAAAATATGTTGAGCATCAAGTGGAAAATAAGCTACATTAGTTTTAATTTTCTAGTAGGAACATTGGCAGAGTCTTCAGAAAAGTTTATATATATTTTAGGAGCTTGATTCTAAAATATTTTGATTGATCATATCATCTCCAAGAATCAGCATAATACATTATTATTGTTTTAAAGGGATATTCGTGAAATACATCATGTATGAAGAGAAGTTGAAGGAACACCTGCAGATAGAAAGATGTAATTTTCTCACTAGTTACATTTTTTAATAATCACTAGGATCTGCCTTGAACAGGTAAGGTAAATCTCAATTCATGTATATTTCATATGTTTAAATGGTATGCTTTTATAATCTTCCTGTGCATGATTCTAGTGTTTTAATTGTCTTTATTTTCCCTAGTGAATTTAAATGAAGCAGCTGTAGTATTGTGGTATAATCCAGAGATTTATGTGACTGTTCGTCATTGACGGTGGTATAAAACTAACTGTGATACACCTGTTTGACTAGAGATACAATCAGAAGTCTACCTGTACATATAAAAGGAATGCAGTATCTACGTTGACACTAGCGTTTACCAAAACTGCCAGTGGCAATCAAAATTTTCAGATGGCAATTCAATAAAAGCAACATACATGATATTTGAAAATAATGGAGCATTTGAGGTTGTCTGCAGATTTTCACCTCAATGTAGCGTTTTTCCTTAGTGTACCACGTTTTCAGGATTGTTGTACATCATGTAACAGATTGAATTCTTAACAAGGAAAATGTAAATATGCATGATTCTGCAATAAATTTAACTTTAATTTGTTTGAAAAGATTATTTTTAGAGAACTGTGGAATTTTCAATGAAAATGCTTGTAAAACAAATTGCTCAAAATGTTACATAGGAGTTCAGTATATCCCCAAAACAGTAAATTCCATACTTCAGCCATCTTCTGATAAGATAGATCAATCTTTTCATGTTACTTCATAGACATTTGAGTCACTGTTTCACTGTACTGGCTTTAATCTTAGTCACTTTAAACATTTGACTTGCGTGTTTCAGGTAAAAAGAGTTGCATGGACAAGAAATTAGGTTAATAAAACTACTTCATTGTCTTTGGTGTGTCACATCTGTTGCAAAATATTGCTTCTAGCTAATTAGAAGCTAATTAGTACCCAGAATCAAAAATGTTTTTTGACATGGCAACATCTGCTACAAAGAATGTTTTGGCTTGCAACTTTATTCACATAGCAGTGGTTAGGAAAATCAGTGTGCACCAAAGACTTGGAAGTTGTGGGTACCGGTATTCATTTTGGTTTATTACATTGACTGTGATTTCTTCAAACTTGGACTAGTTGTTGCCAGAATGGCTGACGCATAAATCCCAGAGTATGCCAGACAATTATAACATACACAAACAAAATCCATATATTTTTCAGGGTAATTATGACGACTACTCGTGTAATTTTAACACCAACCAGGATTCTTGTACAGTTGGAATTTACCAAAGTCCATTACCATGAGAAGTGTGCCATCTCCTTATGCTATTGTCATTGTACTGTCCTCTCCGCATGGTAAATTGGACATGATGTTTAAAGTAGATACACAGACTTGAGATTACCACTCCCCAATCCCATTCCCCACTCCCAGGTTATTGAGGAATTAGTTCTTTCAAAGATCAGATTAAGACTTTCAGTATAAACAGGCCCCTTCATATTTGGCACACCTGCTTTCAGTACTTGAGACTCTATTAGAACCTCTGTTGCCACATAGTGAATTGAATTACAGATCTGGATTCATGCTGTCCTTAGTTGAAGACAAATTTTGTTTGCTTTAGTGTTTATGGTACAATAAAGCAAGTAGGTTATTTTGTGTCATGACATTAGACTAATGTGCCTTGGAAGTCAGCAAGGGGATATTCTGATTGTAAGATTCTAAACTGCACATTTTTGGGTACCAGTCCAGCATTCTGGAGACTAAGCCACAATGGCTACTTTGTACACCAGTCATTAGGATATTTGTTTAACCTTTAAAATATTTGTTGTGACAGTTGTCATAGTGTTTATGACATATCAGTTTTTTCTTCTTCTTCAGGATGGCAACTTTTGGCATATCAGGTTACATTTGCTTGGCATGAATAGTTTTAAAATGAAATTAAATTTTTATTAGAATCTTGAGCTTTTAGAACAAGAATTTTGTAAAGAAAATCCAAAATTGCTCAACATAATTTATTTTTTGATGATGATTTCCTTGGGCTGATGATAGTAATAATGACAATGATTTTGAAAACATTTTGAAGTATATCAGACAAGTGGAGGTGGGAAAGTGTAACTGGGAATACCAGTGGGTGATTTTGAGCCAGAAAATGATGTTGAACTATTGTTGTCCATTCTACTTACTGTGTGGACCAAAGTAGATGGCCATACCAGTCAACCCCACTGGTCAGCAGTATTTTTATATTAAATATAGAAATGGAAAAACCAAGCTTGTAGAATGTTTATAGTTTTAAGAATGATTTCTTAAATTTAATCAGAGATCAAAGTGAAATTTAAAAACTAAATATGGCATATTGATAACAGCTGCTTGAGCAAATGGAAGTTTGTCACATCAGATCAATTGAAATGTTTCTTTTGTTCTTGTAATGGTCATAGTCATGGGTTTGGTGCATAAATTTGACTTTGATTTTTACTGAGCATACTTCAGCTAAAAAAGGAGCTGGGATATATTTCTTAAAAGTTTAAGCAAGTAACACCTGAACAGGTAAGGATTTTGACAGGTTGACTCAAAGTGGACATTAGAGGACAGACAGATATATGCATTGTGACTATTTATTGCAGACATTAGAGAGTCTTAACTTTCTTGCTGTTCTTTGACTGGATGTTTATTAACTGTTTCCTTTCATAGATGTGATTTTCATAATTTGAATATTATGTTGTCACACACACACACACACACACACACACACACACACCTATGTATATGGTTGAAATACTAAGGAGTGGAGTATTTGAATAACTATTGCAACTATTTCCTTTAAAAGAAACTACAATAAAGAAATACAAAGGTAATTTATAATTTTACCTGTATTTGCACCTGTCAATGCAAATATGTAACATGTAAAGTATTTAAAATACAGGTAATTTAAACAGAATAATATAATATATAGCACTTTAAGGGTTAATGAATTTCTTATACAGATCCCATGCATGATGGTAAACCAGCCGTAACTGTCACAAAGTTTAGGTCAACACTGCTTCTCCAGTTATAAGCAAACCTTATTCCTCCAGTTCTTATAACATTTTAAAAAAATATTGGAATCACTCCAGTATTGTATTTCATAGGAGAGAAATTAAATTGTAATGGGGTACACAACCCTGTTAGAAAAAGATATTGCTATAGGTTTTGTTGATGGTAGGTAAACATCATCTCACACTGGTTTCTTAAAGCATGACCTTGCCACCTGTTTGACGATTTATACTATTGAGGTTGGTAATTGTGGCAACCCTTTTCAGCACCCACACCTGCTCATAAAAATGGCCATATGTCCACTAAAATGACAATTAGGCTGCATATTTTTGTCAAATGCCTCTTCCGAAGATGAAAATGAATATTATTGCTAATTTTGGAAAAATTTTAGAGTTGCATTAAGATGAAATTAAAAGAAAATGGGATTTTGTTTATACTTTGAGAACTAGATGATCTGTTAGTCATGTATAGGTACATGTAGAAGAATATTGTACGTGATAATGTCCTAAAAAGTTGACTATATAAATTAAAAGCAATTCAGTTTAAGTAAAGCATTTCTCACAAAATGTTTTGCTTTCCTAAACCATTATGAAAATTAAATTTGAAATTGAATATTTTCAAGTAATTACATGATGTACTATTGTTTTCTGTTCAATTTAGATTTGTGATTGAACTATTTTTAAGTATTAGTATATGTTGTCTAAACTTAATAAGTGGATAAATAAAACTTCGTTTTCTTTACAATCTTCCTTTCCTGTATTCAGATTATGAAAAATAATTTTAAAATTTGTTGAAACAATAGTAACTTGGCTGACATCAAGTTGTACAGTACATAACAATGAAGTGTATGAAATTATGAAATTCTCATTTCAAGGAAAACTGGACTCAATTTAACGATGAATTATGGTTTTCATTTCCAAGAAAAACTGGAGTAATTTTTTTAAGGTTGAAAATTATGGTATTCATTTCTGTGTAACACTGGACTCATTGGTAAGGTTGAATCTTGACTTTTGTTGCATTATTACTTTTCTTCATTTCTGCAGTGGAAAATCTGCATTGATGCATGTCTTCATTGAGTTAGTTTTGTACTACAGTTTGGTTACTTGAAATAGTTGGTGATTTGTTTTCATCCACCTGATGTAAAACATAGCCGTTGTGTCCAAATAAATTTTTGCAGAGCATTTAAGTCAAGAAAAGACTCCTATATGTTTACCGAAGTTCGGCACATCAGGAAAATTGATGATGTAAATCTGCTTGTAAGCACACTTGCATTCTACATGAACAAATCCCCACATTTTAGACATTCTAGCTTTATATAAACTCTTTGATATATACCTTAAAGATATTGGAATGCAGTGCATTTATAGTTAGAAATAAATGAGTTAGAATTATTCCGTCATGAGTGCATTCATCTACAGTGTCCCAGATGGTAGAGTATTAGTCTTCTAATCCAAGGGTTACAGATTTGATACCTGTCCAAGTCAGCTGCCTCAGTGTATTATTTGGAAAATGTACCTTGGTATGCTTATGGTCAATAATGCAAAAAAAAAATAAGTACTGTTTAAAAAAAATTAAATGAAAAAAAACCCAGCTGCATCCATCATAAATTCAATGGGTGTATGATTATAAATCTCACATCCTACTCTTTTATAGGTTAAAATTGCAATTCAGCGAGTGTTGTGTAGTCTTCAGGCATCACCATGTCTTTATAAGAATCTGTTGCATCATGAACTGATGAATGGCCCATTTTCGTGGGATAAACCAGTCACTGTCGTAATTGCTGTGTAAAATGTTGGTATGTATTGACAGGATATTTTTGTCAATCATCCTTGATTATTAGGATAAAGTTTTCATTTTAGGTCAGTCCCGACAACAAAACCACATGGTCATGAAAGGCTTGGTTTGAAGACATTGTCATAGATGGGACAGTATGGTTGTTTACTCATTGGGTTTGAATGCTGGGTCATATAGCCCCAGGTATCGTCGTGTCAAGTGTGTGGTCTTTATGTCCATTATTTAATGCACATGTTCTATATAGAAGGGTGGGTTTCTTCAATGAATTTTATACTGTAAATACTGTAGTCCAACAGCATACATCATATACCCAATTCTATGATCACATCATTTGGCAGTGCATAAGGAACTGTGCCATATGTTCAATTTTACTCTTAACAAACTGTATAGGTACAGATCTTTTGGAGCATTATGCAATGGCAGATCTGGGTTTTTGCAGTTGGAATTGACTGAGAAACAAGTATTGTATTTGATAAACTACCTACACATCAAAGCTTTTACACCAGCCCTTTTACCAGCCTGGTAAGGGGCCACGAGTGGCCAGGTGGTCTAAGTCACTCACCATTATGGATCACTGCCATCTCACCTCAGCATGAGTTCGAGTCTCAGATTTGGCCCATGTCGGTATGTGAGAAAGCTTGCCAGTAGCTTCTCATGAGTTGGTGGTTCTTTCTGGGGGTAGTTTCCGGGGTTCTTCCTCCACCATTAATACTGGCTGCCAAGTATAGCCTATCATGTGCTGAAAAATGGCATTAAACACTACATCAACAATTTACCAGCTCGGGTCAAGAATGGATAGGTTTGTTGGCTCTTTATGTGCTCATCACATTTTTCTTTCAAGAACTTTGGGAAAATTACAGTAGACCAGTCCCCATTGTTACCTGTAGAAAAAACATTGAGATCCCCTGCACCAACATGCTCCCTCAGTTCATACTTTTTCTCCAAATATTAGCTGTTTAAAAAAAAAGCACTGAAAATTTAGGTAAATGTTGGAAAATTTACAGGGAAAGAATCTTGAGACATCATGCAGTGGACCTCTTAGTTTTTAATGCTAACAAATAGCTAATGAATTTGCATGATTCTAAAGTCAGTTATTAAGAAATGTTCATGCAATGATGTGTAATTTAGTTTTATGCATTTTCACTCACTACTTTAAATTAAAATGAATTCTAAAATAACAATCGTGTAACATTTAAGCTGAATTTTTTTAGTGGTGTTGTTCAAGGAAAATTCCCACTGATACATACTCTTAAATTGTAAACATTAATAAACATTACAATTTATAAATCAATATCCCAGATTTTACAGAAATTTGTTAGTAACTCATTTTTGAATGGAGATTCCATATAAAAACTTGTACATAAAGGAACGTTGCTACGCATCTTTGGCAAAATATGTAGAATGAAGCCTTGACACGAGCTTTGACACATCAAGCTGTTCATTGGATTGTGCCATTACAAAATGATAATTGGAGAGTGACATCTTTTACATTGAATAAATAGAAGAGATGAGGTGACGTGTGCTTGTTATAGGATCCCTGTTGCATACATCCTGAAAATGGTGAACCTCAAGCCAGTGCCATCAGAGAGTGGAATACATTCTTGTCCATTGTATTGACTTCCAGTCTTGTTCAGTGTCACAACGTCCATCATGTGAGATAGAAGCACTTTGATTTAAGCTTAATTACACTACTGTTTTGGTACCTTTAGACAAAATCTTGCCAAGTGGTTTTTTCAAGAGTACAACTTTAACATGGAATCTTTCAGTAAATCAATTTATTTTCCTAACCTAAAGGGGACTAAGCAGCCAGTCTGTGCTGTTTTGCAGTAAGTCTGCTGCAGATATTTACAATATTTATGAAAATTTCCTTCTAATAATTTTTAATGGAAAGATTACACTTAGATAATTACAATTAGAGAAGACTAATCACAACCTCTCTTAGCAATACAGACATGTACTTTCTGCTTGTTCACTTTATTCAACAACCATGACACTGCACAAATTCTCACTTGTAACTTGGTGGAAATGATTGTATGGCATGGTGCATTCTCAGAGAGTGTTGTAAGTTTCTTATTTTAAATGATTGACAGGAATAGCGTTTATTACCTATACCTGTTGTACATTTCATAGTTTTTGTAATGACTGCAACATATATCTTTATGTGTAACTAGGTAGTGAGGGCACTATGTTGGATTGTCACTATCCTGGATCAGTACGGATCAAGATCGAGGCAATACACCTGAATGGTTATTTGATTTTTATTTGATATTATCAGTGGTTCTTTTCATTGCTAGCATACCTGTTATAACCCCAATGTTTATTTTGGCATATAGCACTTTTCAGTGTGAAGTAATTCAGTTGAGAAATTGATAAATGGCCTTTACATTTCAAGGTCGCTTATTAAAGAGAGAATCCTGCCATAGTTGGACTGTACCTTGATATACATATAGGTCTGAATATTTGAGAATGAGCAATGCAGTAGGGTTTTTTAATTTTATTTTTAAGAGTCACTTTTTTTTAATGCCATTTTTCAGTTTTGCTGAGGCAAGAATGTTTCTCAATTTTCATATAAATAGCCCATTCTTGTTATATATTTCTTGATTGTCCAAGAGTGTGTGTGTGTGTCTGTGTGATTTGGATTTTTAATATAGCTTTAACAATTTTTCATTCATATCACTATGATATCTGCAGTGTGTTAGTTTATTATGATGTTTATCACTGGGGCATCATGGCACAGACATACAGCATCATGTCTTGCCCAGTCATGTTATCCTGACATGAGGCCAACCAGTCCCAACACTAACCTCTTAATGTGGAGTTCCTAGTGAGGCAGCTGTTGATACAATTTTTATAAGTCTTTGGTATGACTCTGCCAGGGTAAAAACCCTCAGATTCCTGCATCTGCGGCAGATAGTTTAACCTCTGGTCCACCTGTTCAATCTATCCAAGAGTACATATGGGTGGGTGGTGGAACACTTGTGTTGAAAAATGATTAGTGTGTTCTACTGGAGGATTTGAACTCCCAACCCCATTACATGCAGATGCTTTTATGTTGTGAAATAAACCAACATGAACACCTGGTTATATTATTAATACGAGCAATAATGTTGTCACCAAATCTACCTCAACACTTTCTATCTCATCTCATTTACAGAACATCTTTGCTACTACATATTGAGTCTTAAAACTTAGACATCATTGTTAGGCAGTGTGTTTCATACAACATGGGGGGGGGGGTCAGCAGTCTTAAAACTTAGACATCATTGTTAGGCAGTGTGTTTCATACAACATGGGGGGGGTCAGCAGTCTTAAAACTTAGGCATCATTGTTAGGCAGTGTGTTTCATACAACATGGGGGGGGGGGGTCAGCAGTCTTAAAACTTAGACATCATTGTTAGGCAGTGTGTTTCATACAACATGGGGGGGGTCAGCAGTCTTAAAACTTAGACATCATTGTTAGGCAGTGTGTTTCATACAACATGGGGGGGGTCAGCAGTCTTAAAACTTAGACATCATTGTTAGGCAGTGTGTTTCATACAACATGGGGGGGGGTCAGCAGTCTTAAAACTTAGACATCATTGTTAGGCAGTGTGTTTCATACAACATGGGGGGGTCAGCAGTCTTAAAACTTAGACATCATTGTTAGGCAGTGTGTTTCATACAACATGGGGGGGTCAGCAGTCTTAAAACTTAGACATCATTGTTAGGCAGTGTGTTTCATACAACATGGGGGGGTCAGCAGTCTTAAAACTTAGACATCATTGTTAGGCAGTGTGTTTCATACAACATGGGGGGGGGGTCAGCAGTCTTAAAACTTAGACATCATTGTTAGGCAGTGTGTTTCATACAACATGGGGGGGGGGTCAGCAGTCTTAAAACTTAGACATCATTGTTAGGCAGTGTGTTTCATACAACATGGGGGGGGGGTCAGCAGTCTTAAAACTTAGACGTCATAGTTTTAAGATAGAAACCCTCACTTCATGTGTCTTAAAAATTACTCAGATTTATGATAGTAATTACATAAAATTACTCAGATTTATGACAGTAATTACATAAAATTACTCAGATGTTTAATGGGTGATTGCCTGAAATTACTCCAATGTTTGATAGATAATTACATGAAATTATTCAGATCTTGAAAAATATGCTTGATTTATACACAAATGCAAAATACATACTGGTCAACATGAAACCTGCAAGTTAAAAAATACCCTTTGTGTCCATCATTATTTGAGTCACCCCCCACCCACCCCCCACCCCCACCCCCGGAATAAATAAGATACATGTATGGCATGAGTGCATGCCTTGTTTTTCTACTTGAAAATATCACTCCTTTAGGACACTCAATACACACAACTGAAATGCAGACATTTGTTTTGGATGTAACCTGGATAAAGGTAAAGTATAACACCAATGCTGTGCTGGCATTTTTTTGAAATATTAATTGTCTGTCGGGTGAGGAAAAAAATCTCTTGTGCTAGATTCATTAGTAGGGTCAGTCATATGCAGCTTGTTTCAGTATTTCTAGTCGCTTGTTGACCAGATTGAGGACATTAGTTTTTTTTTATATTTCATTCTTTATTTTGGAATTTTAGAAAAAGAAAAGAAAATTGTAAAACATTAATCAGTTGTAACTTCATATTTTTGTTTTTTTTACACACCTGTGGTAAGGTTGTGTTGGTAATTTGTAACATTTATTCATGGGTAATAAAGAGGTATTAAGCTAACTAGATCAGGATTTCTTGACGTAAACATTCATTCATAGAATTCTACCTTTATTGTTGCAACTTCACGATCTACCTGTACACTCCCATTTTATGGATTCACTACACACATCTACCAGAAAATTAGAATAAAAAGGTAAGTATGTTGCATTTATTTGCTTCAATATCTGTTGATTGACATCCACAAGGTATACTTAATTCTTGACACAGTCTGGTAAGGCTAGCACAATTAGGCAAACTAAGTTCAAAGGTTTCTAATCATTCACTTCAGTTTGTAGGGCTATTACTTAACTTATACATGACTCATATACAGGGGTGGATCCATGTATTTTGTTGTTAGGGTTTGATTTAAGATGTAGTTGGCATGTATTGTCTAAAATGGCTAACTTTGTTGTTTGTGAAAAGTAAAAGCAGTGTTTCTGCTAGAATTGTGTGTATATAGGACAGGTGTCCATATAAATAGTGGCTATTCAGTACAGTTGAAAGAATTTTGTCCTAAATGGATCAAATGATGTGTCAAATATGTTTATCTTGGTTTTTTATAACTATCTGAATAGTTTATAATGTGTAAAGTATTCATTACACAATGTTATACCTTTAATATCTTTAATGAAGCAGTTTTTAAAGTTAAATTTCCTGTTTTAAACATGTTATACCAACCTATCTTGGTGCACACTGGTACATCATTGTTTTTTTTTCTCTTTCTCTGCGTCATTCTCAGCCTTTGATATAGACCTACCTATTTTATTAAAACACTTTATTTAGGGTTTTTTTTGCTCATCGCTTTCTTTTTCATCGAGATATTCAAACCTGTTGACGTCAGTGCTGAAAAATGGCATCATAGAAAAAACTTCAAATGTCATTTGGTTATATGGTGCACTCAAGCAATGGTATTGCTCCTAATTAGCTACATACATACATACATACATACATACATACATACATACATACATACATACATACATACATACATACATACATACATACATACATACATACATACATACATACATACATATGCAATAATCATAAATTACAGATTTAGGTCTATATTATATAATAATAACCCTAAAGGTGATTTTGAGTGGATAGTATCTATTCCAAATACTGTCATCATTATGTTAACATTATTAGTAATAGTAGTAGCATCTCCAACAATAATACTCAAAGGGTACCAAGAGGTTTTTAATTGAATCTGAAGAAGTGCACAAAAGCTTTAAGACAAAGTCTACCAAATTTGAAAATGAAGTAAGTAAAAATTTTACAAAATGTAAAGATGTTAAAATTCTATAAAATGTACTTAAAAGAATAAGGTGACAAAAAAAATCCTGAAAGTATATGCAACTCTTTTCAAATGAATACCATAATTATATTTGGTTATAATGCGAGTCCAACTGCAGACTGCACAGGTCCAGATCGGACATTGGATAATGCAGAAGCGACTCTAGGTATTTGAAGTTTGTTAGGAGTAATCAGTAGAACAAATAGTGTTAACCCTGATCTGTAGATGCATTATGCTATGGCAGATCTGGATCTTTGCTTTGCAGTTTGACTCAACTTACAAGTGAGAATATATGGTAGGTGGGTTAGTATTTTGTTGAATAGTTAATAGTTTGTGTATCACATACCAAGCAATAATCCAGTTTTATATGTATATGTACAGCATCATCTTATCAGAATGTACATAATCAGGTAAATATATCTGTTAATTGACAGTTTAGTCATCTACTGGCAGGTCTTTGCAGTCACCTTAAGATTGCAGGACCAGCAATGATGGAATGTGGTCTGTACATAACAGATAAATAACAAGTCATTAGTTTCCTTTGAAAACAAATTAATGATGTCGTCATTTCCAAAACATACATTTTTCTCAGTAGATTGTTCTTTCATTTAGAGTTGCACAGTTACATAATCTTGATATTGTGGGGGTGTTCAATTCAGTGTGGACAAGAATGATTTTGTGGGGGTGTTCAATTCAGCGTGGACAAGAATGATTTTGTGGGGTTGTTCAATTCATTGTGGACAAGAATGATTTTGTGGAGGTGTTCAATTCAGTGTGGACAAGAATAATTTTGTGGGGTTTTATTCCAGACTGACACGATTTTGTGGGTGTTCATTTCAGTGTTGGCCTTAATTTGATCACTGGAAAATAAAAGAATTATGTCATCTTTGGCTGGTGAAAGGGTAAAGAATTTTGCCAAAAATTCATAAATTATTTTTTTCAACTATGAATAATCTCCTGGTAATTACTATAAGGAGGACATTTTTACCTGGTTTGTTTTCACAGGTTACTTTAAAGCGACTGTCTCGGTTATCCTCACAATATAAGAAGCAGTTCAATGCCTTGAAACTGAAAAACTGTAAAAATAGAAATTAAATAACTGAGAGTTAGCATTAAAAAAATAAGGTATAACTGAAAATGTAAAAAGTTAAGATGAATGTCATCATTTCAAAATCAGAGATGCAGACAGTGGCAAAATTGCATATTACTGGGTGGGAGAGAATTCTGATGTCATTGTTTATTTGTTTGATTAGGATTTTTAACGTAGCTTTAACAATGTTTCAGTATTATCGCTACGATGTCTGCAGTGAGGCAGTTTATAGTGATGTCTAGCACTGGGGCATCATGCCACAAACATGTAGCATGATGTCCCACCCAGTCACATTATGCTGACACCAGACCAACCAGTCCTAACACTAACCTCTTAATGCTGAGCGCCAAGCGAGGCAGCTGTTAGTACCATTTTTGTAAGTCTTTGGTATTTTTTTGTTGAGCCAAGACTTGAACCTACATATGCACATGTGTTATGTCTGTGATCTGTACCAAGACTTGAACCTACATATGCACATGTGTTATGTCTGTGATCTGGAAGGCAAGCATGTTAAACCACTAGGCCACCTGTAATCCCCTCAAAGTTCACAAAACATGTAATTTGGAAATACACTGTATCCTAAAATGTACTAATTTTTCATTTTATTTGCATTTCATATTTGATTTCTTTAAATATTAATAAAATGAGGCAGATTTCTAAACTGTTGCAAGTATTTTTGGTAGTTTCTATTGTTTCATTGTTAGTTATAATGGAACCTGTCTTAGCAGACACCTTTTGTTAAAGTACAAGATTTGTAAATGAGATAAGATTTTCTTGCATCAATGAACAATCAGTTTGGAGAGGTTTGTTGTATATGAATTACACACAAGCAGTTAATTACATGCTGTTGACCTTCTCCTTTATCAGCCAATTAATTATCCAAGTCAACTCTTCTAATGGTCTGCATTTTTCTTTTTATTATGTACAATTTAAACTGTAACTCATTACTATTCAGATCACTGCATACTTTAAGAGAAGAAAAACAAGCAAGCATAAATGTTTTTACCTGTGTGAAATGCGGAATTCTAAATCATTCACTTGATTTTTTTAAAACATATTCCAAGTGGAATTCAGATGTATGCGGGGTGCATTATCGTAACAAGTAATGGAAGAATGTGTGCTATACCAAGCCCAAATTTTTCAGGTCAGCCTTGAAATACTGCTATGTAACTAGTACAAATAGTGAGGTTGATAATATATTGTCAAAGGAATACTGACTATGAAACGGACAAAAGTGAAGGATGTGGTTAGCATAGTGGTAATGTATTGACTTTGTAACTCAGGTTACCACATATTCAATCTCTTGTTCTGGCAAATACAAGGATGCTTCAACACTGTACATAGCTTGGTTTAAGGTCACCTTACACCTCCATCGGAGATGTTGAGAGCACTTTTTATATATTTTTAGAATGTACTGTACGGCATGTACAACGATACAAAATAAATATAGATTAAACAGGAGAATTGTTCAAACTTTTCTTCTAAATAGACTATATAGCCTTTATTGTGCTGGCTGTTAAATTCATTTACATACCATATATGCACATGTTTGGTCCAATTCAGTTTAACATATACCCTGAATTACTGTTGCATAATGTGCTAGCAGATCAGGTTCTTTGATTGATTTGCTGATTAATCTTAAGAAATTCTATAGACCCAAATTTGTTGATGTATTATGCAACAGCCAATATGGGTATGTGTATTGGATTCAGCTTCAAAGTGTGAGCGTGTGTGTGTGTATATATACACACACACACACACACATGGTAATGATGCATGTCCATTTATATGAAAGGCCAATTTTAATCTGCTCCATCCTGGGGGTGGGGCTATGTTTGCAGTGTTATGACATTTTATATATATATATTATATATATATATATATATATATATATATATATATATATATATAAAATGTCATAACACTGCAAACATAGCCCCACCCCCAGGATGGAGCAGATATATATATATATTTCAGACTAAAAGATTATCAGTTTTGTTAAAGGGAGAAGGTTTTTTCTTAATACCATATTCCAATGAAAATAGCAAAATGTTGGGAATCTTTTATTAAAAATAAATTCAGCCATTTGACACACTTAAATTACCTCAACTATAACTGACTGTATACATAAAAGTTTATTTGAAGTTTTAAAGCTGTTTAATGCCGATTGCAGTGACTAAGTGTGTTGGTCAGCAGTTTCATCCCAATTATTTTTAATTGGGTGAAGAGGAAAAAAAAAATCTGTCAGACAGAAATAAAATAGCTTTGTGTAAGACCTGCACTCATAAAGTGAAAGGGTTTTTCATCCTGGAAGGATATAAATTTTCAAAGAAGTTTTCTCTGGAAGGTCTTATTTTGGAGGTAATGGGGAAGATAATATTTCATAACAGAAAAGTTGCATCATTCATACGGAATAAAATAGAATTTTTATAGACTGGAATTAAATCCATGGCAATGAAAGCTCCATGAAGAAGTAATCTAAAACAGACTTTCATGTTAGGTGAAGAGATTTTTTGTTGATTGTAGAATCAAGATCAAAAACTATATGAATTTGAATTTTAACCATTTAACAAGTGAAAGTAAATTTTTGTTATGGGTGTTAAATTTTGAAAATTTGTAATTTTATCACTTTAAAATGAGCAACATGTTTTGGTTTCTTTCATTTCAATTTTATGTGGGGTGGCGATTTCTAAATCAGCATACACATTATGTTAATATTATTGAGAGTTAACATTCATAAACTTTTCTATATTCATTTCATAATATGTCTGCATAATTATGTATTCATTGGATTGCTGCATATTCATTTGCCATGGATTGTCGATTACTTCATTCTACATCAACCCTTGACATTGTAGTTAGCTATCAAGCTGAATTTACGAGACTATCTCACTGGATGTAGCTAAAAGAATTGGGACCAATCAGTTCAGACAACATTTATCTTGAAAGATAGTTTGGATAAATCAGAATTGCATCAACAGTAACACACTGTAATGTTCATGTAATTTTATTCCAATTTAAGAATTCACACCTTCTGTTTGTTTTTTTAAAATCGGGGCATGTGGACATGATGGACTAAAACATCAAATACCTGACCATTGGTCAGTTGATTATGTGTGCAAAAGGTCACTCATTTCGATCTGTATACCAAGGGTGAATTGATTTACGTGAAGATGGGATTACCAGTTTGAGGGTGTATTGTAAGGCTTTAGAAAAATCCAGACTTATTGTCCCAATGAGAGTACAGAATTAGGGCCTGTAGGGTAAGGCTTTAGAAAAATACAGACTTGGTGCCACAATAATGCAGATCTTGAGACAGTCTGACCTTTGAAATACACCTTGGCTGTTAACAGAAGGTTAACCACAGGTTGGCTACAACTGACAAAGATCAGTATTGTATTTATTGTATAAAGGGCAAAGTACAATGTATATTGGTATGATTCATTTTAAATTGCCTATTACAGCATCTTGATGTTTCTTACAAAAGCACCATAGTGATAATGATCATACGATTTTCTAAACATTTAAAGTAGCTACAACATTTTCCAATATCACTGCATGCATGACCTTGAACTTTGCATGCAAATGATGGAAATTTTGTGGATCCCATGAAAGAAATATTCAAAAATAATATGCATGGAAAACGAAGCTTCTTTTCCATCAAATTGGCGTATCTACAGTGGAAAAGAGATATTAAACACATCTGGGCATAAAATGTTTTCATGTATGCAAAAGAACTGATGAACAAATTTAAATTGCATGTCATGTATACTTGTATGTCGGCCACAACTTTTTAGCGTAATCATTACAATAAACAACATAGACCATGACCTGCAGGTGCATTATGCAATGTGACAGACCACAGTCCGTGTTGTTTACAGCTGAATCATACTTAAGTATATATGGATTAAATTTTGGTGGTCAGATTTTGTGTTGACAAAATTGTTTTCTTCATTTGTTGCTAAATGGTAAAGCTGATTTGTCCAAACAGATATTTAGGATATTATACATTTGACTCCATTCATTATTTTTGACTTTTCGGCATGAACAATTTGGGAGATATATTACTTGTGTGGTAAGAGTATTGACCCTTTCACCTATGCAGTCCTTTAAGCCTCACTCTGAGCATCAAATCATGTATGTATGTGACATGCTACATAATTTTTTATAGCCCTTGTGTCAACTGTAGATTTGAATTTATTTCTGAAATCTTCATTTCAGAGAAAACAGCTGGCTTCCCGCAGGAAATCCGCACCAGGTGCTGTACTGTTCAAGTCACTTGGTGCCAAGTCGAAGAGTACAAGCAATCTTTTGTAAGTAGCAGCTTTTTCCTTCTGGTTTAACTCTTTCTATCTTTGTTTCATTCTGTTAGCTTTTATAACATCTGAACCTTGTTTAAGGGGCACTGTGCATTTTAGATTCAAATATTTAGTACTGGAACCTGAAACCAAACATCTCAAAGAGGTTGTACTGAAGAAACCTTGACAAAACAATTAAAATTTAAAAAAGGTAATTGCATGCTGTATTTCTGGCAGTACTATGTCTGGCACATGCAATGTCATAACAATCAAGACACCTGATTACATCAGAGAATTGTATTATGAATTGTTATAAGCCAGTCTAAAAAAAGATACTGTAACGTATGCGCTAATAAGTAGAGGCAGATTGCACAACAAAGATCCTGATCTGGTATATCATAATGTGCCTGCAGATTGGGCTCAATGTTGTTTGTTCAACTGATAACACCTAATAAACTGGAATCAACCAGCATCATGCACCGACAGATAGGGGTTTGTGCAGTTTGCAGTTGGACTCAACTTGTAAATAAGTATATATGGTAACCATCCTTTATGTGATTGAATTGAAAAACTGTTATACAGTAAAACCTGTCATGAGAAACCACCTGTCTAGAGAGACCATTATATTTTAGGAAAGGGATTTTCTTTCAAGACAGGTTGTACTTTTATTTCATTAATTTCTTATGTTGTATGTATGCATGTTTAGTGTCCGAAGACACATCAGCACAGGTGCCAGGTAAATTTACAGGTGTCCAAACTTCGGCATACAAAACAAAGATAAAGGTACCAAAAAAAGGTAAAATCCCTAAAATACAAAGTTACGTGTTTGTTATAATCAGCATTTGTAATTAAAAATGCCATCCCAGTTTGAACAACATCATGGGCTGTATCTGGGGGTGAAAAGGGTGACTCCATTCAAAGTCACCTGTTATGACTTAATCTAGTTACCTCTTCAAGGTCATTATTGCAAGTTAGTAATAGAAAAACTAGATAAACACTGGAATATTGACACTATGATGTCACAGTCCTTATATGACAACATTGTTGGCGAATTATCAAGTACATTGGGATGTTTTATTTACTGTTGCTAGGCAACATTATGATAACTGTTGTGATGATGTGTGGGCTATGTTGGGAATTAACAGATAGATCAAACATACCTTTTGGCTTCAATATTTCCTTGTACCCTGCACTAAACCAAATTAAAAATGTAACACTGGTAACCTTTGCCCCTCTCTCACCATCAAGCTAGACTACGTCATACAAGACATCCTTATATCATATGTCTCTATTGTTGCGTTTTAGATGTATAATCTGTTTCCTGTATTAAACTTAACTATTAAGTTCTCAATGATTTGACAAGAAGTTCATATCTTGACAAGTAAATGATTACTACATCTCCGATCAACTCGCGCTCACTTTCTACCTCTGTAACAAAATCAATACAAAATAAAAATACTTTAGGGGTGGAGACCTGGTTAATTTAAATCTTGTCATAAATCTCTATTTCCTGTCAAACTATATGTTAGTTACTTTTGTTAATTAGAGGTAATTAATCTACTATTTTGTCTCTCATACCATGAACATTTTCAACGTTTAAAGTTTATGTCACGTACTATAAATTGTCCTTTAATTAATTCACACCTACACACATACCTGTTCCTGTTCTTTGCTCCACTACATAGGCCAGAGCTCAAGCTGAGAATCAAAGGATTTCTATCGATAGGGCAGTTGTGCTGTGAATGTTTTGATTATTTGTTTTAGATTGGAGAATCTGTTCATTTCTTGAAATATGGATTTTAATTAACTTGACTATGGCATTGAGTTGAAAAATTGGAAACTGTAACTAGTCAAACAAATTGTCCTTTCAATAATAGCCTTTCAATAGTGGCATCGTAAATGAAAAAAATGATATTACTTCTTTTTAGTACCTTAGTTTTCAAGAAGTGGTAAAAGGTTTTCCACACATACAGTAGAATAATATTAACAGACTAGTCTAATCGTGTGGGAGTGGTATTAAAAAAAGAAAGATAAATTTGACGTGATGCATTGATTGAATACCTCAAATCAATTGAATGAAATTAATTAGGTGTGAATTCTGAGTTCCACCCGAAGCTTCTGCATTACCAAAAATTACCATTAATGTACTTGTCATTGATACATTTAGTAAGCAAATGCACTTGCATCTATTGGTTACTGTTGGTTACAAATTATACCATTTTGCAACCAGAGCTGCATTTGGTGCAAATTTCAGTAGCATTCTAATAGAGCTCCTGAAGTTAACCATTCCTTCTCATGATGCAATATTAAAATATGTTTTTAAACACTGGATTAAAAGGACTTACATTTTTAGTTTGGTACATTTATTAATCTGCATGAAACATCACCCTCACCCACCCACCCACACAGAGTTATTGACAATTTAAAAGAATTAAAAAGCTGCAATACCACATATATTGAAGGGTTCGATATATTAGCCCAAACCTGACATTTGAAGGAGGGGTTTCTCACTTTAATTTTGGTGATATAGTTTTTGTATCCTTGCTATGATTGAACCATTTGGATTGCTAGTCACTAATTCGTCTGAATGAAGGGTCATATCAAGATGTGGTTTCACCCAAAGTCTTACAGAGTCAAATTTTTCTGAAATGATTGGCCCCAATCTTGCATCCAGTATTTCTGCATGATTGTCTAATTTGAAAATCTTACCTCAAGAATATCACGGATGGTTTCAACATTCAGCAGTCAACAACAAAAATTAAATGGTCTAGAATTGCAGGAAAGTCTTTTTCAACTGTGATCATCATTCCCTTCGAGTTACTTTTGTTTAATGCATTTTTTTTCAGTTTTCGAATGCATGATCTGTATTGAGCCTGAGCAAGATCTAGACACATCAGTGTCTCGGCATATGATGGCTGAGTGGAGTTTATTCCTTTTCCACAGACCCTATTTTTTTTTTATTATAGGATTTTGATCAAACTTGCAAATAGGTTAAGTTTCATCACGATCAGACTCATTGGTGGATTAGTGGTTAGAGTGTCTGCCACAGAAGCAGGAGGTCGCAGGTTTTGAACTCCAGTCGAGTCATATCAAAGACTTAACAAATACGGTACTAACAGTGTTAGGACTGGTTGTCCTAATGCCAATATAATGTGACTGGTTGGGACATCATACTACATGTATGCGGCATGATGCCCCAGTGCTACACATCCCTATAAACTGCCACACTGCAGACATCGTAGTGATATGACTGAAAAATTGTTAAAGCTTTGTTATAAATCCAAATCACACGTACACTTTCATCAACAAACCCGATTTTTATAGGATTTTGATCAAACTTGATTAACAGGTTTGGTTTCATCAAGATCTTCAGTGATCATGATTATGAGCAGGATCCATACATGTTAATGACTAGGCATATGATGGCTGATCTTACTCAAGATGAGGCTTTAAAAATAACAATGTAAATTAGAGAGAGAGAAATGTAATTCCTTTCACAATACAATATAATCCTTCATTGCCTAATATAGGTCCTATAATTAATAAATATTATAGTCTCCTAAATTTATCCAAGAAAACTAGCATTAAATCACTTTACAAAACTAAACCAGTTCTCGCTTTTAGAAGACCCAAGAAATTGCAAGATCTTTTAATTAGATATAAACAGAAAAAAATAATAATGAAATACACTTTTCGTTATCGAAATGTAATAGAACCCGGTACTCTCAATGTGCAAATATAAGAGAAAGTACTTCTTTCAGTAGTGCTAATACAAAAGAGGTATTTTCTCTATGTGATTTATTTAATAACCTGTAAAAAAATGTAGCATGCAATATGTTGGACAAACACTTCAACCAGTTTTCTTAGAAAATGAATAATCATTGCTTTGATATAAGAAATTATAGAGATCCTATGTTTTCCTCTAATATTTCAACACACTTTAACACCAGTAAACACTCTAATATTTCAATACACTTAAACACCAGTAAATACTCTAATATTTCAACACACTTTAACACCAGTAAACACTCTAATATTTCAACACACTTTAACACCAATAAACCTCTTTACTCAATTTTTCTTTCATGCCAATAGATATTGCACATGGTGGCATGAACACTCATAAAAGAAACTTGTTGGATTCATAAGTTAGATACTTTGTATCCTAATTGACTTAATGCCAATGCATTATATAAAATTGTATAATTTAAATTGATATATTGCATGTCCTTCATAGCAATATAATGTATATATATATATATGACTGTTTGTCTCTAGTTTATTTTATTAATTTACTGATCTTATCAACACATTTGCAACTACATTTCCAAATCAGATATATATATATATATATATATATATATATATATATATATATATATATATATATATATATATATATATATATATATATATAATGGACTTCTCATATTATTAAACACCAAAGTACTAAGTCTACAGTTTGTTATTGATGCTTTGTGTATGACATGATAGTGGTGACCGTTTGATGCAATTCTTCATAAGACTGTTTGACATTTTATTACTGTTATATTTCATGACAAGTGAGACCTTGGCAAACACCATGGCAAACATTGTGTTTACTTGAGCCTATTAACTTCAAGAGTATACACTAAAGTTGTTGATGTAAAATAAACTCCAAGTGTCTGATTATTTACATTTGTTTTATTATTGAATCCTATGTATATTTGCTGCTCCCCTCCCCCCTTATAACTTATTGTCATTTTGGTCATCAAGATTTGTTACATGTTATTGTAATTATATAACTATCAATACAGTTTGAAGGTTGGTAGTGGATTGTGTAATGCGTTTATTTTATTGGTATTAAGTTTCTTGCCCTGGGAACACTACATCAGCTGACTTAGCTGAATGAAATCTGTACCTTTTTGGTCTTGCTTGACTCAGTGACCAGAGGATGGTGGATTTAGTTAATTGGTTTTGTGGGGGTGCTAAACCCTCTTTTTAAGAACATTATAAGTTATATGTGGCAGCCATTCTATTTAGTGGAGGAAGAATCCCGGAATTACCACCAACCCACAAGAAACTAGTAGCAAGCTTTCTCATATTCTCAAATAGGTTAGTCAAGATCTGAACACCTGCAGACAGATGAGACGTGTGAGTGATTTGTTATTGGGAGTGTTTTGACCATTTGGCCACCAAAGGCCCCAACCAGACGATGTGTTTTGACCATACCTTGATCAGTAATTAGTATGTTTCTAAATTAATGCAGCTTTTAGCCTAATTAACATTAGAGAGGAGGCAAGGTAAATCGGTTGTAGAGCATCGGACTCCTAATCGAAAACTAATTGTTTCAATACCTGCCCAGTCCAGGTCTGGGTAATGGCCTCAGGTTGTCCGTGGAAACAAAAAAAAAAAAATCCTATTTCTTTGGTATAGTATTGCCAATAATGTGTGCTGAGTACTGATTAAAAAAAAACTAAGCAAATAAGACTGAAACCTTCCACAATGGACAACTGTATACAATATTTATAAACCCATACATGTATTTACATACTATTTCTGTATCATGGTTCATGTAACCAGGAAATTACAGCTTAAATTTAGATATTAAAAAAAGTATGTTTGAAAACTCGTTGAATTTCTTTTATTTAATATAAAACATTGAAACTGAATTAAAAACTCACTTTTTAATGCATAATATTTGCTATACATATTTTCAAAATGCGATGAATAGATAGATGTATAAAATCAGATAGATAAAAGGACATGGTTAGCGGAACATAACGTGATAAAATGACACCACAGGCACTTGATTCTGAGTAAATTCATGTATAAACTCACATGAATTTACTCAGAATCAAGTGCCTGTGAATGACACGAGTTGTTTGAGTAACATCTGTTTGATACAGTTGTGTGAAAATTATTGAGTTGTGCTCTACTTAAAACTGCTTTTATGTTTAGGCAGTGATAAGCATGGAGAAATGCCAGTTTTTGTAAGAAATATTTGTCCAATACTTACGGCAGTCATTAAAAAGTCCCCAAGAAACTGTTCCTGTCCTGTTTGAAGAGCATTTGTTAATTAATGAATAAAAGTGCATGAAAACTCAAATTGTTTCTTTTGGATGTTCTTTATAAATGGCTGTCCATGTACTACGGTGGTCTTTCACCAACATTAGGCTTTACCAGGGGCTATATTTGACAATTTGTGATAAAGAAAAATAAACGTTAGTGAAAAACGCATGCATGAGAAATATTTCCCAAGGTAACGTTATGTGTGAATTGATTGGTACAGATATAAAATAATACCCTCTTAAACAATATCCTATACATACTTGGCCCTGCTAACTCGCGTATTTATGAATGCAGTTGTTATGCTTGCAGATTGTGGCATTTGCCATGCTTGCGGTCTTAAAGTGTAATGCTTTATGGCGCGTATCACATAAATATGTAGATTTGATATCACAATGCATTACGAAGACTGCCTTCATATGATTATATATATATATATATATATATATATATATATATATATATATATATATATATATATATATATATATATATATATATATATATTACAGTTTGATTATGATCTAGTCTGATTCTTTACTACGATTTCTAGGTCATTTATAGACTCTTCATGTTGGGCTTTATTATGAAATAAAAAGCCTGCTTACATGGCTTGTGTTTAAAGTTTCACCATCAATAAATAGTTATAGTTGACCTCATTAGTAGCTAGCTGTTAGTGCTGATATAATAATAATACCCTCTTAATTTATATCCTATTAGCTGTTTTAGTAATTACTACTTTTGTTTTGTTATTCTTCCAAAGATGATGAATTTATATTTGGTTCTTTACTAAATATTTAGAATAATAGTTTATGCAAGGCAAATTTAATATGGAAATAAATAAACTATGGATATAATTTTTAAAACAAAATTACTATTCACTTCAAAATAGAACCTCGTTTTTCTGATTTAGCACGGTATTTTTGGTTGTTGTTGTTGCAATTTTGTAAATTGAGTCTTGTCCCCTAGACTGATGTTCCAAACTATTCATTTTTAGTGTCTGATAAGTAAAACTTTTCAAAACACCGAGTCGAGTGCTAATTATAATCGTTTCATCTTCATTTATCTAGCCACTCATGCCCACCAGGCATTCGGAAGGCTTGGCTCTTAATCTCTATTCATTGATTCATTCACATCTTACGATAACAGAATCCTTAGTGGATATTGATAATGTCCCATGTGCTCAGTTCTTTTACTGCTTGACTTGATATCTGGCTAAGTGACCATAAATATCTGCCCATCACAACACTTCAAAATAAAACAAATCCGATATGATTAAATAGCATTGTTTTAAACAACGTTGCTTTCTCAACCAAATTACTTGCAAGCAGATTACACTTTAATTTAAATCCACAATTAGGGACCCCGAGTAGCGGAGTGGTCTAAAGCGCTGTCCGTTACAGATCACTGCCATCTCACCTCTGTCTGCGTGGGTCGAGTCTAGGTTTTGGCCAATGTGGGTACGTGAGAAAGCATGCCAGTAGCTTCTCGTGGGTCGGTGGTTCTTTCCGAGTTCTTCCTCCACCATTAATACTGGCCGCCATGTATAGCCTATCTTGTGCTGAGAAATGGCGTTAAATCATAAAAACAAACAAACAAAGCCTATCTTGTGCTGAGAAATGGCGTTAAATCATAAAAACAAACAAACCAAATCCACAATAAACAAAAAAAAAAATATTGAAGGGTCTTTTCCAACTTTAGTGTCCATGAACTGATTCCATAAAAGTAAGGAGTCTTTACCATTTGTATTGAGTATAGTGTCAACTTTCGCTTGCGATATTGCATATGTTAAATTTATTACATAATTAGAGAGAGGTTTTAATCAAAAAAATACGTACTATGATCACACACCTTAAAGTAGTTGTCCGTTAAATGAGGTGATCTTATCTATTTTTAATAAAATAAGTTTACTAAATTATTTTCACAAGAATTGACATAAGGAAAGTTCATGTAAAAGTAGAGGGATAAAATTTAACCCTGGTTGTGCGGAAGCCATATATTTATGGATGACGTCACCAAGCTGTGTATGCAGGAATCATATTTATAGTCAAAAGTCACCTAGCTTGGAGCGGATACCGTATAATTACACAGGACAGTGACGTCTAGGGATGTCCTATCTAGGCCAATCATTAATTGTGTGCTGATAATAGCAGGGAGATAGCATACGTAATCGTCTATTAAATCACGTATTACTGTAACAGATCAGTGAAATAAATGTTTCGACATATTTGCCCCGGAAAGTATGTTGTCAAGAGTGAATGTTGATGTAAACAATACGGTGGTTATTCAAGTACCGGTAGTGACAGTCTCGCAGCTGTCCCATACCCGGTTGGCGCTAACAATACACAGTTTTTGACTAATATGAGAATTAATTTTCTGCAGGAATATACCACGTGTTGATTAGAAAGCGATCAAACACTATCACGTTTTATATAAGCAAAGTTTATCAACGAGTCCAGAGTCCTTTTTTTAAAAAAATTATTATATTGTTTGATACATTGTATTATGAAGCGTGAGAACTGTACCCGCTTGAAAGAGACCAACAATTATTTTTACAGGGGGTCGGGGATCGAATCCAAAATATTCTTTTCATGCTTATTAATTTTTTTAAAAAAACAATATTATATATCTTTATATAGTTCCTCTCTTTCTCTCTCTCTCAATCTCAACAATCAGGTTGAAACAGAAATGGAGGGGGGGGGGAGAGCTTCACCTATTAATTAACCGCACTTACGACAGCAATGTGACATCCATGTGACTTTCGAATCAAATAATTAAGACCTTCTTCCAATAAATGAACTTTCGACTCCATGGAAATCTTTTTTCCCCTCGTCATTTCGTTTTGTTCAATTTTAACAACGCTAGTGTTTCCAGTTAGGCCAATAAACATAAAAAGCTTGATATTTCTTTTTTTGTTTTCAAATGTTTGACAACGTATTAAGTTATGATACGTTAAGATTGTTGCTAATAAATTTTATTTTAAATGTTTTGGGCAAGTTGCAATTATTAATTATAAATATTTATGTTAATTTTTGGTAATAATGACTTTCCGGCCTCTCAAATGTACATCTTCACACAAAAGAATACTTGATAAAAAGTATAATCACTATCATACATGTATACCGGACATAAGGGCTCCCATCCCGGTGTTCAAACTGTTGTTTATTTCTGCCTGACTTGGCGGTAAAGATCAAAGAGTTAAATTTGTAACACATTGGCTATCTTCTTGGAATGGGGGGGGGGGGGGGGGGGGCTGTTTCATTACCATATATAACCGAAAAATTTTACATTACTGTATCGTGTCGCGAGAAGACCCAAGCTAATAAATTAATGGCTGTGATAATATTGCTCTCTCTAATGATATTGCATTAAAATCAAATCAGATATAGACCCTAGAATGTAAAATAATTAAATGCATCAAGTTTGTAGGCCACTGACAGTTGTGCTCAAACTACCGGTAACTAAACATTGTAATCTATTCAAAATGAGAATTTAACTTAATTCAAAAACTATATCTGCTGTCATATATTAAAGAATGCATTTATTGTAAAAGCTATTAACGAAATCAAATTTAGCCTGAATGTTCATTGACAGTACAGCAAAGTTATGATGTAGTAATGAAGCTGGCAAGTTGAAAAGTTTTGTATTATGAATCTTAAAATGACACAAAAGTCGTTAATTCCATGTGTGAAATATTTGTAACAGTATTTTTTTTTTTTTTCAAAGAAAAATTTACATTTTGTTTCCTTTACATGATGGGATGAAATACTAGTCTACTGCAATCTATAACAAACCTGCCGATGGATTTTGTGTCTGTTATTACATTTGTCACATGTATTGATATACGTGAATTTGTTATATTTATTCTTACAACCAAAAGCAATATTCTGCAAGACATCTGCCTTTCAACAATTTTCAAATGAGAAAACTAGTTTTCCGTTAGACTTCAATTTACATGTTTGCTCTCTACAGTTTCGTATTTTGCATAAGGTTCTAATTTTTAAGAGGAAGAATTTCCCCGGGTTTCCTCACTGGTTATAATGGCTTTTTAAAAAAGACCTTGTATATCTTATGTATTGTTCAAAGAACCTTTAATTCCCTTTATTTTGGTGTATGATTGATGAGTGTAATACGAGTATACAGTTGGGCCTTACTCCAGATTCAGCTTTCAAAAAATATAATCGCCGCTTGGTCATTTTCACTGCCTAAACATAAGAGGTAAATTATATATTTTAAACAAAGGAGAGGATTACTGTTTTTTTTTTGTTTTTTTTTTAAAACATACATTATATATTTGTAGTAATTCATCCATTGCACTTTCAGAAGCTGGTATTGTCAAGTTGGGCAAAATTCATTTTCCTTATTGTATTGGGTGCTAAAGATAGTGTACTTTTAGACCGATTCAATCTTTTTTGTATTTAGCATAAGAGAGCAGTCAATTTAGTTACCAGAGTGCTTAGATCATTTACAATTTCCATAAGTACAATATCCAAAGAAATGTCAGCCATGTTACATCAAAGTATAGAGGCATGCCATCATTCTCTCCACTGTCCATGTTTCAAATGCAAACAACTTCACCTTACATACGTCACTGTCTCAAAAGTACATAACAACTGGTGAGCGCCTCCCCCCCCCCCCCCGCCAAAAAACATTCTCTCCACCCTAAAACATTACCAATATTTGATAATTATTACATTACCGTCATAATTAAAACAACTTGATAACAGGGAGTTTTTTTCAACAATAAATACTGTATTTAGTTGGATAAAATATTACATAAATACTTAATTATCTAAATATTGTAACATACTGAAATGAGAGATATGTTTGAAATTAAAGTTTATTTATCTAGCACAGGTCTAAAAGTAATTAACTGAGAATATGTAACAAGTTTTAAAAAAATTAACTGTCCATATACACATTGAGAATAACTATATTCGATGGAAAAGTATACACTATATTTGATATTTTTGGGTCAAAAATTACTTTTCAGCTATGTTTTTTTATTTTGTTTGCTATGGCAACCATGAACACACATCAATATCACCAACATATTTAGTGTTAGCAATCTGCATGCATATATGCATGACTGTACAATTTCACACCAATCTGATTTTAAATAATAGTTCTGAGCTGTTGTATAGATATTGGCCTGAAAAGTCTGTATTTTTCTGAAACAATTAAGGATGCACAGATGGTGCAGTTAGAAACAAAAAAATTGACACTGGTTTCAAGGTCAATTAAACAGCACTACCAGGGTTAAAGCTTCCACTCAGTCTGAGGTTGCAATTTCTCCAAAGAGACATAAGCTTAATTCTTTGTAGCAAAAAATATAAAATATGACACATCTAAGAGACAAGAAAATTTTGCCCCATTTACTGACTTTAAAAATAGAATTTTACTGCTGTTGCAATTAATATACCAAACTGGCATGGGCTGGATATACAACTAGCGTATTTGTCCATGGAACTAACGAATTCATGATTTAATGAATGTCTCGTGACATTTTTGGACCTCGTGTAGTCTGTGAGCCAGCTCATGCAGAAAATGTGTGGTTTGACTTGCTAAGACTCAACTAGAAAAGGCAATTTTAAAATTAAACAAGAATGAAATGGGGGGAAACATTAAAATAATAGCTTGCCTTAACAAAACCTTGATCCTAGCCCAATATGGAAAACCATTTTCTGATGTGAAGCGATTGTAAGAACAGACTCTGGACAAGGGACTTTGTTCTGTCAATTGAAAAAGTCCAAAGAGAAGAAGTTAAGGTTAGTCTGAAATCCAGTAAATATTTCCATTCATGCTGAAGGAAGTACAGATGCAGTTGTATGAAATCTTGGCCAGAGAGCAAAATGTTCGACAAATGGAAATGTTCAGGAAGTAGGGAATTTTTTTTTTTATCAGCCATTGAGTTGATATTTAATTTATATTTCAAATCTGTTGTAATTACTACAAAAATATAATACATGTAGTTCCAAATGTTAATACATACTTAAATTTTTGTGTTGTGCTAAAAATGGAAATGCACAACATGTATACATTAAATTGTTCGTTCATAATGTATCTTTTTTTCAACAAAAAACTTTTTTCTTTATGGTGGCCCAGGGTGTCAAGTGCTTGAAGTCACTCACCTTTATGGATCAGTGACATCTCACCTATCTGCATGGATTCATTTCTAAGTCTCGGACAATGTGGGTACATGAAAAACTTCAGTAGTTTCCCATGGAGGGCTTTCCTGGTTTCTTCCTCCACGAAACATACTGACCTCTATGCATTGCCCATCATATACTGAAAATTGGCATTAAACCAATTCCAGCTGTATCTGAAAAGAATAAGGATGCAATTTTGCCATAATGAAAATTATATTTTTTTAAAACTGACCTACTATTGTAATAAAATGAATTAGAAGAGTTACCATAAATTAAATGATGCAGGTGATTTTTAAGAGAGAGTTTGATTCAAGTTCTAAAATGGAAAGTGGGGGGGGGGTCCTGGTGGAAAAAGATTTAATTTCATGCATCACCATATGATGGCATTAAACAAATATGAGTGTATTAAAGTGTATAATAGTATATCAAGATACACCTGGCTGCATAATTCCAAGTACATTTTGGTATTTCAGAAAAGGCATACAAAACAAAGGGCAAAAAGCCAAATATTTGTAATTTAAATTCATATTTTTGGTTGTACTTGTCACAGCAGAAGAGTTTGTGGGATGACCTGTAAACCATCCATTGTGTAGCCATTTCTGTTGACAAAAGTGTCTTGACACTACTCAAACACAATTATTTTGTTGATTGCTTTGAATCTTTGAACATATAGATTTGCTGCTGCAGTGACTATTTTGAAAGTCTTGTAGCCACAAATTCTAGCTGGGTGGTCATGTTTTTAACCATTATATACTGTCTAGTTGGTCCTAAATGAAAATTGTGGCAGTCTGGCATCAAATTATTGCCTCCAATGACAGCCATCATCAGTCTTGTTTTGGATACTGCTTCTGAATGGAAAGTCATATTGACATGGGGTTTTCACTGTAAGGCTTCTTAAGATATCCAACTGGTCTAGGATAAAAAATGATGTTAAATCTGATATCCAGTACAGTTGCCATGGAAGCTGTCATCAAAATCTTGTTAGTTGCTGCCCCTAAACAAAGTCATATTGACATTGGGTTTTCACTGTAAGGCTTCTTAAGATATCCAACTGGTCTAGGATACAAAAATGATGTTACATCTGATATCCAGTACAGTTGCCATGGAAACTGTCTTCAAAATCTTGTTAGTTGCTGCCCCTAAACAAAGTCATATTGACATTGGGTTTAACCAGACAAACTCTTTAATGATGTCTGTTGGTTTTAAATGAAAATGATGCAGATTAATACCAAACCTTGCTTCTTACAATAGCTGCCATCTTGAAAATCTTGTAATTGCTACATCTCCTGAATGGATGGCCTGATCAGCATGGCTGTCACAATGGCAGTCTTGAAAATCTTGTTAGTCATATATTCAGTATGGCTGTCACAATGACAGTCTTGAAAATCTTGTTAGTCATATATTCAGTATGGCTGTCACAATGGCAGTCTTGAAAATCTTGTTAGTCATATATTCAGTATGGCTGTCACAATGACAGTCTTGAAAATCTTGTTAGTCATATATTCAGTATGGCTGTCACAATGACAGTCTTGAAAATCTTGTTAGTCATATATTCAGTATGGCTGTCACAATGACAGTCTTGAAAATCTTGTCAGTCATATATTCAGTATGGCTGTCACAATGAGTCTTGAAAATCTTGTCAGTCATATATTCAGTATGGCTGTCACAATGACAGTCTTGAAAATCTTCTTAGTCATATATTCAGTATGGCTGTCACAATGACAGTCTTGAAAATCTTGTTATTGCAAATTCTTAGGAATGGATATTGACATTTGATTTTCACCGAGAGACTTAATGTGTTTGGCTGGTCCTTAACGAAAGTTGTTTTCATCTACAATTGCAACTGCAGCAGCCCCAAAAACTTTTTATTGCTCAAGAATATGAGAGATAGTTACCGTACTCATCAGCTAAAAAGGAGGAACAATGTTTTCTTTGATTACTGTAAGCACTTTTATGCCAAGTCCCATCATGAGTCTCTTGTTTAAAAAAATGACACTCTTTTAAAAAGTTCAAGACCTTCTCTGCTACAACATATTCACAGGATGCATCCCAAGACAAAAGATTGACACCACTCCGGCACAGAAGCGGGAGGTCATGGGTTCAATCCTCGGCTGAGTCATACCAAAGACTTATAAAAATGATACTAACAGCTGCCTCGCTTGGTGCTCAGCATTAAGAGGTTAGTGTTGCGACTGGTCAACCTGGTTTCAGGATAATGTGACTGGGTGGAACATCATGCTACATGCCTTCGACATGATGTCCCAGTGCTAGATATCACTATAAACTGCCTCATTGCAGACATTGTTGCGATATGGGTGAAATTTTTTCAAAGCTACATTTTAAAAAATCCTAATCAAATAATGAAACAAAAGATCGTCTATGATGCTTATCTTTTATGATAGGGAGGAAGTACCATTTGGTCTGTTACACTCTACCCACCCACCCCGAGTCCCAGCGGATGTGACCTTTCATTATTAGGACAAATTGGTAAAAAAAATATACCCTGTCCTTAAGTATTCCTCTCTCATTTAGCACTCATCTCAGACTTGTTATTGCCTCAGTATAGTGCATCAATAAACTGTATTATTATCTATGAATGTCCTGTACTTTTTATCTTTTAGTCCTATAAATTATCCTAATATTTTCACAATACAATGGTGAGTAGCAGTAACCCTTTGTCATTTAGAAATGATCTCATGTTTATGGGTGTGTCTTGTGGTCCCACCCATTTGTAGAAAATGCCTAACTGGTTTCATTTTAGCCATTAATCTATCAATCTGGTTAATCCAGTCATTTTAATTGGAACAGTTTTAATTGAAATAAGAAAACTACACTATGAACCAAAATGCAGTTGTTGAGTTAATTGAAAGGAACATGTGACCCTTTGATTATGAGTATCTGACCAACTCCTCAGGGTTGGGGTGGGGTATGTTTGTATTTCATTTAAAGGTATATCATTGATCATTAAAATGTAGACCATCACTGTCATTGTCAATAAGAAATATGGTGTTTATTAACAAGTTACCAATCTTAACTTGTGACATTCTTTTTTGTAACTGAAAAATAAACTTTATTTCAGGACAAAACTTTGAATTTTGTTACATCAGGTATTTTTGTTCAAATTTATGACAAGCTTCTTTTGATGTAATAGGAAACTTTTTTTCCTTCAAAATTAAATTCAGATTCGATTAGGTAATGCAACAAATTTTTTTAATCATATTGTCAGTTTTCTCATTTATTTAGTTTGCATCATGTCTTTCAAAATGGGGCCTAGGAATCAGGACTTGTTGAATCATAGATAACTAAAATATCCGTGGTACATGGCATAATTAAATTGTCATAGGTATTCATTTCTGTACAGTTAATCAAATGCAGCTTAAATCTTTAGATCTTATTGCAGTTAAGGTTTTGTAATTTTGCTTTCATCAAAATTTCATTTGTACACAATTAGCTTCTATAACATTCTCCATTGTAAAGTCTCTTTTCATTCATAGAATGCATAGCACATGCAATGGCGCTCACGTCAGTCTAGAGTGATTGCTGAGATTGCAATCTGTATATTGGGTTGATGACTAACACTTACTTCCAGTGTTCCATAAATATGCAATCTGACAATTAAAAATACCAATTTGGGTTGATGACTAACACTTACTTCCAGTGTTCCATAAATATGCAATCTGACAATTAAAAATACCAATTAATTAAACATGTCAATTACCTGGCATTTAATTATGATTTTTCACAATCTTGGATTAACTATTATAGTGTTCTTTTTTTATTAACTATTCCACTTTTGAGGAGAAAATCATCCAGAAAGAGTGTTTGTTTGAACAGGATTTTTTAACGTAACTTGAACAATTTTTCAGTCATATCTCGATGATGTCTACAGTGAGGCAGTTTATAGTGATGTCTAGCACTGGGGCATCATGCTGCAGACATGTAGCATGATGTCCCACCCAGTCACATTATCCTGACACCAGGCCGACCAGTCCTAGCATTAACCTCTTAATGCTGAGCGCCAAGCGAGGCAGCTGTTAGTACCATTTTTGTAAGTCTTTGGTATGACTTGAGCAGGGCTCGAACCCATGACCTCCCGCTTTTGTGGCAGATGCTCTAACCACTAGGTCACATGAGCGGTCCCAGAAAAGAGTGAAATATATGACTAATAGTTTCTATTTAATGTGTACTTTGATGATAATGCGAGGTGATAACAACATGGTAAATGAAAATTGAACTGGTAAACCATATGACTGTATTTGATACAGATACAGGAACCACTACCAAAATACCATCTGTACTCGCTTATAAGACAAGGTCAGCTGCAAACTCTACAGACCCAGATCTTCTACTGCATAATGCACTGGCAGATCTGAGTCTCTGTAGTTTGTTAGAAGCAATCAGTACAAAAAACAACTTAGACCCTGATCTGCAGGCACATTATGCTATGGCAAATCAGGAGATAATGTTGTTCGCAGTTTTGACTCGACTTGTAGGTGAATGATGGTATGTGAAATGACATTGTTCATGATAAAATCGAGAAAATACTTCTGTCTGAATATAATCAATGATTTCATTAATTATGATGAACCATTTTTTAACACTACCAGTATAAGACAGGTTAAAAAAATAAAACAATAGAATTCACTGAGCACCATATGCAATTTACCTTGCTAAAGATTATCAAAAAATTACTGCTATATAGAGTGTTCAAGAATTACGGCTACATGGAGTGCTAAATTAAATAGTTGCTGCTATGAGAGTGCTAAAAATACTGTATAGACAAGTAGTGCTACATAGAGTGCTAAATTAAATAGTTACTACTATGGATGTGCTAAAAAAATACTGTATTGAGTGCTAAACAAGTAGTGTTACATGGAGTGCTAAATTAAATAATTATTGCTATGGAAGTGCTATAAAATACTGTATTGAGTGCTAACCAAGTAGTGTTACAATGTAACTCCATACAGAGAAGTGTATTGGGCAGTTTAATTGCCTATCTTGAAAATGATATTGTAACATTATTCCCAGTCCCTCCTTGATTTAAAAAAGTATGATAATGTATTTTTAAAATTCATCTAGATTGTGTTTGAACTTAAGTTTAATATAAAACTCGCTTGCATTCATTAACATAGCCTTTCCGCTGTTGTAAATGACCATTTCTGATAGCACCCCACCCCACTGACCATGCTGCAAATGACCATTACTGAGACACACCCACATCCTCTGTGTGTGTGTGTGTGTGTGTGTGTGTGTGTGTGACCATGCTGCAAATGACCATTACTGAGACACAGGTGGATAATATAGGTTCATTCCTTGTTGACATCTTATATAAGAATGAATTGGGAGTAGTCTTCATGGTTGTATGAGAAATTTTCTGAATCACTGAGTACAAGTAGCATATTAATAAAGGTAGACTGGTAACAGAATTGACATTTGTGGCAATAAAGCATTGTCCATTATGGCAGTAATTGTTCTAGGATTCATTACAACAGTGGGTCAACAAAAGAGTAGCAGTTCAGGTTGCCTGTCTTTTCACTTACCTTATAATCCCACTGACCCCCATTGTTCTCACCTGTAAGAATGTGCCAAATTGTACCCTGATAATGTATGTTAAGTGCAGTCAAGTGCCCTTTACAATACTACTGTATTTGTTTTGTATTTATCAAGCACCTGATAAATATTTTTGTCTTATCAGTCTTATAGTCTGACATGAGAGGGAAAGTTTAATTTGGTTATGTTTGTTTTGATTCAAATTAAGTACTGTGCATTCACTGGGAATATCCCTTTACTTTGTGTTGATTGTGAGTAATTTTTTTTCTTTCTTTTCTTAAATAGGATAGATTTTGATTGAAATGTTTTAGAAATGTGGTATGGAATATATTAGTGCATTGTTTGCCCAGATATTGTGGTATAAACTTGTACACATGAAACTCAGATTTTGTAATAGATAGTTGTCAGCAGCTGTCTGTAATGGATAATAGATATGAATGATATGTAATGACTATATAACAGCTGTGTGAAACAATGAAGGCCTTGCGTTTGATATAGTGGAAATCGTGTCAAATGAAGGAGTTCATGTAATTGACACCATGATTTTTGCCTAACTTGATATTTCTGGGCATTGTTTGCCTGATTGACATTGGATAAGTATGACCTTTTGTGAAGTTGGCCATTGGAATAAAGTGTTTTATTTGGGAAATCTTATGGAAAGCCTAGCTGAACAAACATAATGGAAAGAAGATGCTGGAGACAAATAGAGCTGGAGCATTTTGATTTAAACCCATAATGGAACAAAGACCTAGGATATCAATCATACATAAATACAGGGCATGCCAGTTTGGAAATGTGCAATGGATTTATTTCATGGTTTGTTAAACAGACATGATTGACTTATTATTATTATTATTATTATTATTATTATTATTATTATTATTATTATATTTTTTGCCATTGAAATGCATAGAAAACCATAAACTGTTCCAGTCAGAAGAAAAAGAATATTGGATCTCACAACAGCTTATTCAGGAATTAAATCATTTTTGCCATTGTAGAACTAGCAGATTATATTTTTATGGAATTTTTAGGGTTTGTTGGTGAGGATTTATTGCAAGTATTTTATGGACTCATGAAGTTCCTAGAACATGCTTGAGACTGAATTAAATATCAGCTTTTTAGCCAAATATCTGCAGAACTTCAGCATACATATCTAAGAATCTTACACTACATAACCACATCTTATAATGTGTTGAACAAATGTTTCATTGGATGTTAAAAGTATTCATCAGACACAGAAATATTCCAGCACATGTCTGTTTGTCTTAGATTTGAAATTATTTGAGCCGTATTGCAACCATGTTTTTGATGGGGAAATTAGAAAGTTTGTACATCGATGAAAGTGATCTTTCAAAAGCCAGACTTCAGCCGAGGTTTTACAGCATCAATCTGGACCTGGATAATGTAGCAACAAAATCGGAGTCGTCCAAGAAATACAAACTAAAACAAAAACTAAACGTATCCCAGTAAACTTCTCGTTTAACTGGCTGAAAAGGTAATGGTAGCAAACATCAAAATTATGTTGAAATTTTTCACCATGTATCTAAATCATAAAGATGAATTCAGTATACTGTCTCTACTCAGAAATATGTCCAACTGCACAGACACATATC
Organism: Unio pictorum; assembly: GCA_030141615.1. Lineage (NCBI taxonomy): Eukaryota > Metazoa > Mollusca > Bivalvia > Unionida > Unionidae > Unio > Unio pictorum. Next base: position 2,579,156 of record JARLTB010000173.1, on the reverse strand, counting down.
TGGTATCATATAATGCACAAGAAGGTCTGGTTCTATGCAATTTGTTGTGAGTAATGAGTAGAACAGACAATGTAGACTTTGATTTTCCAGTGCATTATGCAACATCAAATCGGGATCTATGTTTGTAGTTGGAAGCGACTTAATAAATGAGTACATATGGGCAGTATTTGATTTAACATTAATATCTGTTAAGAATATTAAGTAAAAAAGTTTACTTTTGTTTTTTATGATTTGTATAAATGGGATATCCTAAAAAATAATTCATATCTTTTAGGGTCAGGTTGACAATGTGCTAAAGAATAATTCATTGTTATGTGTAATCTTGCCAAAGTATATAAAACCTCTGCAATTTCTGTCATCCCCGTAATAGAAGCATTCAAGATGTTTGAGCAAAATTATAGAATCAATTGAATTGTTTGCCTTTTTATAATAATTTAACTAATTTTATCTTTCTGCAACTGGTTACCTTGTTTTATAAGGTTCTTTCTGCATCTTCAATTTGCCATTTGGGGATGAGACAAGAATTTAAAAATTAAATTCTTTGCCATTTGACAAAAAGCGTAACCATATATTCCATTTATAAGTTCGTTATTTAGAAATATACGATGGATAAAGTAACATTTCATTTTGATGTTTAATTCATTTGCCTTGAGTTAATTTTATGTTTAGTAAGTTTTTGAAAGGGGAAACTTTGAAAAGAAGAGCTATTATTTTACAAATATAAGTTTGTTTAATAAGGAACTAATTAAATAAATGGCACAGGAAATTTGGACTTGTCATTAATTTTGTTGATCATCACCTCTAACAGTGTCATATGACTACAGTATATTAATGTCATACAATTATAGCCCAGCTTACCAATACAAAACTTTCCACATTTTAACCAACCCGCGTTGAAATAGTTTAAAATAGCGTTATGTGAGACAGAAAACTATGTTCATAGATCACTTAATGAGATAAGAACTTCTTATCTACTCATACACCCATATCTGACCATTCATTCTTGAAGATGGTAATTTGAGTCAATCATTAGCTAAACATCACAATTAACCATAGTGTGTGTATACACTTCTAAGTAAGTTCCCAACACGAATCCTGATCTTCCATGAATTCATTAACAAAGCAGTGTTCGTGTTCTTTACTCTGCTGATTAAAGCTAATACACTGCACAGACCCAGTTCTGTCAGCTTATTATGTGACAGAAGATCTGAGTCTGTGCAGTTTGCAGTTGGACTTATAAGGGAATATATGTGGTAAACAAAATAGTTAAGGTTCATGTTTTTGCCTTGCATGGTTGTTTCTCATGGCGCCTAATTTCAAATAGGTATTGTATGTACAGTTTAGAATATTCTGATCTACACAGTTGAAATCGTTTTCCTCTGTCTGAGTACCAGACTTTCAATACAAGGTGTGTGTGCGTGTGTGTGTGTGTGTGTGTGCCATTAACATACAGACCTTAATGCAATGACTTCAAAAGATATCTTGCATAGTTAGAAACCAGTCTACAATGGGAACACAAAACTGTGCAGTGGGTTGTTTGGTTATCTCTTTTACGGCACAGCAGCACAAGGTTATTTAGTGTCAAGGCATTCATAGTGAAGTGTCCTGCCTATGAAAACAGCTGACCCTAACTTGCCCAGTGGTACCATTAGAAGACCCCCCACTCTTTTGGTCCCTAGTCTAACATTTGTGATGGGACTCTATCAGAATTTCATAATCGATAATCAGTTCCTCTGATAAGCAATTATAATCGGTTACTAAAATTTTAATTTTGTTTCAATTATATCTTTGTTCAAGAGTTAAAAATGTTAATAAACGTACATGAGTAATCTTTTTAATAGCATGTATACTTTAACCTGATAAAAATATGATTTTTAAAAATTTATGTTGTGTTATTATTGTTCTACAACTCTGTTGAATGAAATCAAAATTGTTATGTCTGATCCATCTTATGTAACTGAAATACTGTTGCAATTCCCCCAAACCCTTTCATTTATATGTGATGCGTTTATAACTTAAATTATAGAATGATATTGTTTCTTGCTTGTCATTATTTATAAATACTACAAAGGATTTTATATTTAAACTGAAATAATCATCAAAAATTTTTTTAATTTATTTTACTCAACTAGTCAACAGCTTTAATCATGTAATCATGAATATATGTTCCTAATTATGAAAGTTTGCACTTAGGGAATATGGTATGATCTTTTATTTGTAAGTTGTGAAGGGAATAAATGATTCAGATAAATTTTAGTGGGTTTTAAACCCCATTTGGCTACTGATTTACATGGGAGTTTTATTAACCTTTGTTTTGCATTCAACTGAAAATAAGTATTCTCCCTTTACACACAATCGATTATGAAGTTTCAGAATCATTTATCTTATTGGTTCACTCAACCAACCGATGTTCGATAATAAACAATACATGAAACAACGCTATCTGACATGCTAAACACTTATCCAGCATTATATATGCATCACATGAAGCCCAAACTGTAGACTCATTGATACATTAATCCATGATACCAAAATCCATATAGATCCATTTTAGTTTAAACTGGTTTGCATATAATTAACTGACATAATATTTATATTCACTTACAAGTCAAATTCCAGTGAATAGACTCTGATCTGCCATTGCATGATATTCATGTAGACTTTCAGACTCTATGCTGTTTATTACAAGTAATCAATAGAACAAGCAACAACCATGCTCTACCAGCACATAATACAGTGGCAGATCAGGGTCTATGGCTCAACTTGTACACGAGTATATATGGTACATATGAACATGCATGGAAGCACATACTGGACTCTTTTTTAACCTGGCCTGGTGTCGGGATAGTTTGACTGGTGAGACATCATGCTACATGTCTGTGGTATCAGGCCTGGTGTCAGGATAATGTGACTGAGTGACACATCATGCTACATGTCTGTGGTATCTGGCCTGGTGTCAGGATAATGTGACTGAGTGACACATCATGCTACATGTCTGTGGTATCTGGCCTGGTGTCAGGAAAATGTGACTGAGACATCATGCAACATGTCTGTGGTATCAGGCCTGGTGTCAGGATAATGTGACTGAGTGACACATCATGCTACATGTCTGTGGTATCTGGCCTGGTGTCAGGAAAATGTAACTGAGACATCATGCTACATGTCTGTGGTATCAGGCCTGGTTTCAGGATAATGTGACTGAGTGACACATGCTACATGTCTGGTATCAGGCCTGGTGTCAGGAAAATGTGACTAAGACATCATGATACATGTCTGGTATCAGGCCTGGTGTCAGGATAATGTGACTGAGTGACACATCATGCTACATGTCTGGTATCAGGCCTGGTGTCAGGAAAATGTGACTAAGACATCATGCTACATGTCTGCTTGATGATGCCCCATATTTACCCATTTGGTAAAGATATAACTAGATGAGAGAGGAATAATGAAATGTTCAAGAAAAAATAATCATACAATTTAATTTTTTTTAAAATTTAATCTTGTACTATGACAGGCACATTTTCATACAAGTTGAATGTAAAGTAAAATTGTGTTTAGAATATTTCATTGCTTATGACATTAGAATCTGCCATTATATTTGGGTTTGCCGTGTTTTATAATTTACATATCTGCATTTGTTAAAGTTCTTGAGGCATTGAACAAACAGTTGGTCATAAGTTATTTGAATAAGAAACATGTAAAATATCTTGTTAGAATTAATGTCTCGCACTGAAAGAGTAAATTTAAAAATGTTTTTGTTTATTGATAACTTTCTCCAATAGCAGCTTTCTTTTCTTGTACAAATAGAAAACATTGTTTTTTTTGGGTAAAAAAATCTGTTTTTAGTTTTTTTAGATGCTATGTAACACTGTCTTTTTTTGAATGTTTAGTCTTTTCAGCTGTATATCAACAAGATCAGTTTACCTTAAAATTCCAGGATACTTCCTGATACCTGTACTTTTGGCATAACATAAATGTGTATGGGTTGTTTTCTTTTGTTGTATAAATAGAAAACATCCCTTTTGAGGTAAAAAAATATCTGTTTTTAGTTACTATGCAATACATGTACTGTCTTTTTTATAAATCTGTTTTAATTTTTTTGGTTACTATGTAACGCTGTCTTTTTTGGAATCTTGAGTCCTTTCAGCTGTATCAACACGATCAGTTTACCTTAAAATTCCAGTATACTTCCTGATACCTTTACTTTTTTATGGTTATAGCTGCAGGCTTGTTTTGATTTATTTCAAAAAAACAATAATAATGGAGAATTGTTGTCAAGTTGGAAGAATATTTGCATACAGCGAGAAAGAAACAGGAATGAAAGTTATTTCAGTGCCAAAAGTATCAGAGGTGAAACAATTTGCAAAGGTTAGTTAAAGTAATAAATATTTGAACCTTGCCAAGCCGTAACGACAAGCGAGTTTGTGGTACATGTTTCATCCATTTTGCATTGTCCATATTAACTTTATTACTTCTCGTCTCCTTCACAAAAACTGAATAGAAAATTCAATGAAATTTCACATGTAGCATCATGGTGCCAATCTCTCATGAATTTATATAAATTACACAGACTCACAAAATCAAATATGGCCACCATTGCTTGAATTCAAGGGAAAAAAACTCTTTATGACATCCTATTCATTACTGTTAAACAGAATTTGGCTAAATTTGATAACTTAATGTCAATTAACAGTTCAAAGAACTTTGGCCTTTTGAATGACTTTTTATCAATAACTGTTCAGCATAATTAATGACCAATTTCGATTTAGCAATTCGTGGAGTGTAGGGCTTTCAAATTTAGCAAACGATGTGACTACTCTCAAATATGGTCACCATTACTATAAATAGAAAAGACTTCAAAGGACATGTCAGCAGAATTTCACCAAATTTGACAATGGGTATTTTCAGAACAAAGAATGTTCAACTTGATACAGAACGATGTAGTTCATCTTTCAAACGTAATACAATTACTCTTTCTTTTTTTTTTTTTTAAAAGTAACACCATCTTGAAATGACTTTTTAACTTTTCAAAAACTTCTTAGCTGTTCAATTTGACCATATTTGATTAAAATAAAGCGTTGCCAGAGAGAACTTGAGATGAAGCTTAGAAATGTATTAGAAAAGAAAAAAAACATTTGATATATTTGTTTAATTAAAACTTTCAGATGACATCTTGAAGTTTTCCTATTCTAGTGTCTACTTTTCACATGAGGATCTACAGCACTCTACACAGATATCAATCACTTTAGGTGCACAGTAAAACCAAATTGCATAATCAGTATGACAAATTTCTAAAAAGGTGGGATGAGGCAGAATTTTCCTTTTAACTAATGGGCATGTAAAGGTGATTGCTTTTAAATGGACTTTTAAGTCATTTTTTTGTAAACAAGGAACTACTAGAAAAAAAATAAAAAACTCCTAGAATTTCCCAGGTACATGTAATGTGAATTGTTGCCAGTATGTGACTCAGATTGGATGATCATTATTGACAAGTTTTGTTTGAATGTTGGTGAATATTTATAACATTTAAACAAGGAAGCTCATACAGATTATTGTGAATTCTCATTTTTTTAAAGGTTGGATTTCAAGTTGCAAGTTAAGGAAAAGTAATGAATTAGAAGATATCCAACAATGATTTTTAAAGAAAAAAAATAGGACTTCTTCCTCAATCTATAAAATAAGTATTACCAAAAATCTCCTTACTCTTATATAAATAAAACAAAAGCTAATTATAATAATACAATTAAAAGAATAGACGGTACTAAATGATTTGCCGAGTTGTAATGTACCTTACAGTGAATAGTGCTTAAACAATGTTTGTGTCAGTACATATCAGGATACACAAGACCACTCTGGTGGCCTAGTGGTTAGGGTGTCTGCTTCAGATGTGGAAGGCCGTGGGTTATATCCCAAGCTGGTTCATACCAACATCGTATAAAAATGGTCCTGACAGCTGCTTTGCTTGGTGTTAGGACTGGTCAGCCTCGTGTCAGGATAATGGGACTGGATGGGACATCATGCTACATGTATGTGGCATGATACCCCAGTGCTAGACATCACTATAAACTGTCACATTGCAGACATCGTAGCAAAATGATTTTTTTTTTTTAAAGCTACATATAAAAAAAATCCAGATCACACACACACACAATACACAACCTGTGATATAAAATACATCAATACAGAATGAATAATAGAGATGAATAGCAACTTATTATTCATGACTTCTAAGATTTTTGTCATTTTCATGAGTATAATTTTGTATTGATTCACAATCTTTTCATGAGATGCATGTATCGAAACAATAAAATATATAAATGTGACAGTGAATTGTTTCACTCCAAATTCTGAATGTCTTGTACGGTTGAATGTCATGAATTGTAATCCACCTTTATGGTATTTGTATAGCATCCTCATTGCAGCCAAATTATGTATAATTATTTGCAGCATTCTCATTGCCACAAAATTATTTATCTTTATTCGCATCTTCATCCATTTCTAAAACATTCTTCTTTCTTCCAATTTTTACGGGACCAGTAAATTGCATGGGTTTGGTGGGGTGGGGTGGTAGTGGTCCAAAAGAGACCTAAATTAGGTCACAGTAGCAATGAGAAATTTTAACAGTAATGCAGAATTTATACTTCTTTAAATTTATTATTGGAAAGTTGAATCTTATTGTATCAAATATTTTAGCAAGTATTTAAATAAAAGGTCTAAATTGCACAAATGAAGTAATCCCTGAATTACAGAAATAAGGTGGTATCCCGGTAGACTATCAGGAAAATGACACAAGGTAGGACAGCATAAAATTATTTTCCCAGAAAAGGCATTTTAATATTTCAATTTTTATAATGACACTTGTTTATTATGAAATGGTAACCAGCCTAAATTCATTAACCCTGGGAGAGAAACAGTTTTGTATGAAACCTTTAGTTTTGAGCTTCCTCACTTGTCAGCAACGACTATTCATTCTTCCGAAACGTAATACTCGAACTTAAATTTCTTGTACCCAACAGTCTGGTAGCCCAAGGTCATTTAACACAATATTTGTCCAAAAATAGTTTATGTAAACTGTTTGAATTTGATGAACAAAGATAACTGTATGCATATAAATCAAATGTAATACAACAAATAATGTAATATAAATCAAATGTAATACAACAAATAATGTAATATAAATCAAATGTAATACAACATAATGCACTGTTATCATGTTTTGTGGTTTTTTTTCTTCTTCAGAGTATCAAGCCAGATGGGTAAAAAGGAAAATGAAATTTTTCGTCCAGGGCGGCACAGTAATTTACAGAGACAGTACCTCATGGAAGGTCATGTGGAGTTTGCAACAGTAAGACATTTTCCATCATTAACACTCTCCACACTTTGTGGGAGATATTGGCTGTGTGCTGTCTCTTCATCTAACTCTCCATCTGTTTGCCGTACCTTTGTGTAAGCAAAGTAGCTTTAATAAAAAATGATTGAGCTAACGGAAACCAAAATTTGACTTTTAGATCCTTTGTTTTTTTTTTTTTTGATTTTTTTGGGTTATACTTTGACTATATCATGCAAAGGATAATGGAGTTCAGTTTGTTTCTCAATGGCTTGGTAGCTGATAAAAGCTGGTGGCAGCAGGTATCAAACACTCAACTTTTTGATCATCAACTAACTGACCAAGGCAATATTGTTGAACAAAAAATAATTTGCAATGGGAATTTTATAGTGGAGAAACGATTAATAGTGGAACTGGAGGTTTGGTTTGTAGAAATTGTTATCTGTATAATTAAAAAAATCAATACTGTGTGATAATTAATTATGAGGTGTTTATCAGTTAAATTACGAATTAAAACAATTTGACAGTGATTTAATAGACAATGATCAGAGGTAAAGAAATCTCAACTATGGTACAGAGTTTATGAATTATCAGCAGAGTTGGGCTTCAAAAATGGAAGACCTGGACCACTTTTTAACCAAAAATAAGAGTTATCGGTACATGTAGGCTAAAGTTTGAAAACTGAGAATGCATGACCAAAAGCTGAAGGACCGTTTAAGTGGCCTAGTGGTTAGAGCATCTGCATCAGATGTGGGAGGTCATGGGTTTGAAACCTGACCGAGTCGTACCAAAGACTTTAAAAACTAGTACTAATAGCTGCCTCGCTATGCACTCTGTATTATGATGTTTATGTTAGGACTGGTAGGCATGGTGTCAGGATAATGTGAATGGGTGGGACATGATGCTGCATGTATGCGGCATGATGCCCCAGTGCTAGACATCACCATAAAATGCCACATTGCAAACATTGTAGCAATATGAAAACTTTTTAAAGCTACTTTAAAAAAAATCCAAATTACACATAACACTGAAAGTCCTAGAAGCTGGAACTCCATTTACAGAGAGCCCTGTCAGATATCCCATTTGTTAATAACAAGAACACTTTGAATTCTCAAGATTTAGACCCTTCCAAATTTCTCGCAACACAATTATTTTGGAAATTTTACACTAATTTTCAATAGTACATAACAATTTCCTTATATCAGATATGTTTGCTTAAGCAGACGCAAACTTGAAATTCGGTTTAAATGTAAAATAAGAAACATTCTACCTGTACTCGAAAACCGCAGTTGAGCAGATGACTGTTAGACAAGGAAACCACATTATTTATTAATTATCATGTAGACAAACTGACCATACAGAGCTGTCAACATGCTCCAGAAGTTTTTGTTAAAACTCACCCCATTGTTCAAAACTGATGCAAAGAATTTACCTGCTAAATTTTCATTTCTAGAATAAACCGAGCACAATTTTGCTTAATTTAGCTTTTCAGCACATGTATTTCCTTAATGATCATACAAGTATTATTTTGCAGGGTATGCAGACTCAGGATCGATACATGTTTCTATTCAGTGATCTACTGCTTGTTGCCAAGCAAAAGTAAGTCCAAATTTTTTCATACTCAGATACAAGACAAATTTAATGAACTTTTCTATTTATTAAAAATGATGAATTTTTTTCTTCTTGTTATTTGCAATAGTATCATTCTTTTCATTGCTACGACTTTGTGATGAATTTTTTTCTGCCTGTTGCAGGTCCAATACAACCTTCAAGTTAAAGCAACGAATACGAGTTCGTGAATTGTGGATTTCTTCTTGTATAGACGATGTAGCTGAGATCACGCGCCCACCTGACAGGTCCTTTGTTTTAGGATGGCCTACAACCAATGTAGTTGCAACATTTCGGAGCATAGAATTAAAGGATACATGGCTTAACAAATTCAAAGAGTAAGTTATTTTTATTAATCTTAACCTGTGGGGGCCCTGAGTGGCTGAGTGGTCTAAAGCGCTTTCTGTTAGGGATCAATGCCGACTCACCTCTGTCTGCATAGGTTCTAGTCTAAGATTCGGTTAATGTAGTTATGTGAGAAAGCTTGCCAGTAGCTTCTCGTGGATCGGTGGTTCTTTCTGGGGTTTTCCGGGTTCTTCCTCCATCATTAATAGGCATTAAACCCTAAAAACAAACAAACAAACAAATCTTACATGTAATAGCAAAAAACAAATTCAGAGAGTAAGTCTTTTTATTGTATTTAATCTTACCTGTAATAGCAAGAAACAACGTCTTTTTATTGTATTTAATCTTACCTGTAATAGCAAAAACCAAATTCAAAGAGTAAGTCATTTTATTGTATTTAATCTTACCTGTAATAGCAAGAAACAGAGTAAGTCTTTTTATTGTATTTAATCTTACCTGTAATAGCAAAAATCAAATTCAAAGAGTAAGTTAAAGTCTTTTGATTGTATTTAATCTTACCTGTAATAGCAGAAAACATGTTCAAGTCGTTTTTAGTGAATAGAGGATTATGATTTCTGTCATCAAATTAAAATATTTAAACTATTTAATATTATAAAAAATGGCACCTTTCAAAACCTTGTGTGGATGAAAAGTAATGTTATTGATCAGTCATATGTTTGCTGGCAGAACTGATCATAAACAAGACTGCATTCCACAAAATCATCATGGTTTAAGTAAAACCTGCTAAAATCCAATTAATATTTTGACAGGACCTATAAAATATTTTTGTTTTGACAAGAATACACCAGCAAATATAATATTTTAGGGGTTTGAATAAGATAGAGTTCATGTTATTATGATTTAAATAATGATTTTTAAGTTGCTCTGGATCCCATCATTCATATTAGAGCAACATTCCTATCCAGTTTTATTTTATGATGGCTTTATAAGGAGATTGCGATAATCTTGTTAGCATGAACAGTTGACATGAACATCCTGGTCCTGGATCACTGAAACTGGTGATCAAAACCAACGTTCCCTCTAATCTGCACACACGTGCAGCATCATAGACATCCCCACACAGCTGAATTGTCAATCCAACATTAAAGTTTGCTCGTCTCTGTAAAACTTGCGTAATGCAGCGAGCATTGCGTACACATCTTCCATTTGCTTAGAGGAAACGGTGGTCAAAACCTACAGAATATTTTGATATTGAATCCCACTGAATCCATTGACCAACTGCTCAAATATATTCAGCCTGTCACTCGGAGCTTTGAGCTATTGAGATTCTAATTTACTTCATTTATAGAATTAAGAATCTGTAATGAAGGATATTCTTTGTAAAATCTACATTTCACAGCTAGAAATAACATTGTCAAGTCAGTTTTAATTATAATAAAAAGTCACTGATTTGACAACAGAGTTTATCATTGAGCTCATTTAACTTGGGAACAAATGGGTGAAAAACTTAAGAATGAAAGAGATGAATTTGACTACTCCATGGCATAAGTGGTTAGAACGTCCACCTTAGATGCAAGAGGTGGCAAGTCCGAACACTGACCGAGTCATACCAAACACTTATTAAAATGGTACTAGCGTCACTGAACAGTTTCTTTCGTTAAAATTTGAGTGTTAATATTAGCATAGTTACTGCTATGTTGTACAGATAGTGTTGTATAGTGTACATAATAATGTTATGGTAGTATACCTTATATTGTGTACTCTAAATGTACTGTTATATAATGTACATGTACTATTGTATACATAAGCTATTATGTAGTATGCATGGACTGTTACATAGTGTACATAATAATTATACATTATATTGTTATGTACTCTGTATTGTTACATAGTGTACATAATAATGTTACATATTATACATTATATTGTTATGTACTTTGTATGTACTGTTATATAGTGTACATAATAATGTTACATATTATACATTATATTGTTATGTACTCTGTATTGTTATATAGTGTACATAATAATGTTACATATTATATATTATATTGTTATGTACTTTGTATGTACTATTATATAGTGTACATAATAATGTTACATAATATACATTACATTGTTATGTACTTTATATGTACTGTTATTAGTGTACATGTATACATAAGTTATAATGTAGTATGATCCCACTATTATATAGTGTACATAAACTATACATGAACTGTTATGTAGTCTACATGTATTGTTATATAGTGTACATAGACTATACATGAACTGTTATGTAGTCTACATGTATTGTTATATAGTGTACATAAACTATACATGAACTGTTATGTAGTCTACATGTATTGTTATATAGTGTACATAAACTATACATGAACTGTTATGTAGTCTACATGTATTGTTATATAGTGTACATAGACTATACATGAACTGTTATGTAGTCTACATGTATTGTTATATAGTGTACATAAACTGTTATGTAGTACCCATGTACTGTCTGTCATATAGTGTACAATCTCTATTAAGAAAAGCTGCAAATATCAAATATTCGGCTATGACTTAATGTTACCGATAAATGCACACAATAACACTCAAAAGCTTCTTTTTTTCAGTGTATTTTACAGTTGAAGGTCTTGTTATTTTTTGCAGACAAATTGAAGAGGAAAAGAGGAAGGAAATGATGCCAAAAGAAATTCAAATAGAAATATTATACAAGGACCTTGGACAGGTGAGTCATCAGGACTTGCTGTTATCAGTATATACATGCCTTTCTTAATTAGTTACCTTAGGTGGGCTGTCTTAGGTCTTTCAGTTTTAATCCCACATAAGCAGTTAAAAATTTAAATAGAGTGGGAGAAGGAAAGAAAGAAGGTCAAATCAGAACTTTACTATCCCATGATAATGTATTTGCTTATTTTGTAATTCCATTTGCATTTATTTGGTACCATTTGTTGCATATACTATTTTTTGGGGTGTAATTGTGCATGATCTATGCATAAAGGTGTTCTGAAGATGATTGCTTTGATCATATCAAAAAGTTCCCCTCATCAACTAAAAGAAAAACATGGATAAAACTTGCCACAACTGTGAAGATAAAAAATACCATAATAAAAAAATTAGATGTTTTATATGCTTAAACTGAGCATGAAATGGAGTAAAATGTTATTGTTGTTACAAACATATTTCAGCACCGGTAACAAACTCCTCACATTAGGTTGACAGGATTCTGTATTAACTTTATACAATGCTATGGGAAACCTAGATTATACTGCCATGTAGTGAGAAACTTTTTATAACATTTAAAAGAGAGATATTGAAATAATAATAGTCAGGGTTAAATAATATGGTCACAGTAACAATATTATTTTATAACTAGAATTGTGATGACATTTTGGAATTATTTTTTCCTATTTAGAAATATATCTGCCCTTAATTCTCTCTCTCTCTCTCTCTCTCTCTCTCTCTCTCTCTCTCTCTCTCTCTCTCTCTCTCTCTCCACATCAGGATGAACAGATTTTAAATTGTTTAAAGACGATTGACCCTTTTTTTTATATGTATTTACTCAATAACACCAAAACTTGACATTTGAATGTATAAATTAACAAAAATGTCAAGGATTAAAATCTATACAAGTATGCTCATAACATTACATTCTTATGTTTAAAGTTGTCTTGCTCTAAAATCTGTTCAGATCTGTGGCCACTTTGGTGCACCTACACCAACAACATTACTCATTGATCTGTGCAAGAAATGAAAATAAGGATCTCTTTAATTTTGTGTGATTGACAAAATACACACTTTGAAGCAGATTTGTAAAAGATAAAAATTGCAGAATCATTGTCCTGAAATTAAAGAGATCATTTATGTCATTATTAATTAAATGTCTATATTCAGCTATAAGTCAGGTCCAACAACAAACTGATTACATCCAGATCTGCCAGCACATAATGCACAAGCATATATGGGTTAATGCAATTTTTTCCGGAATAACCAGAAATGGAAAAACTGTCATTATCTCCTGATGCAATATGCAATGTGAGATCAAGGTCTGTGTGGTTTGCAGTTGGACCCAACTTGAAAATCAAGTATATAGATTAGGTTAATTGGTTAGTAGGCATATAGAAAGTAGCTACCGTATAGTCTCCCTGCAGATCGTATAGACTCCCTGCAGATCGGAGTCCAAATGCAAATTACACAGACCTCAGACCCAGATGTGCCATCCCATAATTTGCTGGCAGATCTTGATTTGTTTGGAGTAATCAGTAGATCAAATAACACAGACCCTGATCTGCTGGTGCATTATGATCATCAGGATCATTGTTGTTTGCACTTTGACCTGACTATAAATGATTACATAACATACTTTTTGTTTCAAGTATGGTTGTGATGACACTTTGTACACTTTGTGACCTAATGTTTTGCCCCAGAAACCCAGCATATATTGTTAGCCAGGTACATGTGAACTCTTTAGGTTGGCCAAAGCATAGATGACACAACTAGAAGTATGAATGTGTGATTAATTGCAAATACCTGTACATTTGTAATGCTTTTAACCACTTCCTATGTAAATGCATTTGTAACTGATGAGTAAGGGATAGAATATTACACATGAATGGCTCAGTCTTAGCAGTCAGTATTGATTATTTGACACTCTTAGCATTTGTCTTGTTTTTTTTTTATTTTAAAAAATTCTTTTTAAAAACAAATGAACAGTGGCTTAGAATGCATACCTTGGAAAGAAACATGTACCATAAAATGAATTAGATGTCGAATTAAAAAAATGCCTGGACTTTAAAATATTGCAATGAAATTCTAAAACATTTATCAAATTGGAAATAGTGTGTAGAATGGGTTTAAATTTCAAGTTGATGGTCCATTTATATTGATTTTATGCAGTTATTTTTTAGCAGTGTGTGTGTGTGTGTGTGTGGATGGAAAGTCATTTGAAAGTTTCAAGGAGAATGTCATCTGTATTACTTTGAAACACTATTCTATGTTGCTTAATTCACAGAAATGTCCTTGTCAACAATTTATCTTTCAAAACCTTTGGTTGTAAGGTACTAGTAACTGACCACCATAAATAATAATAATAATAATTATAATAATAACGATTTTATTTTCAGAGGGTGACTCGGTTAGTTACAAATGAAGCCATCTTTTTATGCACAGATAAGATGCAAGCTAATAATATGTACACACACACACACACACACACACACACAAACATGCTAATGCACACTATATAAACAACCATTCAGATCAACGCTACATTGCTAACGAAATTAAAATGAGGCATGGGAGATGGGTGGTGTTTTTTTCTTCTGATTTCATCCACTTAATACACCTATTGTAAAATGAAGAGAAGAGATACTTGGAGTTGATTTAATATTGTGTGGAATGCTTTTCCAAACAAGCACGCTTGAAATTTGAAAGCTGTTTTTGAATAGCTCCATATTTGGCTTTGGTACTATGAAATTATGCCTGTTTAATGATCTTATATTTGGGCTACCAATAGATTCTCAAAGAGTACACGCTTGAACTTATCAATCATTCATATAATAAACATAATGGTTGGCAATGCAGGGAAGAAATATTAAAATTGAACGTCTAGAAAAAAAATATTCCAAAGAAAGAAATTCCACAAATGCTTAGTCATTCAGTTTTTCTGATGACTGTAGTCTGCAGTTTTGATTCATTGTTACACTGCTGACAGGAAATGGTTTGATGTGTTTTCATAATAACTGTATAAATAGTTTTGAAACCAACTCTTGAGCTTTTCACATTGCTTGTTCAAGGGGGCATTTAAAATAAATTGGGGGAAAGATCAAGCACAACTTTAGCAGAATTGATAGTAATGAAATTCATACATGTACATGTACAGTAGAACCGGTCTTGAAAGACCACCTCTTTTGCCAGAAAAGATATCCAGCATACAGATAACCACATACTCTATTTACCATATATGTTTGGATGCCATATTTGTTGTGTTGTGTGTTTAGGTTCTTACAAAATATAACAACAAAAAGTGAAGACTAGTGATGGGAATCGGTCAGAAATTCATAATCGATAATCGGTTCACCTTAAGCAACTGATCATCGATTATAATTGGTTACTAAGAACAAATTAATTTTTTTGTTAAAAGTTATATCTTTGATCAAGAGTTCAATATGTTTATAAATATACAGGAGTAATCTCTTTTAATGACATGCATACTTTATCTTGACAATAATATTACATTGTGTGTTACTTTTGTTCAATGACTTTGTTAAATGAACGCAACTTTTTATGGCTGATCAGTCATATGTCACTGAAATACTGTGACAATCCCCTGAAATTCATTCATATGTGATGTGTTTATAATTTAAAATATAGAAGAACATAATTTTCTTGTTTGTCATTGTTTATAAATACTATAAAAGATGTTGCAATTTAACTGAAACAAATCAACAAATGTGTTTAAATTTATTAACTCAACAATTTAACAAATTGACCATGTAATAATAACTATATGTTCCTAATTATGAATCATAAGGTATTTTATTTGTAGTTGTGAAGAGATTAATAAATTTCAGGTCAACTTTAGCGGCTGGGAGTTTTACTAACCTTTGTGCTTTGCATACACTTAAAAGTAGTCTCCCTTTACACACAATCGATTATGGAGTTTCACAATCGATTATCTTATTGGTTTGCTCAACCAACTGATGATCGATTATAATCGATAATCGGAACAACACTAGTGAAGACAACAAGCTTTGTAAAATTTGGCAAATAATATTTTTCCCTTGAAAAACAAGGTAAAAAAAAGAAAAAGAATGTATGGTTCTGCAATTTAAATCCAAAATTAAACCAAGAATAAAAAAGCAGAAGTCTTAGTAATAAAAAGACCCAATGAAACTGAATCTGAATCCCCGGTGTAAAATTGAAACAACACAAACAAGTTTACGAGTACTGAAGCAGTCTGAATGCCACAGACACATCATGGTTTTAGCAACGGAAGGGTGAACCCGCCACCATTTTATAAGGTTCCATTTGTTAAACTAAGGATTCTTACAAAAGCAAAAACATAATATCAATAACACAAAATGGAAGCTTCTAACTAACAGAGAGTCACTCTTAGGGTTAATTATTTTGTTACTGTTTTTTATATCGTATGTTTTTTTGGTATGGTTATGAGCGTGATGTTTACTTATGACACTTATTCGAGGTCACGCCCTCCCTGCTGTTGTGAATTGATCAGTGTCTCAAGCAAAAATGTTATCAAGACCAATTTGATATCAAAAATGTTATCAAGACCAATTTGATATTAAAAATGTTATCAAGACCAATTTGATATCAAAAATGTTATCAAGACCAATTTGATATCAAAAATGTTATCAAGACCAATTTGATATTAAAAATGTTATCAAGACCAATTTGATATTAAAAATGTTATCAAGAACGAAAATTATGAATTATTTATGAAAATTTCATTTTTGAAATAATTAATATCAGGTTTATCATTTAGTGAGTAAATTCCATAAATAACCCTGGATACATGATAAGCTCTTTTGTAATATGGTTCATCAATACCAGTCAACATTCCTGGTTTGGACCTTTTACTTAACACAGCGATTTTTTATTATGAAAAACAGGATCACACTTGTCACAATTAATCCACACAGAAGAATCTGATTATGATTGCACAATCAATTTTATTATAAAAAATATCTTTGATCGTTGAGATAATCAATAATTTTTTTTTGCTCACTAATTGTTCACTGTAACGTCAGCAACTTTGTCGTCGCTTTTAATTTTGAATAAGGACCATACGTGAGAAGCCTCGTCATCACAAATTTTTTTGCATTCCGAATAATATTACTCAAGTTATTTGACGGATCAGCCAGAGTTCGCCTCTGTACGTCAGGAGTTATTCTGTCAACATCAAATCTAGACTCAGGAATGGAGATTTCCAAGGCTTGATTGTGGATAATCAATCAAACTCCTCCATATATTTTAAACACATATTTCAGTTATAAAAATACATACAATGACTCAAATAAAGAATTAATGTAGGTGGTTGATGATAG
Organism: Unio pictorum; assembly: GCA_030141615.1. Taxonomy (NCBI): domain Eukaryota; kingdom Metazoa; phylum Mollusca; class Bivalvia; order Unionida; family Unionidae; genus Unio; species Unio pictorum. The sequence continues at coordinate 2,561,849 of JARLTB010000173.1, read as the reverse complement.
GGTCTTCAACACTTTGTAATAAACCCTGTGTAAATGAATTCTGAGGACAGCATTTACAAAGCGTGCCAAGAGGGAGTCTTGGTCCGAAACCGTGTTTACGATGTGGTGTTGGAGTTAGAGGAGAAACACAATTGTGTATAATGTGGTGGTAAATGATATAGAGAGCTCAAGCGATATTGTGAAACAAAAATAAAGATAGTGCTAAAATTAAAAGAACCCCTGAAGATTATATAACAAGAATTCACAATAACAATTTAGAAACAAATTAATATTATAACTGGCGCAAAAAGAATTTGACTCCTAGCATCAAGAACTATGAAGCATCTCATGAAGGTATTATTAGAAACTGTCAACTGAAGAAAAAAAAACATTCAGCACTGTCAATAATACTGGTTATTTCAGATTCACTGTTGGGAAGAAAAATTATCTTTGTCACAAATTTACTTTCGAGTTTTAGGGGGATAATCATATGTGTTCGATCATATCGATTTAAATCCGACAAATAATTTAGAAAATGTAGTTTTTAAACAGTGGAAATTCTGCATTTGGTTAAACAGGAAGATGTAAAACAATTGCATTGAGACCTATCAAATCTATAAATACAGAGGCTGGTGAAGAAAGTACATTCTCATTGATAAATGCAGCTGCCAAAAAATTTTGATATTGTACCGCGCTCTGTGCAATTGTCGCAGAAAATATACATAAACCCGCTTTTTCTATTACAAAATTATCAGCAAAAGATTTGGTTTAAATACATTTACTTACGGGAGATAACTCTATTAAGGATAGCGCAACGCTGTTTTTTCATGGGAAATAATTCTGTAGATCGACAAAGTTAGAATTTTTATTAAAATAATTTTTTATTTTAAATATATATTTTAGTATATAATGAATTACGAAAATATCAATATTATTTCTGCTGTTCAGTTGTAACAAAAGTTTTTAAATAATTGAATCTAATGAACTAAATCCTGAAAAAGTTATTTCTGATTTTGAAACATGAACGTAAATATGAATGTGGATACACACTACCATCGGAATACAAATTCATAAAACGAATTCAAACAGCGATGCTTCAATCGTTGGCTACAGTAAAAGAAAATTAGGTGATTGATGGAATGTGTCCTCCTCCCTCCCTCTCTCTCTCTCTCTCTCTCTCTCTCTCTCTCTCTCTCTCTCTCTCTCTCTTGATCGATCGATCGATCGAACGAACGAATAAAATCTTTTTTAGATCAGAATTATCTCGTGAATATTAAGCATAAAACAAACAAACAATACTCTTATAAGACAATTAAGAAAAATTGTCAGATCGTGAAGCTATCCAAAGTAACTCTGTTACTGGTGAAAATGTAAATGAGGTCATTGTCGCTGAACACGTGTAATATTCGTTTTAAAAATATTTTATCTTTCATATTTATTTTTTAAATTCTGATTATAATTTTTTTGACAAATATGATATTTTTAGTCCAAATTAGTCGTTTTTCTATCAAGAAAAAATCAAAAAATTTCCGCCATGGTGAGAGTCAAAACTCCAAGCGTTTTTTTTAAAATTGATTTTGGGGATGTTAAGCTGTTTTGTCCTATTTTTCTTGAAAAATTTGCTTAAGTTAATCATTTTATATTATATTTAAACCAAAAATCATAAAATCGATTAGAGAACAAGGGTGATTGGGTTATTGCTTTCAAAATGTAAGAAATCTGACAGATTTTCTTTGACAATTTCACCACACAAAAAAAATCATCAGAATAAAATAATTTGATTTCATGCTGAGGTTGAAAAGATCAAAGATCTATGATTTTATGTATAGATTTATGATACGAAATCTCCGCACAGGTCAATTAAGTGTCCAGACTGGTCAGTAAGTTTGAAATTTATTCTCGTCAATAATAAATTGACACTGTAGATAAAAAGAATTGATCGGTTCTTGTACAATCAAATATCCAGTGGGTACTTGAGGGGTAAATGTATACAGATTATACCCCTGCTGAGCAGTATTTGTCTGATAACTTCCATCAACTACATCACATTCAATATTGACTTCGATCACCGAGGTTATATTTACGATTCTGGGTGATATATGTCTACCACCACTGTATGGATCATGTCATGTTTGAGAATAACTGCAGATGCAGCTATTTTTTCAATGACTCAACAATCTTAGGAAAGTTTTCATTGATAATATCATCGAGTATTTTCTTTAGTCCATGAATGGCAAATTCTGGCATTACATATGCTGGTAATTAGTTTTCACTGATCGCATTGTGTCTTGGAAACGACTGTTTAAATGTTCTTGTTTGGATATGGAAGAATCTGATGTATTAAATGATCACCAAGTCAAATAAATACACAACGATCCATTTATTGATAAACTGATGCAACCTGATTTAGATGTTGTATTGACTCAGTGATCTGATATTTGTATCATCGTTGTAATGTTGTGCAACACTGGAAAATAAATTTTGTAATTTATTACTTACTTTTCATGTTCAGACTTACTGCAGTTGGAAAATTATATATTTTTTCATCGATTAAATGTTATTTCTCCTCCATCTATATTTGATAAATCTCCAAGGTCTGATAACCTAGGATGTCTTGTGACATCAAACCTAGTATAATAAAAGATATATGTTATGTTCCATTGATGAGTTTATTGATATTCTGGAAGTTTTATATAAAAAAGATTCGTTAGTGATAAAATTTTCTCGTCGCAGTTTTGATGGTACTTGATGTTCTAGAAGGTACTACTGTTATTATTCTGTTGTTAAGACCTGATGATATCAGTGAGAATAATTTGGAATATGTTTGAGCCACTGTATGTAACATTATCATATACTCGTGTAGTTTATTCTGGCTGCATGTGGAAATTTGGTTTGCAATTATATTAAGAATGCCAGTAATTGTTGTTGCAGCTGAAACACAAATAGTGATCACTACTGCTATTGCTGGCAATGGTGTTATTATTGATAGCAATACACCTGTTCCAGCAATAAAATCTGACACCAAATACACAATTATATGAAGAACTACACATCTGCGATATTTTTCATTTTTTTATTGTGTACATGTCTGTAATTTAATATACTAAACATGATCAGCATTATTGGTAATATCTTTAGCAAACATCATTGATTTATTGTTCTTGTGTAATCATCAGAATATTTTGCTAAACCTATTATTGTTGTAGCAACATCGACATCCTTCTGAATCAATTCAATATCTTTTCCATCAATCATATATGTAGTGCTATCAAACAGTGCCATAATTCCATTGTTAACAAAACCAACTCGCAAATTATCTGTATATGGCGTATCAGCTGCAACATTTGTTACAAGTTCACCTTTAACTTCAATAAATGCCTCAGCAGGTAACAAATATCTACTTGTATCCTGAACTTGAATTTTGATAGATTCACGTTGATTTGGTTGTTTTGCATCATAAAATTAAAATTGATAATCACGTATCGATTCATCTTTGAAAACTGGTGAATCTATGTTGAATGCTGGGTCAGATGCATGTTTAAACATTTTTTTTATATATCCCTCAATCTAAATTATAAATTGCTTTGACCATGTCAAAGGAATACGAAGACCATTTTCTGCTATTAAATTTGCAGTAAAATTTCTTTGTACTTCATCAGATTCTTGATCCATCAAAGCTGCTAGTTTTTTATATGTGGCTTGGTTTTTTTTTTTCTTCTGATATTCATGAGCATAATTTCAATAGATTTTACAGGCGGTGTTTTTTGTTCTATTAATTGTGCTAGTATATCTTTGATTGCCGTGAATGTGCTACCAGTAATGTTACCAATAGCACCAGGAGCTTTTTCACAAATAGCACAGATAGCTATCATTGATAATTGTTTAGCAATCAAAGCTACTTTCGGGGCCATTCTTATAAATAATCATTGAATGACATTACCAGAACTATCACCGTAAGCTGCTTGATAGATTGGTAACCGAGAATTTGTTACTCTAACCATTAATGGTCCATGTTCATGATCTATGATCATCGTATTTGTTATCAATATATCTAATCATATTGACAATTAGACACTATGATAGTAATCAATGAGAGTTGTAAATAAGTTCTCATTAAATGCTAATATTCATGATACTACCTTGAAATAATCGTTGACAAATATTAGCAGTTTCATTATTTCTGGTGAGTTATTACCAGCTCATTTTTCTCCTATAAGAATTTCTAATCATGCTATGTCGGAAAGAGCATTATTAGGGCAGATAACAAGACCACTTCCCCAAGCAGTGCTTAGAATACTTCCGGTAGCGCCAGGAGGATCATAATATTCTTCTACTTTTTCTCCCTTTGCATTTATCTGATATACTTTTGCAGAAAATTATTTTAAAAAATCTGGATCATTCTTACTAATAATACCCTTATTACAACAAATTCTAAAGATCATCTTACAATAATCCATCTCATGCAAACTGCGATGTTCTGGTAGCATATCAGACGAATGATTTGAATCATATGCAGTATATTTAGCTAATTGATCATCATCCATATCCTTAATTTTTTCATAAATTCCAGGTTTAAATTTATCAATTAATTGTTGAATGGATGAAAGAATTATTTTCTCAAGTGGTTTCTGCTATTTGTGTTCTTTCTTTCATTGCTTTTTTTTTTTTTTTTTTGGTGCTGTTTTTGTTCTTCATATTGACCATACACATCGTTTACCACAGCAATAAATCCTATATATGATACATTTGTTGCATCGATTCAACTTGTGGTACTTTTCATTTTATAAAAAAAAAACATCAGCCCAGTGTTCTAGACTGGAAATATATTTTCCATATGTTGATCTCATCATTTGTTTTCTTTTTCATTAGTTGTAAGAGCTGGAAACGCATTTGGATCAGTTTTATTGATTGCTTTTAAAGTATCTTCAGTAAATTTATTATATAATTCTTTGATTATTTATTCATCAGTTTTTTTCTCTTTAGTAATTGGTTTTACTGGTTGAGGCATTCAACCATGAAGACTTTGTAAAATCCTTTATGTTTCTTCAGTTTTTTTCAGCTATCTTTTCAAGTTGAGGAAGAAGGTGTTTAGTTGTTTCAGTGATAGGTTTAAATAATTCTTGAGAAATCCCTGCATAATCAACCTGAGATTCTTGATGTTCTAGTAATTTTCGCCTGACAGAATCATGGTCTGGTAGAATTTTTAAAATTGCTTCTAGTCGCTCTCATGCTAACCACGTGGTATGTGCTTCTCAAACAATTATTGATATGACAATGATCTAATTTACAGCAGCAGACAGGGCATGACCTCAGCAGAGATGTCATCAGGGTAAACTCGTGTGCATATATTTAGAAAAGACAACACAGTAACAAAAAACAACCATCCCCAAGAGCGACTCTCTTGTTAGTTAGATGCAGTATTTTGGTGAATATTTGCGAATTTATTTTTCATTTTTAGTCAAAAGCTTTATTTTTAAGTTTATTTTTAAGCTTATGACATTCTATTAAAAGGTTGGTTCACTCTCTCTGGTGCTGTTATTGACCCAACCCAATACAATGGTAGGATTCAAACGCAAACATTTTTGGCAAGTAGTCTAGCATGCTATCCTCTGAGCCACAGCAACTTTATCCAGCTAAATGTTGAACTTACCTAAGGATGGGGCCCTGAATGGCCGAGTGGTCTAAAGCGCTCTCCGTTATGGATCACTGCCATCTGAACTTTGTCTGCATGTGTTTTAATCTCAGATTTGGCCAAGGTGCATATGTAAGAAAGCTTGCCAGTAGCTTCTCGTGGGTTGGTGGTTTTTTCGGGTTTTTCCCTAGGTTCTTCCTCCACCATTAATACTGGCTGCCATGTATAGCCTATCTTGTGCTTAAAAATGGAGTTAAACTCTACAACAACAACAACAACTTACCTAAGATTATATAATACCTTACCTGCATTTTGGCAGCCCTGATCCATTTAATGGACAGACCTACAGTGACACTGACTGAAAATCAATGTGATAAACATTCTTTGCATGTGTACATGGTCCAGTTTGATATGATAAAATTAAATCTTGACTTGGTTTATCTGTACAATTTTATTCTGCATGCAGTTTATTGAGTGAGAGACATGTAAAGGAATAATTATTTCATTCTTTTATGGTTCTTGTTGCATTGTACGATTCATTGTTGTTTTATTTTGTTGCATGATGGATAGTACAACAGTTTAATCATCTGCTATGACAATGTTTTTAAATTTCACAATGTAGTTATGGATGTGTCGCATCATACACTATTTATACTCAACTTGAAAATTTTTAAATATCTTTTTATGTACAATTAAGTGACTGTAGACAAACAGATAGGAGAGAGATAAATTTGACAGGACAATGATGTGATCACTTTCGTTTTGCCATTTATGAGAATGCAGTCTTTATATCTGTTGTATCAACATTGTTTATCTAGATACTTGCTGCTTTCACCCACCCACCTTTTACCTGTTATCAGTTGTATAGGTAAGTAACATGTATATTGTATAACATGCATATCTTTTATGTGTATATGTAGTTTGTACATTTGACATATGTCATATTAGTATCCATCCTGCATTTCAGGTGTGCAGTTTGTGTGTAGAGAACAACACTGAGGCTCGGGATATTGTTAAGCGGTGTCTAGTGGAATTACGGATTACAGTAAGTTGAAGTATTAATTCATTTACTCATTCATTAAAGTGAATGTATGATTTTTGCAGTGTGATATTATTTGGTTTAGCCTTAGTAGATAGCTGAGTATAAAGACCACCTCCAGATAAAGGACACATGTTCATAAAAGTAAACACTGTGATTCATTGAGTATCCTTAATAGACTGGTTTAATTCTGTAATAGTTTTAATTTATGAAGACACTTCCTATATTGTAGCCACTTAAAATCAGGAATAGTCGGATTTGTTTGGTTTTAATTGATCACATTTGTTTATCATATAATGGTCCCTAACTATTTTTCAGACCTTCTTATGTGTACAACCATGGCTTCCATTTAATTTGGCAAATTTTGTTTAGCCTGTTCTTAAAGATCAAAATGTTGTGATCCCTAGAGTGCCAACAATAGACTGGTTTAGCTAGTGCCAACAATAGACTGGTTTAGCTAGTGCCAACAATAGACTGGTTTAGCTAGTGCCAACAATAGACTGGTTTAGCTCTTCAGTGGCATCTCACTGAAAAATACTTGCTGCTACAACTCTTATAATGCATATAAAGTCATGGATTCCATCAAACTTGTGAGATTTTATTCAACTTAGGCTGGTTTTTTTTTATTTCACTCTGCTGCAGCTCTTGGCTGCCAAAAACCAGTTATAACATTTTACAGCATTGAAATCTATGGTTATACATCAATGCATTGTCGGGACAAAATTCCCCATAAGATTCCTCACTTAAAATGCATAACACTTTTACAGCCTCCATAGCAGTGTTATAAAGGGGGAATATTCTGTTTAACGGGTTTTGACATTTGCACATCTGATTGAACCATAACCCTTTTCTTAAGGTTGTCAAATGCATGCTCGGATATTTCAAAAAAATCTGAGCTAGGTGCTTTGCAAATAGAAAATATAACCAGTGCTCTTAAAACTTTTATATCCTGTCGAGTTATACGGATCATTTGAAGAATATAGACAATGGAAAACAAAGAGAAATTACAGTAGATTTTTACTCGACCTTTCCTTAAACAGACATTGAGTAATTAATAATTATGCAATGCAATGAAATAACTGTCAGATGAAAAGCGGTAAACTAATCAACATTTTAACCATGTGAGTGAAGCAATTAATTCCATGCTAAAATTATATTTCTTGTCATTTTTATGTTGACACCTTGCATGAAATTCAAGTGTAAACTGAAAAATACATTGATGGTAATTTTTAATCAGTCAGCTTATAATAAATCTGACTTTAAAAATTCAGGCTTTACAAATATCTATTTTGGGGAGGAGAATCAAATATAGCAACATGTGTACGAATACTATTTACAAAATTTTCTTTATATTTTAGCCACAGCTTCTATAACATAATAGTTTTCTTGGAGGGAATATGATTTATGTGGTAAATTTTGAGTTTATGTTTTAAAAATATTTTGTACCTTATATTTAATTTTATTACATTTTATGGACATTTAAAATATTTAGTTTGTCATATAATACTTTATGTTTATATTTATTTGGAAGGTTTATTTTACTAAAGTTTCTGGTGCAATTATTTTTTTTATTATAAACATTTTAGAACTTCACTTTTCGTTAGCAACATGCCAAGCACAGATTATTGTTGGAATTGGAACAGGATGTTCATTTCAACATGGTTATAGAACAGAGGTTTTGAATATGTCATTAAACTTTATTTTGTTTTGTCAATCCTTTTTCAGTGATTGGAATTATAGTGTTTTACTAATGCTAATCCATCGGTCACAACATGGTCAAGATTTTACATTGAAGTCATCTAAGTTACTATGGGAGGGTGGGGTTACGTGTTGTAGGAACATAGTTTTTGGGTTTTATTTTTAATTTTGCAATTTCTCTTAAAAGATTTAGCTGTTGTTGTTTTTTTACAACTTCTACAACTTACATTATTTCTTTGATATTTGACATGCATTTTGTATGCTCTTTAATGTTGATTTTGTATATAGGAATATCTGCAGTATGAGATATAAATGTTCCAGGTCTCAATTTAGCTGTTTGTATTAGCCACATGTATGAACTTTGTAATGCAGATAAAGGTGTCCTGAATGCATGATACATTTCATATCAATGCAGGAAAATGTCAGTAATTAGATACTTGTTTACATTATTAGTTCATAATGCTGACAAGTGTGAGGGAGTGATTAGATCCCCCATCTGTTATGTTGCTTTCATTATCCTTATGTAGGAGATGATTGACTACATTGTTTTGGTGTTTTTGCCCACATTGAGCAAACAATAAAATAAAATAGGAAATTAATGGATGGAATCACAGAGATCTGAGCAAAGATGTAGAAAAGAACAGGAGACCCCATATTTAAAATATAACAATATAACAACTTAATTACATAAACAAAGTGAAATCAAAATTACATACATTCTCTTAGAAAAAGAATTACAAAATGTATGTGAAATGGAATTAGCAGTTGTTATAGCAAAAAAAAAAAATTTCATAAAATTGAGTGAATGGTCTACCTCAGATTGTGGGCATGTCAGCATCACCTGTTTGCTATCAGTTCATTCCAAAACACTGGTGCTCTCTCTCTCTCTCTCTCTCTCTCTCTCTCTCTCTCTCTCTCTCTCTCTCTCTCTCTCTCTCTCTCTCTCTCTCTCTCTCTCTCTATATATATATATATAGAGAGAGAGAGAGAGAGAGAGAGAGATGGTATGAAGCCATTTTCCCCCTTTAAATAAATATAATACACAACCTGAATATTTGTAACTTTCTCCTTCTCCTGTGATCAAACAATATTCTCACTCTTTTTACATCAGATTTAGTCTCATCGTAACTTTCAACTAAACTAGTGTGGTCAGATCCCACAAAAACTTAAGACTTATTTCATAAGGGAGATTACTTAAAACCATGAATTTCATTTGGGAACACATCCCCACATTTAGTTTTAGCCAATCAGTATTAACCTTAACCCTTAACTGCCAAAACTTTTAACACTCGTGTCGAAGCCAGAAAAATTCTCTTGCCTGCCTTTATAACTATATATTCTGGTAAATATCATTTATGACACACATTTCAAATGTTCCATGATTTCCCAAATTTTGTCTCTGGCTTGTTTCAACTTTGTCATTTTTTTTTCTATTTGAGAATAGATTAACATTGTACAGTTTTGTCTCACCGTTATCTGTGCTCTGTTTAGTCTCACTGTTATCCAAACAGACTCTAACATTCACTCGTGCTCCCCAAACGAGAGATTAACCATTTTAAACTACCAATTTATTGCAAACCTAGTCCATACATCAATCCTCATGGTTACTTGTCACACTGACGATGACAATATGTCCTGCAACAGTTGTTTGAAACATTATGACAAGAAATCATTAGATCCTATGGTTACTTCGTTAATTAATGGGTTCAAGCAAGCTGTATTATTGGACCAAATACTAAATTGCAAAATAGTTTTTGCCAAAATTTATATAAAAATGAAATAACAATTACTCTGCAAGCCTTTAAACCAATGATGCTGAATTGACATTATTCACTGTAATTTGATGATGCTAATATATTATAATTAACTAATTAACCTGCATGATCAAGTTTTGATCATTGTAATAAACCTGCCATAATTCAAAGGCATTGGGAAAATGCCTATTGATTTTGAGATTTAAAAGGTCAGAGGTCAAGGTAAATGTGACTGAATGGGTTTCCGCACAGTGACACTCTGGACTAAATGTCATGGATAGCTTATACTTGTGACAGGGAAGATGACTGTCTTTATGTGTGACAAAATATATTGGTACTTTGATTAAAATAATAAAACTAGTTGCTGCATCAGCATTGAACCCATGTAAGGTAAGAAAGAAGTGGTCAAAAGGATGTGGTTACTGTGACCGACTCATTTATAATAATGTCCTAATAAATGACCACATATCTTGACCAAAGTGTTTCAAGGGCTTTTACTTGAAGGTATGGTCGAGGCCTGTTGTTGTGTCAAAGGCTGGCTTAAAGAAAAAAATGAGTTTTGAATATCTTTTTTCTAATTTAATTTCCCTGATTAGACGGTCTGAATAGACTACTTTTATATTAATGAAGAAATTTGTTGATTCCGGGGTCGAAAGGTCAAAGGTCATGGACATGGCCAGTAAGTTTAGTTCAGTGATTGCATAGCTTGATGGAATGTCATTGACATCTATTGGTCAGTAACAGTAATCTCCAAAGTCAATAGCATTATTCTAGTGTCAGCATGAAGGACTAATATAAACCAGGTCAATCACTGTGCTCCGCATTCTTGATTTATTTGACATCTTGTACCAAAAATAAAAACTGACAGCAATTATTGTTTACCCAACCTTGAGGCACACCATTTGTTTGTGCTATTTTGTGGAATTGATCGGAGATTATTGCAGTGTAGAGTTAAGTTTATTTTTGGGGTAGTTTTGGAAGTCCATTTTGACATTTTTAGGTCAACTCCTGTGGAAAATTCCTTTGTTTTAAATATCAAACTTTCACCTTCATTATGCATTTCTGGAAAAATCAGTTTCCTACTTTGACAGAATTTAATCAAATTGGACACAAAAAAAAGGTCAAATTCTTCATCCATAATGTGCTCCAAAATGTCAGCATCGTTGACAGAATCTGTGTGTCCAGTATGATCTCATAAATTGTTTTGGGTTGCAGCTTGCTGATAATGTTTGATTCCTGTATCCTTTAAATTTGAGGATAAGCTCAATGATTTTAATTTGATACTGATGACAAATTGGACTGCGGTATTTATGTGCATTAATTACCTCATGCTGATATGAAATCTGATGACAGAGATGTGATGTTTTTTTTAATTAATCGTTAATTGCTTGATGACAAGACATTTTGTCATGTACAGAATGTGCCTCTCACCATTAATTTTTACTTTTTGTTAGCCATAATCAGTCTGGTTAGAGTGTGTATAAATCTCCTACTTTAAAGCATGGAAGAAAAGTTGCTTTTTCGTACTCGGACAATTGCGTCTCTTAAGTGTTTTTAAAAAAATCAAATATACATGTACACTATAGTTTCAGTATAAATTGTTCTTGAAATAGCACAAGTACTGTGTCACTTTAGTCAGGTCCCACTTCAAGACACATAGACCCTGGGCTTCCTGCACTGACAGTTCAGGGTCTATTTTTTACCGCTACTAATTACCCTTAACAAACTGGATAGTCATAACTTCTGTTATATTATGCTATGGCTTATTTAGGTTTATGTGATTTGCAGAATGACCAAACTAACAAATAAGTATATAATGCACTAATTTTAACATGCTTAATGTAAAATGAGACAGTGTTGAATATGATATACCATGCAAAATTGTATGTGTCTAATTCAGCAGCAAATAACATTGACCCTGATATACTGGTGCTTTACACAAAAGGAGATCAAAGTTGGTGCAGGTTACCATCAGATCCATATTAAAAGGGATAATACATTATATTTTTAATTTGTAATTTTTGGGTCTCTGGTTCTTCGAATTTCTCGCTCATACAAACTACTACATCTCTAACTACAAAACAGGAAGCAATTAGAGTTATAATTACCGGTAAGTGTACATATAAATAATTAGAAACAAAAATAGAAAAGACTGATAATTAATTTTGATGATAACAGCTCTGCTTTATTATAATGCAACACCTGGGGGACATAGCAACCAACAGCTTTATATTCTGAATAGCTATGTACAGAAATATTCTGAATAGCTATGTACAGAAATATTCTGAATAGCTATGTACAGAAATATTTGGAATAGCTATGTACAGAAATATTCGGAATAGCTATGTACAGAAATATTCGGAATAGCTATGTACAGAAATATTCGGAATAGCTATGTACAGAACTGCAATATATTGAAACTATTGTTATATGCTAAACCATAATAAAGTGGAAATTATCAAATTGTGTTTTGAACAGGATGCAAGATATAACACTGTGCTTCACCTTGTAAACTCTGATTGTTGTATACATTGGAATGATTTTGGCGATGGGTCGCTTGTGGAACCGCATTAATATTTGGAATCACATAACGAAGCATATTATATTGAGGGTGAGCTGTAGTTCCAGATATTGATTACATGGGTGTCAGCAATGAACTAAAATGTTTTGTAAATACTAATTCGAGTCCAAGTTATATTTAAAGGTTTTTTTTCTAAGTCATTACCATTTGTACTTAATTTGGATTAGAGTTCATGTAGCTTTAATTGTGGCATGCAAATCTGTAACGGTTTCAGAAAGCAAAAGAGAGTGACACTATGGTTTCCTTGCATGCCGGTTTAACTTTTAAGTTTCACCTGTAGAGTAATTTGTATGTCGTCAAGAAACTTTTTAGTTGGTTTTTACCAAAACTCTGAACAAAGCTGGTTGTATCATACAAGGAAATGAGAGCTTATGGGGTCTTTTTGAGGACATGCTGAGGCTGTTAACCTGGGCTGTCCTGATCTATTGATACCGAATGTTTTCTTTCTTTTGGTGAACCTTTTGTCTGCCAGCCTACTACTAAATCCACATTTTTTATCCATGGCGGCAGACCACTGGCTGTATGGAAATAATAGATCCTAATCAAGAAATCAAAAAATAATAGAACTCTACATTATATCAAAAGAATTTCTGCACCCTTTCATTTTGTTTATTTTCTTCTCGGGGTAGTTTTATATCAGGGTGAATAAGTACTTTCCTATGTCGCCTAGTTGTATGGCTAAATGAGCTTATGGCATGTCAATGCCCATTTGCCCGCCATCTGCCATCACTATTTTCAATTTTTAATCAGCAAAATAAACTCTGAAAACTGATTTCAAGCAAACTTGACAGGCAATATCATAAAGGCCTGTACAAATTATGTTGGGTCCCCGAGTGGTCTAAAGCGCTTTTCGTTACGGATCACTGCCATCTCACCTCTATTTGCATGGGTTCGAGTCTCAGATTTGGCCAATGTGGTTATGTAAGAAAGCTTGCCAGTAGCTTTGTGTCGGTCGGTGGTTCTTTCTGGGGTTTTCCTGGGTTCTTCCTCCACTATTAATACTGGCTGTCATGTATAGCCTATTGTGTGCTGAAAAAAATGCATTTAACCCTACAACAAATTATGTCTATCTGCTATAAAATGGTCAGCATTACTGAACTTAGAAAAACTTGTAGCAGCTTTTTTTCAAAGACTGCTTAATATAATTTGACCAAATTTGATGGGACGAATCCTGCCACAAAGGACTTAAAAACTTGTACAAGACATGCTGCTGTTCTGTCATAAAATATGGCTTCCGTTGTGAAACAAAATAGAACTTATTAAACTTTGCTCAATAGAATTTGACCAACTTCGAAACAGAATCGTAGCGTTTTCTGTCTGTCAGTATTGGAGAAATTATGCTGAAGTGCAATAAATTATTAAGGAAGATACAACATATGCATAAATCTTTACACAGATGTTTTCATATATGCAGTCAGTATTTTTAGACAAGGTTCCACAGAAAGCAGCCTATTGACCCAGATTTCATGACCTAATTATGTTGCATTGGTGTTTAGGACCATGCCAGCCAAGTGAGCAGTCATTGATGATTTGTGATGGCTTTTTGTTGGTGTGTATACAGTTGTATTCAGTATATAAAACAGAATGTTGTATCTTATTTTATTTGTAAAATAACACATTTTTTTTATAAAGACATAAAGACATCTTCCCATAATAACAACCCTCGTTATAACAATTCTATATGTAATGCAGTTGACCCCATGATCAAAATCATAACATGGTATGCAGTAAGGTTTGTTAGCAAACAAAGTAAAACTTTGTCTTGTATCTTCATTTTGTTTCTTCAGAATGCCATTATTTAACTTTATGACTGTGTATGTGATGCTATTCTCTGTATACTGCAGTTTCATATTGTGGTTCACAGTATAATGTACTTTATTACATAACATGGTTGACAGTAATGGTCACCTACTACAATAGTATCATGAGAGGATACTGTAATGTTCGATTTCTCTTCAGGATTCTGAGGCTAAAGATTACCAGTTGTGGGTCAAAGGTGAAAAAGATGAATATCAATATCCCCTTATAGGTGAGTACCATATTCAAACGATAAAGTTTTTTTTTTTTTTAGAAGAGGCATTTTTTTTTGCAGAACATAACCTAGTTCATAATAAGTAAATTAAACAGTTTTATCCAAGACTTCCACCCATCTGGAACCACTCCTGATGACACCAGTGGTTAGAGCGTCTGCCGCAGAGTGCGGGAGGTTGTGGGTTCTATCTCCGGTCGAGTCATACTAAAAGACTTACAAAAATGTTAATAACAGCTGCCTTGCTTGACACTCAGTATTAAGAGGTTGGTGTTTGGACTGGTCAGCCTGGTGTCAGGATAAAGTGAATGCGTGGGACATAATGCTACATGTCTGCAGCATGATGCCTCAGTGCTGGACATCACTATAAACTGCCTCACTGCAGACATTGTAGCGATATGACTGAAAATTTGTTTAAGCTATGTTACAAATCCTAATCAAACAAACAAACAAATCCACCCACCTGGACCAAGTTTCTTCTCACTTAGAAAATGCTAGCTATAATTTGGCTACTACTAGAGTTGTATCATTGTATTAGCAAAAATATTGGCTTTTAAATGTTTGTAAATGATATCAGTTCATTTCGATATATAGCCACCATTACTAAAAATTTTAATTAAAGTCTACAAAAAAAACTGAACCAAATTTGAGCAAATTTGACAGAAGGCATCTTGGCATAGATGGTTTATTGGTACAAATGATGCCAACACAACTTTAACTGAAAAACAGGTTCTGTGTAGAATGTTACACTTTGATGAATATCAACGAAGATGTGAAAACAAGATAAACATATAAACAATTGTTTTTGGTTTCGTAACATATACAATTTTCCTCAGTAATTGTTTGGAATCTTTTATTTTGCTAAACAGCTAATCTCTGGTGTTTGACATTGTATTAAATCATGCAGAAAATAGTTTTAAAAATACAATTACCCACTCCTAACAGGGGATGGGGGAATAAAACATGAATTTTGTTGATTGTCATGTTTTATGATATAGGATGTGATAGGGTAGATGTCTTATTGGAATTTTAGTCCAAATTTTTCATGACTTGCAATCATAAAACACCATCCCAAAACTGCCTTTTCTCTTTTGGTGTCAACTTGGCTGGTGAACTCCTGGAAACCAGTGAATAGAGGGCACTTTTATCCTGCAGTTTGTGGTGATACCCTCAATTTAACATAAAGGCTTGCACTTGTTCAACTTGGCCTAATTATCTAATTATCAGTTGATAGATTTGGATTAGTATACAACAGAATGTTTTGATTTATAATATTTGAATTATCTGACCTTTCAAGTCTATATTTATCTTGTTGGTTGACATAAGCTGATACATATAGATTGTACAGACTAGTACCAGATAAATATTACAGATGAGCAAAAGTTAGAAGTGGAGTTTCAGGTCATATTTTGGATGTGTCAGTGCAGATATATATATCAGTGATATCGGGGTCAAATTAGGATCCTTCTGGTTCAAACATAATTTTTTTTTAATTCACTTGCTGGAGTGTGGTTATTGACAAGACTTCACCTTAAATTATAACATTGTACTCATAACAATTAATGTGGATGAAATATAGCATATGTGATACTTACAATATTGACCCAGTTAAAAGCAGAGACCAGCTGCAAAAAAATAGACCCCCATCTGCTGTTACATAATGTGCCAGCAGATCAAGGTCTGTATTGTTTGTTTTTCTAATTACTCCCATCCAACCTACATTATGTAATGCCTACATTTATTATGTCATCAAGAAATGTATTGTTTCTGGATATATGGGATTGTTTCTGGATTTTTGTCCTATGAATTCTAATTTTAAAAAATACATTGTTATCAACACAGTATTGTCCCAAGCAGATTTTCATGCATAGTTAATATGGACTCCTTGTAATACAACATAATTAACATGGACTCCTTGTAATACAACATAATTAACATGGACTCCTTGTAATACAACATAATTAACATGGACTCCTTGTAATACAACATAATTAACATGGACTCCTTGTAATACAACATAATTAACATAGACTCCTTGTAATACAACATAATTAACATGGACTCCTTGCAATACTTATGACATAATTAATATGGACTCCCTGTAATGCTTATGACATAACTAATATGAACTCCTTGCAATACTTATGACATAATTTGGACTCCTTGTAATACTTATGACATATTAATATGGACTCCTTGTAATACTTATATGACATAATTGATATGGACTCCTTGTAATACTTATGACATAACTAATATGAACTCCTTGTAATACTTATGACATAATTAATATGGACTCCTTGTAATACTTATGACATAACTAATATGAACTTGTAATACTTATGACATAACTAATATGAACTCCTTGTAATACTTATGACATAATTAATATGGACTCCTTGTAATACTTATGACATAACTAATATGAACTCCTTGTAATACTTATGACATAACTAATATAGACTTCTTGTAGTACTTATGACATAACTAATATGGACTTCTTGTAGTACTTACATAATTAATATCGACTCCTTGCAATACTTATGACATAATTAATATTGACTCCTTGCAATACTTATGACATAATTAATATTGACTCCTTGCAATACTTATGACATAACTAATATGGACTTTTTGTAGTACTTATGACATAATTAATATGGACTCCTTGCAATACTTATGACATAATTAATATGGACTCCTTGCACTACTTATGACATAATTAATATGAACTCCTTGTAATTTTTATGACATAACTAATATGGACTTCTTGTAGTACTTATGACATAATTAATATTGACTCCTTGCAATACTTATGACATAACTAATATGGACTTCTTGTAGTACTTATGACATAACTAATATGGACTCCTTGTAATATTTATGACATAATTAATATTGACTCCTTGTAATTCTTATGACATAATTAATATTGACTCCTTGCAATACTTATGACATAATTAATATTGACTCCTTGTAATTCTTATGACATAATTAATATTGACTCCTTGCAATACTTATGACATAATTAATATTGACTCCTTTCAATACTTATGACATAATTAATATTGACTCCTTGTAATTCTTATGACATAATTAATATAGACTCCTTGTAATTCTTACAACATAATTAATATGGACTCCTTGTAATACTTACAACATAATTAACATACTCTTTTCCAATACTGGAATGCCATAATAACATGGACTCCAATAGCATGGTCTCAGAGTAAGGGTAATAACACCCTATCACCTAATTGCAAAAAGCTATTTCAAGGAGACCTTGAATTCTTTGATGTTATGGTAAGAGGGATTGTCACACAGCTTTCTACTATTCTTGAACTGTTCTCACAGAACATTTTTGTTGCTAAGTCAGTACATACTTCCATGCTAGACCTTGGCAGATGTCTTTGGCAGACCTTTTAGCATAATTATTAGAAACAAGTGATTACTTGGCTAAATAAGCATGGTAAGACATCCTAACGGTCTAGTGGTATAGGCATATTTAGGTTGTACCAACCCAGCACTGTCTAGTCATAATAATACACCCAGTTACTCAGAAATTTCAAGCAAGCTTCCATTCCACCACCTTCCCAACATACCAAACGTCTACCAGAAATCAGGTAGGATGACTTGTGCTTCAAAGATTTATATTTGACGCCAAAATTGGTCTCTAACTTTGGATTTGTGTCTGCAATTAATTCAGTTAATGATCCGCAAACCCTGAAACTAAAACTATTACATGTGGGTACAGAATGCACCACAGGTACTCGCTTACAAGTCAAGTCAAACTGCAAACAACAAAGTTCCTGATGTGCCATAGCATATTATGCCTGCAAATCAGGGTCTGTATTGTTTCTTCTAGTGATTTTTACTCATAACATATTGCCTGGACCCGATCTGCTTGCATGTTTATCCGCAGGCAAATCTGGGTCTGTGCAAATTGCAGATGGACTCATTCTGAAGTTAAAATAAACCATTATTTGAAGGAACAGAATGTAGTCTGTTTAACATTATACAGTTAAATTCCACAGCATATTCAGTGGTTAGAAAAACAATCTTCTACAAGATTTCCCAAAATGATTTTTGAACACCTGATGGAGAATAAACCATAGCAAGGTCAGCTCTGCAGATCTCCATCACACACACTCAATGTACAGACTCCAGATGAGACAGTAGTCAGTATGAGCTGCCCAGTATTTAACTAGTAACTCTACTACTACTACTAATAAGTACTAATAGTGACAAGATTCAGACAATGATATATGTCTGTAACTTTGTACAGTGTTGTCATTGTACTAATTTGTAATATGTAATTATAATGATTCCAAAATTAAATTAAATTTTTTGCGCCATTGAATGGAACTTTATAGTACCTTTCCTAAGACTCTGATTATGGTTGTAGTTTAGCAGCTAAAAAAGATAAATGTATTCAAAACAATTTTATTTCGTCATTTACAAAGTACACCCCACCTCCCAAACCAATCTTCACTATAATTTGTTTTCACCATAATGTCCAGAAAAAATTCCTGTTACTAAGAAAACAAATGCTACAAATAAATTTACAGAGATTAATTTCCTGCATTTTATTTACTTCTTTAAATTTACCTGTGTAATTTAATCTAGTTAATAAGCCCTTATGAACAATATGTACAGCTTCTTTGTAATGCAGTCAGATCTATGAAGGTTGATCCTTTTGTGTAGCTTTTCAGTTTCTCCTACATACTGAAGGCTACAAGATCTTACATGTGATGAGATAAATTACACTCTAGTTTCCACGTTTTGTTTGGACCATGTACATATATGTATATATATAATCTTTTTCATCAGTTTTTGCCCACAATTGTATTGTAGATCTAATATGGAGAGAGTAGATATTGCAGGTGTAAAATTTCAGATTACTGCACCAATGCATGTTAAATAATGTATTTCAAATGCATCAGTTTCGCCTAGAGAATTGTAGTTGTGGCAACGTATGCTCATAGATATCGTGTATACTTTCGTTAATTGGAGTGCTCAACTATTACTAAATTATTTATATAGAAATCAGTTACAACACTATTTGATTATTGTTGATTTACAGAAGAACAAATATCCCAGTATTTTTATTTTAGTTTTCGGATAATGGGCAAAAGGGAAAATTCTGGACTTTTGATTTATAGTTAGTCTGGATATTTTCCTTAATTACTTATTCATATTTATTGTTAACGGCTTATAAAACACAGAATAATGAGAATAATGACATAGCTATGACTGAATAGCATACTTGTTTCAAACAAAACTTGCGTAAAATGTATCTTTCATTTTCTTAAATTATTTCATTTTCTTAAATCCAACATTAATGTATTCATTAAAATATAATGCAGATGTATTGTATGTAATCTTTCAAAAATATTAAAGCTGTCAAATCAGATTGAAAGCTTTGGCCTCTTGAAATTTCTTTCTGGCTGGCTTAAATACTTTAAATCAAATTTTCTGCTGATTAGTGTTCGATGTGATGTAAATTCAAAGACTACCCTTTAGTGTTTTCATGTTAACCTCCTATTCTGACAGTTCTGGTCTGGATCTGGGAGTGGTTGACATCTGCTGAACTGACCTAGCTGGAGTTATCAACCTCAGTTTTATAAAGCAAAATTTTAGTAGATCGATGCCATTGTTGTTCTGTACAAAGTATCCAGCTTTTATTATGATCTTTTGTATTCAGATGAAATTAACCTGAAATTTGAAAGGATGATTTATTTGTTGACACTATCTAGTTTATGTTAGGGGTGAACATATTAAGTGTCATTTTATATAGGAGTCGTTGAATGGTCTGATATAACTGGCATCTGGAGTTGGACAGTGTCTGTCCCCAACTAAATCAGCTTGCCAAAGATTAAACTCCGTTTTACCTGGTTCCTCTGGCTAGCATAATGTTTCATTGTCAAGCATCAGGTGTTAAATATAGAAGATGAAAAATCTTTAAAATTATAGGTATTAAATTCAGTTATTCAAAGAATGCAGTGAATGTTCCTCATTTTTAAAATGTGCAAATTTGTTTTATTGACTTGAATTTTAAAGTTTACAGTTTCAGTTAGGTTTAAAACTTGTCTGGAGGCATCATTTTCACCTATACCTTCTATGCTTTGCTTTAAAAGTTGGGAAAACTTTGTTTTCAACTATCGTAGAAAATGTGTATTCACAGAAAATTTGTTATCTGGATAGTTGACTTCGTTATTCAAAATTACTTTTTTACACCAAGACAAGTTATTCTGGTAAATTAGCTCCTGTACAGTAAAATAAAAATATATATGTGTTTGTGCTTTAGGTATGGGCATATCTGCTGTTTCAGAGGAATTTTTATGTTTTATTATATACTGTGTTACCTTTATACATTATTATATTATTTATGGTACTACCCACTTGTTGATAAGGTAGTTTTACCTGTCGAGAGTGTGATCCTGTCTTGTCATAAGTTGGTACAGGTAAATGTTGCTCTCCACTCAAGTCACTCCTTGATTGGCTGACAAATCCACAGGAGTCCCCAAGAAAGGCCGATGATAGGTGTTACGTGCTACAACAGTGTTTACTTCAACCCAGAGCTAGTGGATTTTAGTTGTCACTTCACAAAGATCAGCTTGCTTGTGAATGAAAGTGGGTTGTTCAGGACATTTTACAAATGGACTAACCTAGGGAAAGATGTGTATTCCAAATAAGAAATCGGAATTAATTTTAGAGAGTTTTGGATAGCGATTCAAATTTCAAACCATGCTGTTAGATGTACATGGAAAAGGTAATCTAGTTTTATTTATGTTTTATTTATTAACTACTTATTCAAGATGAAAAATGTAGTGGTTTTTTTAATATTAGAAATTATAGACATCACATTTAAGAAAAAGGAGAGATTTTCAAGTTTCTTTTAACGTGAAGGTCATTTTGTTAAATATATTCAAGCATTGATATTGAACAGATCTACTGAGCTGTTTCCTGATAGAAATTCTTTCCTCCTTTTTATATTTATCCCATTACTTCTGTTAGGTTTAATGAAGGACTTAATATTTGTTAAATTTATACAGGACATTTTCCCATTCTAACATGATGTCTGTCCTGTCATCTGTTGGTTTGGATGGGTCTTATTGATGGCGATGTCTCATCATCGTCGTCGTCGTCGTCATCGTCATTAACTTTAAAAAAAATTGACCTACGCAAGTTAAGAAAAAGTGAAAACCACTCAATTGACTGTCCATGCATAAGCAGTTTTTGTACAGTTTGACAAGATCCATCTGTCTCGATTTTTCAAAAATTGACATTTTGTTTTTCAACAGTGGCTATGTGACAGATCTACATTAGATCTACATTTCCGTCATGTATATATGTTTTTTATTATATTTATCAAGATGGTTACTTCCTTGTAATATATTCATTTAAAGGTAAAGCCCTTGGGAGAAAAATTCTTTTGGGGTTAATGGACATGCTAGCACTGAGTGTACACGGTATATACAAGTAATTAAATTGTGTATGAAACTCCAGCCAGATTGCTTCAATGTTTTCATTACCAATTACATATTTTTTTATTGCTTTATTATGATGTCATTTGCATTGTATCTGATTTTATTTGATCTATACTTAAAGAAAACAAAGATATTAGCCCATATCCATTAAATGATTTCATAAACATTTCTTTTGTTAGCACATGACTATCTTGAATGTTGATTCTCTCTCTCTCTCTCTCTCTCTCTCTCTCTCTCTCTCTCTCTCTCTCTCTCTCTCTCTCTCTCACACACACACACACACAGTGCATAATTATTCAGTTCTCTCTAAGGTTTTACCTAGTAAACTAAAAACCTCTTCAGTTATTCTCTCTCTCTCTCTCTCTCTCTCTCTCTCTCTCTCTCTCTCTCTCACACACACACACATAGAGTGCATAATTATTCAGTTCTCTAAGGTTTTACCTAGTAAACTAATAAATCCCTTCAGTTATCTCTCTCTCTCTCTCTCTCTCTCTCTCTCTCTCTCTCTCTCTCTCACACACACACACACACACACACACACACACACACACAGTGCATAATTATTCAGTTCTCGCTAAGGTTTTACCTAGTAAACTAATAAATCCCTTCAGTTCTCTCTCTCTCTCTCTCTCTCTCTCTCTCTCTCTCTCTCTCTCTCTCTCTCTCACACACACACACACACACACAGTGCATAATTATTCAGTTCTCTCTAAGGTTTTACCTAGTAAACTAATAAATCCATTCAGTTATGCCCTGTCTAGTCTCCAATTTATTACCCATTGTCTGGACACAGGAGGTGGCCATTATAAACCTTTTCTAGTAAATGTGATTATCTGTGATCTGTAGACATACCAATTGCAATAAGTATTGATGTAGACAAAGATTTTCCTTTCTTACTATAATAAACCCAAATCTCATTGTCTCACAAATTCTGTAAACTACAATTATTGTGAAATTAAACTAGCAATGTATTTATGTATATTTTAACTCTTTTCCTTTGTAACAGAGGTAATTGTAAGAAATTGACTAAAAGCCTTCTTTCTACAAAATAAAGTGCCACCCAGTGAACTTGATTGAATAGTGATAATAGATTCATTTGATTTAACTAAGAGCAGGGGTAATTTTTATTATATTGTGTGATCATTGGCTTTGTGACCAGATAATAATTTTAGGTTTAAGGTTACCCTTCACTGTAGTGGACTTAACACTTTGTTCAGGTTTGCTAACAGTCATTACTTTGAAATTTTTTCTTTCTATATGAAAGTGACATTTAAATGGACTCACTGTTCCCCTCTTATATTTCTTGATTGAAAAAAATTCCACCATGAACATTCCTTTTAAAGTTGTCATAACCATACGAACTAAGTAGCATCAAATATGGGTGTGTGATATTTTGAAACAGCCATGTTTCATTATCTATGGAGTTGTTTTGGGGAGTCAAAAAGCAGGTGTTTATAATGACAGCGAATTTTTATTAGGGAGGTTGGTCATATTGAAAGAATACTGAATTTGCATGCTTAAGATATTAGTAATATACCCACTAACTAGCACTACTGTCCAATCCTTGTAGCATTTGTTGTATTAATTATTTAATTATGTTAACTATTTATCAAGAGTTTGTTTTCCAGGAAGTCCACTCATCATTTTTGACATTCCTTTTACTATCCACTACATAATACAGGTATGTCATAGCCATACACTTAAGAGTCACTTATAAGTTGGCTCCAGCTGAAAACAACATCAACCCTGATCCACTGTCACATAATGGGCTGACAGATCGGTGTCTGTGTTGTTTGTTGATTACTCCAAATAAACTGTACAATCCTTGATATGGATCTATACAATTTATCGATGGACTCTACTAATAAGTATTTAACTTAGGTATGTGAGAAATCTTGCCAGTAACTTCACGTTGAGTCAGTGGTTCATCTCGGGTTTTTTTTTCCAAGGTTCTTCCTCCATGTATAGCCTATCTTGAGCTAAAAAATGGCATTAAGCCCTACAACTGCTAACAAGTCATCATATACAATACGAGAAGTAGATCTGACAATCAGCAGATAATGTTCAAGTTGTGGTGACCGTGATTAGTATTCACAATCAACATATTTATTGTAGTTTATCTGATTAAATCTGTGTTATGGAGAGTTATTGTTAGAAAAGTCCCGTTTCAAATATAGTTTTCATTGTCATAAGCGCATGCATGTTCCTTTAATTGGTGATTGAAAGGTCAGTAGAGCATGACCTTATAGCAGTGTGAAAGGTCAACAGAACATGACCTTATATCAACATCCATCAGATCTGTTATAATGGCTATCTTAATTTTAATTTTCCATTGGGAGTGGGGGAAAACTAGTTTTCAGAAGTAATCCTCAGATACAGAAAATTGCTAAAACAAATTCTGTGCAAGTTCTGTCATCAAATTAAATTGTTTACAAACGTTTCCATGACAGGTCATGAATTGCCATACTCCATCATGCTCAGCCACATCAGTGACCTTGCCAAGGCAAATGAGGAAGAGCCGATGAGTGGCAAGGAAATCCAGAAAATGATTGAGGAAAACCAAGGAAACCGTAAACTGGAATTTATTCTCAAGCATAGCAAGAAATCCCTAAAGAAAACAAGTCATGGTAAGTTGAGTCTTTCAGATTTCAAATTATTTTACTGTCACTTTCTTGTCACATGTAATGAAAAATGTGGCGGAAGTCTGTTCTTGGTCCATTATATATGTATTAATGTTTATCTAACGTTAAATAATCCAACCATGTTGGTGGCCTAGTGATTAGAGTGTCTGCCTCGGAAGTTGTGCATTTGAACCCAAGCCAAGTGATACAAAAGACTTTTACATATGATACTAACAAGCTGCCTTTCTTGGCGCTCCCCAAACCGAAATCGCAAGCTCTTAATGCAAGCTTGCGCAAACTGATATCCACAAGCTAGTTTTTTGGAAGCTTGCGGCAAGCTTGCGCAATCAGCATTACAATGTTAGTGTTAGGACTGGATGGCCTGGTGTCAGGATAATGTGACTGGGTGGGACATCATGTTACATGTCTGCGATATGATGCCTCAGTGCTAGACATCACTATAAACTGCCACACTACAGACATCGTAAAGATATGACTGAAAAATTGTTACAGCTACATTAAAAATCTAAATCACACACACACACACACTAATCCAACTTAAATAAAACTCCATCTTGAGAGATCAATCCATCTGCCAACAATTAATGGTTTGTCAAGATAGGAAGTCTTTCATCAGAGGTCAGCATGTTGTATTCAGTTTGGTCCGATATATATAAAAAGTAGGCACAAAGAAGTTGCTAATGTTTCTCTAATGCTGTCTGTTTCCATTACCTGCCAATAAAAATATCAACTCACAAAGCTTAATAAATAAAAATTTAAAATCATTGCCATTCCACAATAGTGTTATTTCAAGTTAAATATGATGTTATGGTTGGGAATGATTTGAGAAGGCATTTAATATTATTAATTAAAATTCAAGTGCATTTGCATTGTGTAATTTAGTTACCCATTGTTTCTTTTGTACTGACCAGATTTCTAAGGACAGCCACTCCGGAATGTATTGGGCACAGCATTTTAAATGCCTTAACACAATACTTTTTATCTTTCTGACTTTTTATCTTTCTCAGACATGTGCTTGTAGATTTATGGACAGTTCGAGATTTAAGCAGGGAGGTGGGGGGGGGGGGAATTAACAATCAGACTGGTTATAAAATTATTCCCACGAAAATAGGTATCTTGCTAACCAGAGAATTTGTACAAAATATTTGCATATTGAAATCTGTACTTCATCATGAAATTACTGACAAGGTGCAATTGACAAGACAGGATCAGGCTTTCATTAGAATGTCAATTTCTATTGATGATAATCTATTACTATCAAGATCACAATTTGCTTTATTTTGTCATCACATTCATTCTTTGTTTTGAGGCCAAGTTGGAGGGACGTTTTGCAGATTTTTTTTTTTCTTTCTCCAAGTGTTTTGAAAAACTAGGAGGTTTTTTTAAAAAAAATCTATTCATTGATGTTTAACCCCACCTCAACACATTAAATACTAGCATGCCAAGGCATTTTATTTAACAAGTTATTTATAGGAATGGTGTATATTTTGGGCATATTCACATACTTTTTATGGTCACTTTTTCGCACGTTTGATATTCACTGTGTACATATAAGCAAATTATACATGATAAAATTGCATCTTTTTCTGCTTTTCAACCATTTCCCAACAACAAAGACATTAATCATGGGAGTAGGTCATCCTAAGTCAAGGAGTGGGTCAGCCTGAGTATACTGTTTTAAATTTTTCAGATGAACTGTACTGACCTTTCAACCTGAGCTTTGTGGAGACTCATTTGTTAGAAAACTTAATGTCTTTTTGACAAATTGCCCTTGCCATGTAAATATGACAAGAGATGCTTTTACCTTTACTTATGTGCTACATCTGGGAATAGCATTACTTCGCCCTCGGCAATTTAGTGACCTCGTACATTTAGCAAAGAAATAAGCCTTGAGGGTTTTTACATTGATGTAATATAGCTCATATAAGGGAGGAAAATGAGTAAATAAGTTCATGAACACCGTTGGATGTATCAAGTTTTTTTGGTAAATGTATTAAAGAGGAAGGAAAGAATAATAATTCTGAATATGCCTGAATTAATATTCATCTGTCACATAGCCATGAAATACTTGGCTGAGTTTGGTTTGGTTTTGTAACCAATTTTCAACAGATGTTACAGAGTTTTAGAATATTTGGTGGAGGAAAAACCCAGGACATCTCTGAGAAGAACCACTGAACCATGGGAAATTACTTGCAAGCATTCTCACATACCCATGTTGGTCGAACAAGACTCGAACACAAGCCAACAGAGGTGTGATGTCAGTTATAGGCAAGCACCTAAGGCCAAGTTTTCCATCTGGATTCCGACCGCATCATATTTGTCACAAGTTTAGCAAATTGGTCTCAACATCAATATGTACATGATTTAGTTAATTATCAACTTATGGAACAAAGTATTTGTTTGAATAAAGATATAATTACCTGGGTACAGTCAGGTCTTATACCCAGGCAGAGTGGAGGTGGGAGGCTTACTTCAGTGGAAGTTAAAATGTTTTGATGTAAATTTCAAATAGGATTCAGTTGACATCATTGATGACAATGTCTTTCTGAATTTAAATATAGTATACCTATACCATATAAAGTACAATGTACCCATATCATATAAAGTACAATATACCCATACCATATACATGTATAGTACAATATACCCATACTGTATAAAGTACAATATACCCATACCACATACATGTATAGTACAATATACCCATACTGTATAAAGTACAATATACTAAAACTGTATAAAGTACAATGTACCCATACCATATAAAGTACAATTTACCCATACCATATTGATGTGTGGTACAATATACCCATACTGTATACAGTACAATATACCCATACTGTACAAAGTACAATATACCCATGTAATATAAAGTACAACATAACCAT
This sequence comes from Unio pictorum, assembly GCA_030141615.1. Classification (NCBI taxonomy): domain Eukaryota; kingdom Metazoa; phylum Mollusca; class Bivalvia; order Unionida; family Unionidae; genus Unio; species Unio pictorum. The sequence goes on along the minus strand of JARLTB010000173.1, from coordinate 2,534,117 downwards.
ACCATATTAGGTACAGTATACCCATACCACAAAAAAATTACAATACATCCATACCATATTTTAAATTAAGAGATCTCAAAGGCAATAATTAATTTCAGTTTTAACCTAGACAATTGAACTGAGAAATTAAATGATATATGGTCTTAAGTCCCTGAACTGCCATTGTATGATGAAAATAATATCACATATGAAGCATGGCAAGCAGTAGATGGCTGGCAAGAGAGCTATCCCAGAATTCCAGTTGCCTTAATGTTAGACACATATAAAGATGAGAATGCTACATAATTATTACTTCATAAACAAATCCACATATATGATTGACCAATTAGCAAGAAATAAAATCCTGTATTTTTGTCACAAGGTATTCAAGGTATGTATAAGAACTGTAACAAGGTATTAACTAGGTCAGTTGACTAGAAAGCTTGATTCAAGTTGTATGATAACTGGCAAAATATACAACTAGGTAAAACAAAATGGCAGATGTCATCTGCTTCAGAAGTTTAAATATGTAATTATTTTGTATTTGATAGAAAATGAGCAACTGTGCAGTTTATTATCATTGGAAATTTAGACTAAAAAAATAAGGCAAGATTTTAATTACATAATAACGAATCTTGTCATTCTATGAGGATCTTATTTTAGAGACTCAAGGGAGGTAACTGCTACAATTAGCACAATTTATATATGATCTACTGCATGGCAAGCAGTGACAGCTAATATGTTATATTTTTTTTTTTAATCATAGGTTTATGTGAGGTTCAAGAGGAATAAATTGGTTACTATTTGTTTACCAGGATGTACAGAACATTATGATCAAGTTAAAACTGAGCACAAAATCTAGCATTGTCACGGTTCATAGCATTTCAGACTGTTATAATATTTTGTACACCCCGTTAAACAAATATGTAACTTGTACTCTAAAGAATGGATATGTACTGAATCTTTTATTAACTTGTTGTTGTTAGACAAGCATTGAAATATGGATGAATGATTTTGAAATCCACTAAGTACGATCTTCTGGGAGTGGCTCTCTTGTTTGTTTTGTAATGATCAAAAATATTTTACCTAAGGGTCAAATGGTCACTTAAGGTCATAATGGCTAGAACCCAACCTGTCAACATCCTGGCTGTCAGAGATACAAAAGTTTAGTCTTGTTACAGTATATACAAATAATATGCAATGGTATATTTTGTGATGTAGACATGAATATTAGAGATTACAGAACATGTACAAATTGCAAACAATTGGAAAGTCTGCAGTTTCAATGAATAATGTTAAATGCATTAATTTGAGAAAAAAATTGGAATAAGTCCAAGGAATATTTTACTTAGGTAAGCTTATGCTGACAGGAAGTTTAGATGAAGTGGACAGTGGTCATTGACTCATTGGTATAAGATAAAAACAGGAAAAGAGAACCTGACTTAGTATTACTACAGTGATGGTAGTTTTCAAGGGAGGTGGGGTGAAAGTGCAATATTGAAGTTATATTGATCAAAGAAGCTCACAGATATAAATATATATTAAATCAATAACTGTGTACCTTTAATCCATAATGAAATTTAATTGTCATTTCATATTTATTTGTGTTACTATTGTTGTTTGATGTTTATTTTGCCTTACCACAATTCTGGTACAGGCATACAGTGTTATCCATATAGTGTTGTTTTTGTCAGTGTCTCTATCAGATATAGGTCACAGTAGTGGTAGGGACAATGTGTTACCCTTGGCTGTATTTCACATCTAGGTCACATTAGTGGTAGGGACATGTAGTGTTACCCTTGTCTGTATTTCACATCTAGGTCACATTAGTGGTAGGGACATGTAGTGTTACGCTTGGCTGTATTTTACATCTAGGTCACATTAGTGGTAGGGACATGTAGTGTTACCCTTGTCTGTATTTCACATCTAGGTCACAGTAGTGATAGGGACATGTAGTGTTACCCTTGTCTTTATTTCACATCTAGGTCACAGTAGTGATAGGGACATGTAATGTTACCCTTGTCTGTTTGTATTTCACATCTAGGTCACAGTAGTGATAGGGACATGTAGTGTTGTTACCCTTGTCTGTATTTCACATCTAGGTCACAGTAGTGGTAGAGACATGTAGTGTTACCTTTGTCTGTTTGTATTTCACATCTAGGTCACAGTAGTGGTAGGTAGTGTTGTTCCGATTATCGATTATAATCGATCATCAGTTGGTTGAGCAGATAATCGATTGTGAACTCTATAATCGATTGTGTGTAAAGGGAGACTACTTTTTTGGTGTATGCAAAGCACAAAGGTTAGTAAACTCCCAGCCACTAAAGTTGACCTGAAAATTATTAATTCCCTTCACAAATACAAATATGAAATCTTATGATTCATAATTAAGAACATATAGTCATTATTACATGGTCAAGTTGTTAAATTGTTGAGTTAATAAATTTAAACACATTTGGTTGATTTGTTTCAGTTAAATTGAAACTTCTTTTGTAGTATTTATAAGCAATGACAAACAAGAAAAACATGTCCTTCTATACTTTATATTATAGACACACATCACATATGAATGAAAGAATTTTGGATGAATGTAGCAATATTTCAGTTACACTTGCCTGATCAGCCATAAAAAAGTTGTGTTCATTTAACAAAGCTGTAGAGCAAATATAACACAATGTAATATTATTGTCAGGTTAAAGTATAAACGGCATTAATTTAAAAGAGATTACTCCTGTACATATATAAACATATTGAATTCTTGATCAAAGATATAATTGTTTTAAAAAAATTAAAATTTGCTCTTAGTAACCGATTATAATCGATGATCAGTTGGTTAAGGGGAACCGATTATCGATTATGAATTTCTGACCGATTCCCATCACTAGTGGTAGGGACATGTAGTGTTACCCTTGTCTGTATTTCACATCTAGGTCACAGTAGTGGTAGGGACATGTAGTGTTACCCTTGTCTGTATTTCACATCTAGGTCACAGTAGTGATAGGGACATGAAGTGTTACCCTTGTCTGTATTTCACATCTAGGTCACAGTAGTGGTAGGGGCATGTAATGTTACCCTGATCAGCCTGTACAATTAATCATTAGGTAACTTGGATTAAAAGCCAATACTCTGTTGAATTTGGATCACAAACCAACGCTTTAGTGAATTTGGATGATAAGCCTTGATTTCAACATTAAGTAGAAACAAGGTATAGGCATCAGACTTAAATGTTACTTTATCTTTTTGGGTAAGAGGCACAATTATGTACTGTATGTACTTACATACAAGTCCAAATGTGAAATGCACAGATCTACGTTTGTTGCCACATCATGCTCTGGCCGATCTGTTTTTTTGCAATTCGTTGCGAGTAAGCATTAGAACAAACTATTAAACTTGATCCGCTGGCACATGATACAATGACAGAGCTGGGTCTATGTCAGCTCGACCTAACTTCGAGAAGCATATGATAATAGTGAATAACAATTCATTATTAGGATTTGAACTACAGTTGCTTGCTCTATGACTGCAACTTGAAAATGTTTAGTGAGAACCCTGATATAACTTTGCGATAAAATTTGTATTGACCATGTTGATGTTCTAGTAATTCCACCCCCACACTACTTCATCATCAACAAGAATGACTTCAGACCACTCCAGTGGCCTAAGGGGTTGGAATGTCTAAATTGGATGCAGGAGGTTGCAGGTTCGAGCTCTGGCCAAGTCATACAAAAGACTAATTAAAATGGTACTACATGTAGCAGCTGCCTCGCTTGGCACTCATCTTTAAGAGGTTAGTGCTAGGACTGGTCGGTCTGGTGTCAGCATAATGTGACTGGGTGAGACATCATGCTATATGTCTGTGGCATGATGCTCCAGTGCTAGACATCCCTTTAAACTGCCAGGCTACAGAGATTGTGGTGATATGATGGAAAAATTGTTAAAGCTACATTTAAAATCCCAGTGACACACACACAAACACGCACATACACACACACACACATGCAAAAATCTTTAAGATAAATAAATTATGCCATGAGAGAAACTGCAAACTGCATGCTTCCTTGCAGATTGTATTGAATGGGTTTAAGTATTTGGTATATATGAACAAATGAAGCATCATTAATTCAGATAATGATTATAAATTACCGATCAGTAAATTATCACTAAAGTCATTGAACTCCTAGTGACCTCAGTTTATTTGTTTCTGTCAAGACAAATTTAAAATGAAACATTTATAATTAGAGGGCTAATCAGTGGGTACAATTTAAGTATGCCATTGACCTCAAGAACCTTAGTGACAACAGTATACCATTAAATATATTTTAAATGAAACAAGTCAAGGGGTACTGTTTACAAGTGTGACTGACCTAAGTGACTGTTTAGTTCGAATTAACTCATTCATTGCAGGAAATTCTTTTAATTTTTACCTGAAAGAGGGAGGGGGTAGGAAATACATTTTTTAGGGTAATTCTGAATGAATCCAAATACACCTGATTTCAACACAGATTTCTATTCAATTGTATGACTAGGTACATAAAAGATGATATTTTTAATTGGCTATTTCACTCCCATATGTACAGGAGGGTACAAATTTGACTTTTTTTTTTATTGGACCCATGCTTTTTTGTGTCCTGGCCACTTTTTACACAAGTTTCATACTTCAGTTACCATTTGCAAAGGTTCATAGTTCAGTTTCTGTTAGATCTCAGGACAAAAAATCAAAACTCAACACACTCTGCAATAGGAAAGAATATACTTTTTATCATGATCATGCAAGGAATGGAAATTTTAAAAAAGTTCAAAGTTCATGTTGTCAGTTTCAGAATCTGTCATGATATTAAAGAGTTACAGGATGTATTAGAGTACATGTATATGGCAATGAGGGTTCCCACAAAAGTTTATCATTTCAGTTATGCACCCAACTGTAAATGATGACATAGCCTGTAATCATACAGTGTGGAGTGTCCTTACACTAATAACTTTTATTAACAGAGCCTGTAATCATACAGTGGGAGTGTCCACACTAATAACTTTGAAGTAAATGCATTAGATTTTACATATCTTGTTATCAAAAAATTTCTTATCATTTGGTAAACCATTAATGTGTGTTGTTTGATGAAATAAAGACCAAATAACAACTAGTGTATTGGTTCTCCATGATTTATCTACTTGTTTTAGATGTAACCTGGTCAGTCAGTGCATGACCTGACCCTTAAGTGAAACATGTCAAAATTGACTAGAAGTGAAACATGTCAAAATTGACTAGTGCAACAATGAACATATATTTCACTGTTCATCATAAGGTTAAAGGTCATTACCTAATGACCCTACAGTTGGGTCCAGATTTTGATTCATGCTTACCTACCTGAGCATTGCTATTGTACCTGACAAAGGTGTGAAACAAGCAAAATGTGTTAACTGTGATGAGCCATAAATAAATAATACAAGCTCACAAACCTGCCTTGCAGGTACCATTTGGCACATTAGGACCAAGGGCTACATAAAATTAGCAGGTTGCATCACAGGGGTTGATGTATGTCAGCTTCTCCTTTTAATTACAACCCACATGTCACCTTGTGGCTTGTCAAGATGCCCTATGAACAATGACTCTTTGCCATAGATACAAGCTGTTGTTGCCTTCACCTTGCCACATCAATATATGAAAGGGTACAGCACATTTAATGGACATGCAGAAATGACTGACCAGTTTTTATTTGATAGTTTTCATTACGCACCTCTGTTGAGCAATATCTTGGTAAATTATATAAAAAGTACATGTATTTCTATTTAGGATAATTTAAAGTGGGACTCTTTTGAACCATTCAGCTGCTTCTCCAGTCTTTAATAACATATTCATGTTGATCCATTATGAGTCCTTTCTTTTGCAGTATAATTTTGAGATTTTTTTATGAATGAAGCTACTTATTCTGGTCTTATTCAATGAGAAAATTGCGATGCCTTGACTTGAGAAATGACCAATCCTTACAGTCCGTTTATACTCTAATTTGTAATCAAGTAAACCAATTATTGTGTCCCACTTTTCATAGAAATTAGTATACATTAACTAGGCTATATCTGCCATTTTTTTCTCTCCATTGGTTGCAGTGTTATTTCTACGTTATAACTATCTGAATTATTTCTGGATTTCAATTAGATTTGGTATCCAGGGTTGTTACTGACGAGTTTTTGACAAGATAAGTTGCCAGCATTCTACCTTGGCATTATTTCATATTATAACTTATAGCCCAGGATTGTTGGACAAAACCATTTTCATTTCAGTTAATGTCAATATATTTTACATCTTAATACTGACAGCTTTATTGTCCTCATTTAGCAGCTATAGCTCCTGAAAACATGTACACACCAATACATGTATACATTTGGTATCCACATAGATATTGATGAGCGTTTGACAGTTCAGTTCAGTTAGCTTTCTACATGGGCATTTATAGCCCCTGATTGTTGGACAAATCGACTTTCAGTTATTTTATTACTCAATTAATTGTCAAATTTCAGCACATTTTGGAGGGTTTAAATTTTAATACTGACGGGCTTTTTGTCATTACTTTGCACTTATAGCCCTTGACTGTCAGATGTATGCACAAATGCAAACACTTGCATGTACACACAAATATACATATGCACATGCATACTTCATCCCATTCGTTTCTAATTTGCATAATTAATACCTAATTAGTTGGAAATTTGACTAAAATTTGTATGCTGCTTGATATTTAGTTAGACCTTTGCATAGTTCATTTGTCAGCATTCTGTGTCATTGTTTAGCAGAGTTATGGCCCTTAGATTGTCAGACTTTACATTTTCTTTCCCACAAAGTAAATCCCATAAATGATTACCAGATTTTATTCAGACTACCAAATATACTCACAGGTCTAGTCCAACTGCAAATTGCACAGACCCAGATCGGCCCATAACATAATGTGCCAGCAGATCTAGGTCTAGGACTAATTAAGTGAACAAATAACATAGATCCTGATTTTTCTGATCATTATGCTATAACAGACCAAGATCATTTTTGTTTGCAGTTTGACTCTACTAATACACAAGTACATAGAGTAAGAATACAATTTGATGTAGCCTTGGTTTAATGTTATTTTTTGCCCATTACAGTTCGATTGCCTCAATATTAGGAATCTTTGGTTTGGTCTAAACTTTTTTTTATACTATTTCATGGTTAGGGGCTTGACCTGCTGGGGGTAATAACATAAATTAACACTAGAGAATAGACAACTTAGCTAAATGCACTCTCTAGCCATCATCTGTTCTTTCCTGTTCATTTTGTTCTCTTAGAATTCTGTTCCACTCGGCCAAGTATTCATGATTCAAAAAGAATGTCACAGACACAAATGATATGAAGATCCATTAGATTTGTTTACAAACGGAATTTTTTTTATTGCAGAGGATGGAGAAAACCATCAAAAATTGAAGAAGAAAGGGAAGTCTCCTCTCTTTAACATCTTTCGTCGGCCTCGTGAGGAGAAAAAACCACAGGGAAAATTGTTTGGTCATAATTTGCAGGATATAACAACACCAGAAAATATAATTCCAAAGCCAGTCATGGTAAGGTTTTAATAATAAACTATCTACAGTGTAAAACATTATGAAAATGACTTTGTGAAAAAACTATTACCAAATATTTTATTGAGTTACGCAAAGACTCCTGAAAATCAGATTTTAGCATCAAGGATGGTATGATTAACCAAAGTGAATTGTTTTAACAACTTGAAATTTAAAATTCTAAGACTTTTGCAAGAACTGAGATCAATGATCACCCTGAAATTAGAAATAAGATACTTCAATGGAGATTCTTTAATTCATTATACTAACGTTTCAGGTATTGTCACATATTGATAATTATAATGAAATGATTGTCATTTAAAATTGCCATATATACTCGCTTATAGGTAGAGACAAGTTGCAAAGAACAAAGATCCTGATCTGCAGTAGCCAAATATGCCTGCATATCAGGGTCTATGTTGTTTGTTCTACTGAATACACCTAACACACTGCTCAGACCCAGATCTTTCTGTACTCTTTGCCATTTACCTGACATATAAGCAAGTATATTTGGTAATTAGTTTCGACTATATTCTTTTCTCGTTAGGATCTGATGACAATTCTGTTCAGAGAAGGACCACACACTGTCGGAATTCTGCGAAAGTCCCCTAATGCCAAATTACTGAAAGAGCTTCGTGAAAAAATGGATAATGGAGAAGAGTGCTTGAATGACCCCTGTCCACCTCTGGTGGTTGGAGGACTTCTTAAGGTATTTTCCACTCCATAAGCTTTAACATGTATCATTCTGTTGCAAGCCTTAACTCATCTTGAAAGACAATTTAAAAAAAAAAATTGGTGATACAGCACTGCCTCATCATAACACTATACATGTGAAGGATGTTATCGCAGTTTTTGAGTACTATGATTCCAAATGTTCATGGACATCAGAAACCTTTCCAGATAGCATTGTTTATATTTAACAAATACACCACAACTAACATTAAAAGCTGGATAGGTTTCTTCAATGTTCTTCTTAATAAAGGATAGTGTCTCCAATGTCCTTCTTAATAAAGAATAGGTCTCCAATGTCCTTTTTTTAGTAAAGGATAGGGTCTCCAATATCCTTTTTAGTAAAAGATAGGGTTTCCAATGTCATTAATAAATTTTATGGTCTCCAATGTTCTTTTTAAAGGATAGGGTCTCCAATGTCTTTAAATGCAGTATCCTTCTTAAAACTAATTCTTCATTTCAGCAAATGATAAAACTTTGAAAATGATGTCCACTTGATCATATTTTTTTGTTCAAAGGGAAATAACTCTTACATTCCATTTTATTCCAGGAATTTTTGAGATCCATACCACAAAGCTTGATGTATGAGGATTTATTTGAAGATTGGATCACAGTCCATAACCTTAGAGATGGTCAAGAGAAACAGAACAAGATGAAACTGTGAGTAACAGAAAATAATTTGTTTTACTATGTATAACATTTGGGGTTTAAGTTGCATTTCTTGTTTTTACATCACTAGAGGCCAGCATGATCAAGGCATGGTACAAATAACAGTGTTTTCTTGTAAGGCTGCAGAGATTACATTTTTAGATAAATTTAGACATTTCAAACTCAGTTTGATCCCATAAAATGATAAAACATTTTCCCTGTAAGGCAGTATTTTGTTAGAACTATGCATGCCATAAAACAGTGTTAGAACTGTGCTATAAAGCAGTAAGTATTAGAACTGTGTTACAAAACAGTGTTAGAACTGTGCTATGAAGCAGTAAGTATTAGAACTGTGTTATAAAACAGTGTTAGATCTGTGCTATAAAGCAGTAAGTATTAGAACTGTGTTATAAAACAGTGTTAGAACTGTGCTATAAAGCAGTAAGTATTAGAACTGTGTTATAAAACAGTGTTAGAACTGTGCTATAAAGCAGTAAGTATTAGAACTGTGCTATAAAACAGTGTTAGAACTGTTATAAAGCAGTAAGTGTTATAACTTATAAAGGAAGAAGTGTTAGAACTGTTATAAAGCAATAAGTGTTATATCTGTGCTATAAAACAATATTAGAACTATGCTATGAAGCAGTAAATATTAAAACTATGTTATAAAACAGTGTTAGAACTATGCTTTAAAGCGGTAAGTATTAAAACTGTGCTATAAAACAGTGTTATAACTGTTATAAAGCAGTAAGTGTTATAACTGTTATAAAGGAAGAAGTGTTAGAACTGTTACAAAGCAGTAAGTGTTACAAATATTATAAAGGATGAAGTGTTAGAACTGTTATAAAGCAGTAAGTGTTATAACTTATAAAGCAGTAAGTGTTGTAACTGTTATAAAGCAGTAAGTGTTACAAATACTATAAAGGGTGAAGTGTTAGAACTGTTATAAAGCAGTAAGTGTTACAAATACTATAAAGGGTGAAGTGTTAGAACTGTTACAAATCAGTAAGTGTTAGAACTGTTACAAAGCAGTAAGTGTTAAAACTGTTACAAAGCAGTAAGTGTTAAAACTGTTACAAAGCAGTAAGTGTTAAAACTGTTACAAAGCAGTAAGTGTTACAAATACTATAAAGGGTGAAGTGTTAGAACTGTTACAAAGCAGTAAGTGTTATAACTGTTATAAAGCAGTAAGTGTTACAAATACTATAAAGGGTGAAGTGTTAGAACTGTTATAAATCAGTAAGTGTTAGAACTGTTACAAAGCAGTAAGTGTTAAAACTGTTATAAAGCAGTAAGTGTTACAAATATTATAAAGGGTGAAGTGTTAAAACTGTTGCAAAGCAGTAAGTGTTTTAACTTATAAAGCAGTAAGTGTTATAACTGTTATAAAGCAGTAAGTGTTACAAATACTATAAAGGGTGAAGTGTTAAAACTGTTGCAAAGCAGTAAGTGTTATAACTGTTATAAAGCAGTAAGTGTTACAAATACTATAAAGGGTGAAGTGTTAAAACTGTTGCAAAGCAGTAAGTGTTATAACTATGCTGTAAAGCAGTAGATTATATAGTGTTCCACTTGACCTCAGGTCCCAATTATTATTTTCAAAAATAAAACATTACCTAATGTAAAACAAGTTTCACATTTGTTTATGTTTGCAAAATAAAAGTTTAGTTAGTAAATGTCTGCTACTAAAATTATAATCTATACCCTGGACTATGTCAGGTACACCAGGTAAATTGTAGGGGAATTCCAGTACCCTGGACCCACGCCCTAATAGTAATAGATTTTAAAGAAAACAATAATTCAGGCCAAGTAGAAAGTAAACCTGATTTTGGACAAGGTTAAGTACAACATACAAGGTTACATGACAAAAGCATATTATGACATAACAAGATTTTTTTAAAGTAACAAACAGTGCACATTTAATATACACATTTAACAAAATTCCAATTATAAGGTAACTATGGAATGGATCCCATTTCATTATTTAGTAGTAACCTTAGATGCATTATGTACTGCATACTGTTGAAAACTGAAATCTTGTCAGCCGTAAGACTTTGTAAATTATGAATGCTAAAGGTCCAACAGGAAATTTACTAGCAAACTATGCTAATTTCAAACCTGGAATATATTTTCATATCTAGAAAGGAAAATGATTCTCTTGCACTTCCAGAATGCGGGTAACGCCCAGTTTCTGAAATATTCCTTGCAACTTATTTGCTGTTTATTTTTTTCCTATTCAGCATTCTTGAAAAACTCCCACCATGCCACTTTGCCCTCCTACAGCACCTTCTATGTGTGTTATTCTACATTGACAAAAAGTCGGATGAGAACAAAATGACAGCATACAACCTATCTGTGTGTATTGCTCCCAGCCTTCTGTGGGCAAAAGGGAATTCGGATCCACTAGCAACCCCAGCTGCTCTCATTCAGTGTATGATCGAGAACTTCATGTCCATATTTGGAGAAGAAAGCTTGAATCTCTTTGGGGAGCCAGTAGAACAGAAAGCACGACAGGATTCAAGTACGGATTCGGATAGCATGCACAGTGTACTCAGTACACACAGTAAGTGATTTCAATATTGTCCCAAATATTATTTTGGGTGGTTATTATATCCATACAATTAGTGCCCTAATCTTTTGTGGATTGTCATGAAATTTTATGGTCATCACCGAAAACTTGTTGCTTATTTTGTCATGCAGCTCTGCTAAGTTAAGTAACGTTAGATGAGTGACAACAATTCCAATTCTGACAAGAAATTATCTTCACAAGGATTTTTTTAAAAAAAAGCGACAAATATGAATTTGTGGGTTTTTTCAAGGTTAAATTTGAACTTCTGAACAAAAGATTTGAAAAAAACATTCAATGATTTATTTTTCTGCTCATGTGAGTTAGGCAAAGGAGTTGTTGTCCCTGATATGTTTTTTGTGGGGGGTTTAATGCCAATTTTCAGAACATAAACTCTATTTTTATTGTCAGTTTAAGTTCTATAATGTCGTGTTTATTTCCTTTGAAAAATGTAAATGCTTTTGACAACAATGGTGAATCAGATACTTATTCTCCAGTCACTTTACATAATACTCTATTATCTTAAATATAGAGAGTATTCGGTTTCTTTAAATATTATTACCAATATTTTTGGTGAGAAGTGTTTAATGTTTGCACAGATTCTGTCCTTCCTGTAAGTAAAGTTGTCAGATTTGTGTTGTAGGACATTAGAAGAAATCACTTACCTTATTCATGATAACCAGTAATCTTGAGAAGCAAACCTCTCCATAAATGAAAATTAAATTTTTATTTTTTTAATTTTTTTTCAAAGTTAAGTTAAAAGAAATGTTTTATTTTAATACTAGTGACTTTATTTGTTCATCCGTTTCAGGTGGAATGCGCCGAGATGACTCTTCCATAGATAGCTTGGAGCGGGAAATCCACTATTCAGGTGATATGGATTCTAGTCCCAAATTAAGATATTCCCATCTCTCTCCATCAAATCTAAGCCGTGATTCAGGACTAATGCTCAGTGACACCATGTTGTATGATGAAGAGAACAGCAATAATAATGTTGACAGAAGAGAATATTCACGTAGTACTTCCCATTATATTGAGAGAGATATTGATCCAGGAGAGCACAACGAAGTTAGTCATAGCTTGGATGGTAATTTTTTCTATTCCTATGAAGGACAAATTCCTGTGCCTCCACCGCGTAAAAGTAGAAAGAAAGGTAGTGAGCTCATGCATCAGTCTACTAACTTTGATCCATATGGAAGACATGGTCATAACCGTGGTCCTTCACAACCTCAGCAATACAACGGAGTGGGTCACAATGAGAAATCTCGAAGTCTGTATTCTCAGAGTATGTCATCCGATGCATTTAGTCTGCTTTGTAAGCAGCGATCTACAGAATCATTAAAAAGTGTGGAGGAGGGATCAGAAGTTGAAAGTGAACCAAATGTTCGTGATTGGGGACAAAGATCCGACATGGGAACTTTGATCAAATCTGATAGTGGTGCACATCTCTTCATGGATGCAGAAAGTCTTTACCCCTTCAGTTCTCATTCTCATCCTCAGAAGTCTTCCAAAGCTCGCCTTGCGAGATCTGCCATCATTGAAAGCACACCACCAGTTTCGCCAGACTCTAAATACTCATTGAATAGTTCACATGATAGTGTTCTTTCAGACTCCTCAGGTTCGTATGTACGGCAATTTAGCAATGACCGTGTTTTCTCATCTCCACCACATACTCCAGAAAGTGATTGTGATGTTCATTCTTGGATTGCACAGAAATCAAAAGACAGTGGGATAGAAATATACTCAAAGAGACAATACAGTCGGGATGACTCTGAGGTGGGACTGAAAAGTGGGGACTTTACACACAAGTTTGAAGGTCCTGCTGCAGATCATGATGGTCATCATACCTCTCCCTCTCCAGTTTCACCAAAGGCAAGTCCAGTCACAAGTGCAATATCACATTCTCCACTTGGAGTTAGACATTCATTCCCACTGGAGACATTAACAACCCATTTAGGATCAGGCTCCAACACATCAAAAGAAGCAGAGGATATTATAAAATCTCCCAAAATTTCAGTGACTTATTGTTCTATAGACTCGCTATGCAAATCAGATGAGGATGAACGCCTCAAGAAACCAGGCTCAAGATCTCCAAACTTGGATCTGTACAACTCTAGTCCATCCCCTGGCTCTCATTTGCCCTTGAAAACACTAAAATATATGGGAAGACTGGGGACCTCACCTCCTCCAAGAGTTGTTCTCCATGGACTGAAACAAACTTCAGAGAGAAAGGAGAACTTGCCCATGAGAGCAAGTTATGACAGTACCATCGTATCACAAGTGAGACAGGGGAGTTGTGATGTCACAGAGCTCCGTGAAAGAGCTCCTTCTAAGGTTGAGTCATTATCTAGTGATTCATTGTCATTAGAAGAATCGGATTCTGAAGAGGAAAAGGTTCGATACACATCCATGCTCAGCCTTTCTCTCAGACCGAAAAGTCCTCCAAGGATTATTGATGAACCTCATGTGAAATCTCCCCCAAAACAGTTTGAATCTCCCTCAAAGAGACCTGAGCAACCTCCTTCATATAAAGAGGCAGTGGAGAGAAATTTCTTGATTAAGCAAGGTATCTTAATTGACAAATTGTCTCCATCAATTTCGGATGTTGACGGTATGAAGCAAAAGGAGGCTAGTGCAAAGGCTCTACAACTATACCAACAATCTCTCCAAAAATATCAGGAGCAAGTATCTGATAAAAGGTTTGGGCCCCCCTCGCAGCAGTTTGAGGTTAAACTGGATGCTGTTGGGGAGAAAGCAGATGAAAATCTTGAGTCTGAGGGCAGTGGAGTAAGGAACAGGGACTGTGTGTCATTGGTCCAACCAGAAAAAGACCCAAAGAAGTTATATCAGCAATCCTTGGAACAATACATGCAGCAACAGCACACATCACAGAGTGTTAGAACCACACAACCACTTGCGCTTCCCCCGGTCTCAAGCTTGCCGTTGGAGCAGTCTCCAGCTTTGCCACAATCAGCTGAGAGGACAAACAAAGACTTGCTGGATGTTGCGTCTATTCAGAGGAGCTTAAGTGATGTTGGAGACCATGTTAACAAACGGGGCAGTTGGTCGAGACAGAAAAGTCCCAGCAGGGATCCCAGTCTCACAGATTCTGGTAGAAGTGTGAGCCCTTCAGTTTCAAATAGTGGAGTTAAAACTGCAGACTTGTATGGTAAGAGACATTCCACAAATAGTGATGGTTGTGAGGGCTCTTCTCTTACAAAACGTCCAGATCAGCCACCCCCCTATCTTGATCCACCCTCCTACAAAAAAGAGATTGCTGATTCTAGTCCAAGACATACTTTTCGGACAGTAGATAGGAAACCTCAAATAGTAGGAGATTCACAAAGGTCATTGACTGCTAGATCAATGGAAAATCTCTCACTGAAATTCTCTACACTCTCTCACAGAAGAGAATCTTTCGAAGATGAACCCTTATATAAAAAGTCTGTGATATTATCTTCTGTGAGGAACTCCCCCCAGAGAGTCTTGGATAGTAGCAGGGAGTCCTCTGTTGATGTAAGTAGCAGAGACTCCTCAAGGAGTGTCACACCCCAAAGAGATTTGACTCTGAATTCAGGGCAAAGAGATTCACGGACTGTGACAACAAATAGGGACTCGCCTAATTTTGTAAATAGTAGGGATTCACCCCAAATAATAGCTCATAGTCGAGATTCCATTCTTTCTCCATCTCCCAGTCTAGATTCATTAGCATCTGATTCAAGTAGGTTACGTGCTTCTTCAGTAGATCCTACTGTCAAACGGATTTCAACAAAAGATGTTGTTAGTGGTTCTGTGGACAAGAAAAATATAACAGTGTCACCACGAGATTCACAACTGGATGGAAGGCTTAGAAGATCATCTGTTGATTCATTGGACAGCCGAACCTCTGTTAATAGTAAAAATACAGATTCTAGTAATAACTCATCCAAAAACCCAGGATCTAGAAATGCTTCACCTTCTACCACTAAGTCGATGAGTGCTAAAGAATTGCCATGGAGTGTAAAACAATTGAGATCCCAGTTTGATACAAACAAAACATCTTCAGCTGGAATGGATCCACTGAATGAAGCAGCCAGCAATCAAAACTCCACCACTGCCCCAGGTTACAACAATTCACTGCTATTTCCAGGAAGAAATGACAATCTCTGTGCTAGTAGTTCTAGCATTAGCAGTAATGGAAGTGCAAAAACAAAAAATAATGTGACCTTTAAAACAAAATCTGGTCCCCAGGCTTGGGACAGTTTTAGTTCGACTGATGAGTCAGATTCATCACACCATTCGTTTTATCATAGACGTGATACAAGCAGTTCATCCGAATACGAGGAATGGAGTTACACAGATATATCTTATGTGTGAAATGTAGTACTTGACCCAGACTGGTTCAGTGTCATAATAATTTGGCAAGTACCTGACCTGGGCAGCCTCATTGGATTCACCCTATGGGGAAAGTACCTAAGACTGGTTCAGTGTCTTTACCTTTTGGCAAGTACCTGACCTGACCTGCTTAGTGGGTTCACCCTGTGGGAAGTACCTGACTAAGACTGGTTCAGTCTATGTACCTTGGACTGGGTTCATCTGGTATGGCACAAACTCCTCTCTGTGCCTGGTTCGAACTATCTGTGAAGTACAACATTCTGTTGTGAATAGTATGGTATCTAAATTTAGCAATGTGCTGAGAATTCAATTAAGAATCTTGGAAATGTTTTGAAAAGTAGATGTTCCTTTGTGGTAGCCTTAGTGTTCACAACTGCTGAACATTCATGAGTGCCTGGTGTTCAGTACTACCATTGTCAGGTTTCATGCAGAAATGTCTGACTTCTGTCTTTCATAAGACATAGTACATATGGTGTCAGATTCTACCCTGTGCTCAACATCTTCATTTGTTTCCAGTTTTTGTTATTACTTGAAATATTTAGTGTCATTTATATTTATAAGACAGTGTACAATTATCTTGGTACTAAAACTGAGACTTCACACTTTCGATTTACATGCAGTCTCACACAAGACAAAATGTATGCTCAATTCAAGTAAGTGTACTGCATTAAACAGGAGATTTAAAAATGTACATCACTGTGTTGGCAGGTATATTCCAGTCATTTTTTTTTCGTGTTAGACAAAGTGTTAATAATTAACACAACATTTTCTGTGGAGACAGCTGATATTCTTCCAGCAATGAATGGTCTTGAAGTTTTAACATTCTTTTTCACACATTTTTTTGGGTGGTATCTTGGCTGGAAGGATTAATGTGAGGCACCATGCTTACAGAGTAGTTACCATTACTTACTTTGACCACAAGGGTGCAGGTTCGAATCCTACCATGAAATCAACTTGCGTGATCTGTCATGGTGTATCATTAGGCATGGTACTGTACTCCAGTTCCCTTGGCACTAAATAACCCATGTTCATTGCTTTGCTGCAAAACACATTGAATAAGGGGGTTATTTTAGGCCATTAGTTTCCAACTTGCGTTAGTGTTGCATTGAATGACAGATTTTATTGCTTTTGGTGATTCTTGTGTACAAAATTAAGCATGTTCTTGTAAAATATTTTGTAATATGATGCACTGTTTGTCCATAATTTATGATGCACTTCACAAAGGTGCCAATATGTAAATAGAAATTTGTAAATAATTTTGAATTATTTTTGTTTAGTTCAGACTTTATTTGCAATTCACAAATCTTTTTTTCTGTGATAGATTAAGCATTTTTCCGAATGGCATGGCAGTCACTGTGTGTGATGCATGGTACACAGTCATCTAAAGTTAAGGAAAAATGTGAGTTTGGGAGATCGGTCATTTTATCTGCATTAATATTTACCCTGTAATTGTCAAGATTGGATGGATGCAGATTTATGTAAAAAGAATTGCATTGTCACTTATATGTAGTTAAAATTCTTTTCAGATTTGAAACTAGGAACTACTTGAATCCAGAAATGTAATATGATGTGAATGAAACCGTTTAATTTTAAAACTATCACATAGTCTGTGAAAACTAGATGTTAGTCACAGTCTGTGATATCTAGATTTCAGTCATATAGTCTGTGAAACTAGAATATTGATCCCAATTTGTGAAAATTAGTTGTCATATAGTCTGAAGACTAGATGTCAGTTGCATAGTCTAAAAACTAAATGGCAATCATATAATCTGAAGACTAGATGTCAGTTGCATAGTCTGAAAACTAAATGGCAATCATATAATCTGAAGACTAGATGTCAGTTGCAGTCAATGAAAACTAGATGTCAGTAATATAATCAGAAGACTAGATGTCAGTTGCAGTCAATAAAAACTAGATGTCAGTCATATAACCTAAAACATGGACATCAGTTGCATAGTCTGTGAAAACTAGGTTTCAGTATTATCCACAGAATTTTTTCTCACTTTTGTAACTTAGTTCTTGACTAACTTGAAAAAATGCCAAAATATGTTCCTATATTTTTGGACAAACAATCTTTTATTAGTTCTGATCTACCCAGGGGTAGACTTGATTATATCACAGAATGGTGAAGACAAAGCTTTACTGCCATAGTGAGTTTTCTGACAGAGTTTTTTTTTTTTTTTTTATGTCCATTCCATATTACATTTAGTAGACAATTACATTTGTCCATACCAGTGCATCCATCCATCCATTCCATTGCAAAATTATTATGACGTTTGCTTTTCTAAGCTCTAGAAACCCATTTATCATGAACATGTACATGTATGTCAAATTCACTTTCCAGTTTTCTTTAGAAACATTATTTTTACACTAGTAGCATTGTTTACTTTCACAGTTTAATTTGAATTTAATTTGAATCGTAATTATTTTCCATAACATTGTAAGTCTTTATGGATTGGAACCAAATTTAAAATGGGAATTAATAGTTTATCTAGGTCACATTCGTATTTTTGTTTTCTTCCAAATTCTGACCATCATGTATCTTAAACCAGTATTTCAGCAGATGTGTGATATGGGTGGGAGCATACATGTTGTCTATACCAATTTTGATTTCAATTTGACTTGGATATATACAGTTTTATTATGGTTTTTAACAATGCAATCAGTATCAAGAAAGGAAAAAGTTTTTCAAATGTAGTACATTTTCAGGCAACCAGTTGGTAATCTGATTGAAACTAATTGATATGAATTGCATTATGAATTATACACTTCATCATGGCAATGCATATGATAAGTGTTATTACTGTATTAAAGCATAATATCATGGCAAGTGTTCATGTATTAATGCTTGATATCATAGGTGTTAATACTGTATTACTGCTTGATATCATAAGTGTTAATACTGTATTACTGCTTGATATCATAAGTGTTAATACTGTACTAAAGCATAATATCATGGCAAATGTTTATGTATTAATGCTTGATATCATAGCTGTTAATACTGCATTAATGCATAGTATCATAGCAAGTGTTAATGCTGTGTTAGTGCTTGATATCATAAGTAATAATACTGTTTTAATGCATACACTATCAAATCTGTATTGAGTATAATGAACAAGTTCATCAAAATATTATGTTTGCTGAAAATTAAATGTTTATAATGTTAGAACTTTCATGTACCGGTACAGTAAATTTTGCTTATAAAAGGCCAGCTGCATATATATTACCATTTATTTTATTCCATTTGCAAAAATACTATGGAAAATATTATTTTGCATAAATATGTAGTTCATGAAATTCTAAACAATTAAAATGTGTATAGTGTAGCAAAAAGTTTATATTTACAAATAGTTTTTGAAAATTTAGAATTTTTCTTCAAACTTATTAAAGCAAAACATTTTTTTATTTTTTAATTTTTTTGTCTTTTTATCATCTAGAGAATTGCATTATGAACCCAACGTAAAAATGTATTTTCTCAAATAGACATTACATTGCTAATTCTAAGACGAACATAAGGAAAATGCAGGTATCATCTGGTAGAAAGCCTGGGATTTACAGACATTTAGCACTTTTAGGAAACATTTACTTTTAGTTTTGGGTAATTCTGGATGGCATTTGGTATGTAGTGAAAATATAATCATTTGTACAAATGGCAATATTAAACTTTTAGACATTTTCAGGAATTAAATAACTAATAAAAGGTATTTTGAATCAGTCAATTTGTGATACTAGTAGCTTGTAATCACAATGATATTATTTGATACCTCATGTCATTTCAACAGGTGTTGTACTATATCTATACAATATTCTGTTAACTTATACATAATGATCAAATAGATATAACAATAAATACTCCAAGTGTTTAGGTGTAGTTGAATATGTATCATTTTCTATGTTGACTGTCGTGCATCTTAACAAATCATCATGTTTTATATAATCAAATACTATTGTTACCTCAGATTTTGTATTTCAAGCCCTCGTGTATACATGCCCCTGATAATGAAATACCAACTTCAAAGAATAAAATAATAATTTATATTCATGAATTTTTATTTTTATCTTTTATCTTCTCTCTTATAATTTCCAGACATTCTCCTCTTCCACCCTTCATCCCATTTTGTATTGTTAGCTTGTTTGCACAAAACATCGTAGTTTGTTTTACACATCCAGTGTTGTCATTGGTACCAACAACTGTAACCCTTGAGAGCTTGATCCTGTCTTGTACATTTACTTAAGCTTAATATACCGTAAATTCTCGCTTATAAGTATACTATATCTGCAAATAAAGATCATGATTTGCCATAGCAGATTAGGGTCTATGCTTGGTCCTCTGATTACTCCTTACAAACAGCACAGTAAGAGATCTGGCTGGCGACACAATTTGCACCAGAAAATCGGGGTCTGTGCAGTTTGCAGTACGACTCGTTTTAAAAGTGAGTATGTAAGGTATTCATAAATTTTGAAGATCAATGCACCACTGTGATACAAGTAAGTCACTGTTACCTACATTTTATATTTAAATGCACCTCATCCACCTTTATTGGAGCACGATACCATTCTAATAGTTCCGTCACTGTATGAACATGTTTCACAAATCGCAAATGCAAGTGATTGCTATTTTCATCCCAAACTCAGTATTTATGTTATAACTTTCACTTTCTTCAAATATAATTTAAAATTCATACTGAAGATCTAATTTGATAAGATCAATGTTAATGCAAAAACAAAAACGAAACACCGCAACCCTGTTCTGCCACTGTACAATGGCCCAGCAGATCGGGGTCTATGTTGTGTGTTCTATTGTTTACTCCTTGCAAACTGCATGATGCCGGATCCATTGGCACATTATGCGACGGCAGGTTTGGGTCTCTGCAGTTTACAGTTGGCCGAGTTAAAAGTGATTATATACGGTAGTTCAAACAACTTCAACTTATTGAATTTGTCTAGTCGTCCGGCAAGAAGTAAACAACGCCGCTTTATAGTCAGTCAAGCTTGTCCACAGCTAATGGCCGACAGCAAAGGCACAAGTGCTAGCTGAGCCAAACTTAAGTGCGAGTATTTTTGTACGATTCCCTCCAACCATTATAGGTTATATCGATTAACAAGCAGGGCCGTAAGAGAGCTATCAAGGGCCCTGAGGTAAGAAACACCCAGGCCTCTCCTAGTTCTTGTTCAAACAAACAAAAAATTATTTGATAAAATTACAATATTGTTTGGCCAGAGACACTTATGGGCCTGGTGCATATCCCCGGCAGCAGCAACCACCATGTCGGCCCTGTTATTGGTATCCCTTCTTCGGAAGCCATGACTTCTATATAAACGTTTTTGAAAGGGGTATTTATGCACAGGCACTTGATTATGAGTAAATTCATGTATACACTCACCATATAACACATGGTGAGTGTATACATGAATTTACTCAGAATCAAGTGCCTGTGTATTTATTTATGGTTGTTTCTTCAGTGTGTCTATAGGAAAGTTTGTCCGAGTAAATTTTATTTACTTATCCTCGGAGGCCCTTCCCTAGTTCATATAGTTGACCTTGGCTAGAGTTCGCCTGTGTTTCTTTGTAGGATAGCCATTATTTGTCAAATTTGTCCTATTTGGTATTATGGACCTTTCAGCAAATCATCACTAGATTTTAATTACGTCCGTTTAATTTTAGTTTGTGGTATTTGGGTTTAACGTCCTTTTTCAGCACAAGATAGGCTATACATGGCGGCCAGTATTACTGGTGGAGGAAGAACCCGGGAAAAACCCCCAGAAAGAACCACCGACCCACGAGAAGCTACTGGCAAGCTTTCTCACATAACTACATTAGCCGAATCTTAGACTCGAACCCACGCAGACAGTGGTGAGATGGCATTGATCCGAAACGGAAAGCGCTTTAGGCCAATCGGGGCCACAATTTTTTTTATTAAGGTTAAATTTTGAATTTCCAGCGAAATCTGGTGTACTAATTTTATTTTATTTTATAATAGTAAAATATATATATATTTTTAATTCTTGGTTTAATGACTGTATTTTTTCAATGTCGTTCTTTGCCTTGTGTATATTTACTTATATTAAATACGGCTGTGTTAGAGTCGGGGTCCGTACATATTTTTTATTTTAAAATATATTTCTCCCGGCTAGAGTTTGGTCGTCTCTAATTATTTATTTATTTATTTAAATTTAAGAATTGTTCAGAATTGTTTAACACATTAACCCCTGGAAGTTTTTGCTGTTTTCGCATGAAATGCGAGTAGGAAACACATTTTGGGGACTATTTCTGAACACATCCTAATACATCAATTTCCAAGCAATATTCCATTAGACAAATGCCTAGTTGTGCTATAAAACAAATTGTTTTTCATTGTTCTTTAGTTTGCTGGCGCATGAGCAGAAGATGAAAAGTTGGGATTTTTTTTTTTTTTTTTTTGCTTAAAGGACCCATAAATTTCGTATGGAGAAGAATCTTTATTCAAAATATCTACCTTATCCTACTTTGTGTAGGGGTTCACCTGTTTGTGTGCGCTTCAGACCGGTCTGACATAGATCTGAGGCATAAAGTCTAAGCTCTGGACACAACATCGGATTCGGACCAGGGCGAATTTTGGGTGGGGAAAAAAACGGGTCCAAAAAATTAGATTTTTCCCTCTGTATTTTGTTGTGCAACTAAAATGTTCAGATTATTTGGTATCATTGTAGAGCTAAATCTATCTACCTTTCTATAACACCAACCACTTTAGTGTATCGTGCATGATCATGACGCTACAGACCTTCATGCCCCGTAAACTCGGCGCTAGGGGTTAATGTGCTAAGGTACCCACTCATTTGGGTTCTCTGTGCAGTATGGGAACTATACAGAGAAAGTGTTGTGGATAAAAATTATCCAAAGTTCAGTTATTTATCTTATTCTAATTATTCAGTTTCCTTAATGGGTTCTTTTTTTTCCAAACTCTTCCACAGGCCTGTCCACTCCGCGTAGCGCCCTGTGATACAGCCCCATGACGTCCTCATAATGTACTTTCCCAATTAAGGTTCCTATTCAATGTATTCAGGATTTGTGTCTTTATAATTGTAGTTTTCCTGTATTAAAAAAATAATTAAATTTTAAAAAATTAAAATTTGAAAGTATTTTTTTTTAAATAATAATTTTTAAATTTGAAGGAAGAAAATAGTTGGTGTCCTATTTCTTAATCGTAATTATTTGTCCACATGCTATCAATGTATTCGTAATGTAGTCCGTTATTTCTCTAATTCTGTTTTTGTTAAAATTTCCGTCCGGGAAGAGTATCTGACGTCTGTTATATTTGTCGACCTTAAAAATTTCCATTATTAGTTTTAGTCTTTCTTCATTTGTTTTGTTACATTGTGTCATATTTTGGTACTTAGTGAAGGGGGCTTTTCTGAATAGGGGGCAGCTAACTGGGGTTCTTATCATGTCTCTTCTTAATGCCACTTCGCTTGTTAGCGGGAGATCGTGGGTTCGATCCCCGGCCGAGTCATACCAAAGACTTACAAAAATGGTACTAACAGCTGCCTCGCTTGACGCTCAGCATTAAGAGGTTAGTGTTAGGACTGGTCGGCCTGGTGTCAGGATAATGTGACTGGGTGGGACATCATGCTACATGTCTGCGGCATGATGCCTCGGTGCTAGACATCACTATAAACTGCATCACAGCAGACATCGTAGCGATATGACTGAAAAATTGTTAAAGCTACGTTAAAAATCCTAATCAAACAAACAAACAAAATCGCTTGTTAGCCAGGCGTTTTGGAGGTACTTGAAAATCATACTTTGTACCTTTGGTAATGTTACGTTGGACCAATGCCGCATACACTCTATCCCAGTTTACACCATAAAATTCTAATTCTATTTTATTCCTAATTAATTTTGTTATATTTTGTGTTTTTTTTCTAATCCAGTCATACGTCTTGCTTGTATCAAGTTCCCACAATTCTTTTCGGTCTCTATCTTTGTATAATAATTCTTTAATGTTTTTATAATTCCTCGGTGTTTTTATATTCTTGCTTAATATGTTATTTGTGTAAATATCTTGTCTGTTTCTCATCCCGAATCCGAATTTTAAAAAAAATATATAGTGCTTCCCATGGTCTTAGTGGTGTGCAACCAACTTTT
Source organism: Unio pictorum (assembly GCA_030141615.1). Classification (NCBI taxonomy): domain Eukaryota; kingdom Metazoa; phylum Mollusca; class Bivalvia; order Unionida; family Unionidae; genus Unio; species Unio pictorum. Next base: position 2,510,121 of record JARLTB010000173.1, on the reverse strand, counting down.
TAAAACCAATTCAAGATGTTTTTGCATTTAATCAGGACTTGGCTGGGTAAGGCCAGTCCTCCCCTTAGTTTAGACCTATATAGAGATGATTGTCTTATGTAGTGTTTTGAAATTCCAGATGCAGCCAACTATTCCTTATCTAGTGTTTTTAGTGTTTTGTTTGTTTTGTCCACATACATATGTATACATATAGCAACATACAAATAGCACAACACAAATAACACACACAGGATACAGGAAACTCCTAGCCAGGGTTAACTTTAAGAAATAAAGACAAGACACCCATGATGGGCCTCTGAACTCGGGTGGAGTTGTCATAGAAAACATTAAGGACCAAAATATCCTCCTATTTTCATATAATCCCGATGGAGCAAAATTAAGGTTAGGGTAATGTGTAGATTTTGTGTTTTTTTAGTAAAAAAATTCCATTTAGTTACCCTAACCTTAATTTTGTTCCATCGGGATTATATGAAAAATAGGAGGATATGTTAAAGGAGTTTGAGTCTCTAATAAAGTTTGTACAATCATCAGCATGTTGAAGCATCTTAAATTCATCCCGCAAGTTTGGGATTTTTATTCCGTGTATATTGCTGTCTTTCCTAAATTTTATACTCAGAAGTTCTATCGCTATTACGTAAAATAGCATCGATAGTGGGCATCCTTGCCTCACCGATCGTTGTATTTCAATTTTTTTTGTTATCGCCCCTTAACTTGCACACATGCATTTATTTTATTGTACATTGTCTTAGTAGATTTTTGGAAGTTTAATCCAAATCCAAAATTTTCCAGTACTTCTGGCATGTAAGTATTGTCTAATCTGTCAAAATCTTTTACCTGGTCGAAAAGTACCAAGCACATTTCGCTCCTCTCCCGTTTATAAAATCTAGAATTGTCCTAATGTTTAGTATCTTGTTATGTATGCTCCTACCTTTCCCCCAACATGTTTGATTAGTGTTTACTATTGTGTTTATTCCGTGTTTAACCCTATTTGCTAAGATCCTACTCAGTATTTTGTAATCAGTGTTTTGGAGGGAGATGGGCTCCGTTTTATATAAGTCAGTTATGTCACCTTTCCCTTTATTGATGATAGTGATCCTGATTTATCTGGCAGATATTTGTGTATTACCTGGACTTAATCTGCATAACCTTTATATAATTAAACTTGGCAGGTAATGCGATATTTATCTAGTACAAGTATTACGTGATGCCAATACTATATTTGGTTTGAAACTTTCACAAAATATCAGGTATTACGTACATGCCGCCTACAAATGCACTTGTATTACCTGACAGTTTCGCTTATGCGCATGTAAGTACATGTTAATATTACGGGGGGGGGGGTCGCGGTCAGAATGTATTAATTACTTTAGAAAAATGCTTTTGTAAGTAATGCGACCTAAAACACTAGCGAAATAAATAGAAATGCGGGTAGATACATACTTACATCTACATTATCACTCCGATGACAATTAAAAACATGACAATCAATTAAACATGTCCAAATATCATTATCAAAATAAGATAACAATGTTGCGGACGAGGACTTGGTTTTCCGGTAAATTAGAATTTTAGGGTCACAGCCATACTCCCAACATGTTCTGTTTACATCAGATTTGCATTACATGATTAAAAGTAGTTATACTTGCACAATTTTTTTTTATCAAGTGAAAGAAGAACAATTATTGAAACCACCAGCGAAATGCCCACCCCACACTTTCCCCCAAAATGTGTTTTATGTGTGTTTGTACCCCCATTTATGTGTTAGTGTGTTTTATATTAGAAAAAGAATTTAGATCTAAAAAAAAATATTTGAAGTTAAATTTTTGATGTATTTATTGTCCCGAGCGTTATCTATATTACATAATGGACCAGGAAAAGTTTGTCGGATACACAGACATTATTAGCACATGATCGAGACAAGTGGTGGGAACTGGCCGTTCAGCAGCACACTGCCTCGACGATCACACTAGGTTAATCAAGAGACTGATGATGATGTAGCGAAACCCAATTAGGATGAACAACCCATGATGTTGTCAGTCTACTTTTTGGACTATCTCTCCTTCTGCTTCTGCCACAATGGACGCTGCCCTGCAGTATTGTTGTGGACACGCTGTTGGCTTTAGTGACATGGCCATACTATGTCAGCTTTCTCTTTTTGATGGTGATGAGGAGTTCATCATATTGGCCTACTTTGTGCATGATTGTGCTATGCACTTCTTCATTTGTGACGTGGTGCATGTAAGAAATGCGAGTGATGGTTATGTTGCATCTCATTTCAAGTGCCTGTTGTTGTTCTTGTTGTTGTTGTAGGGTTTAACGCCATTTTTCAGCACACGATAGGCTATACATGGCGGCCAGTATTATTGGCAACGTTCACTCTAAGCTGCGCACGTGCGCGCGCGCGCTGCTCAGGCATCTCCGAGCAGCTGAATTGCCAGTTTTTGCTCAGTTCAACGTTAAATTTTGCTAGTCTCCGTAATGCTTGCGCAGTGCAGCGAGCACTGCGCGCACACCTACCATTCGCTTAGAGGGAACGTTGATTATTGGTGGAGGAAGAACCCGAATAACCCCCCGGAAAGAACCAGCGACCTACGAGAAGCTACTGGCAAACTTTCTCACATAACTACATTAGCCGAATCTTAGACTCGGACCCACGCAGACAGAGGTGAGATGGCAGTGATCCGTAACGGAAAGCGCGTTAGACCACTCGGCCACTAGGGGCCCCTCAAGTGCCTGTATTCTTCTGTGTAATTCTGCTGTCAGAGTCCAGGCCTCACATGGATACAAAAAGACTGAGATGACTAGTGCTATCAATAGTCTGATTTTAGTTTTCAGAAATATATTCTTGTCTCTCCAGATGGGTCTTACCTTTGACATAACTGCCGTTCTTTGTGCTGCTCGTGACTATACTATATATATTTTATTAGTACTTTTGATGTGGAGGGATGGTGGATGCGAAAGCCCTCCTCTTATCTGAGCCTTTATAAGGATACTTTTTCACATAATAAGTTTTATAGTACTTAACTATTTCATTATCCATTTTGTCGTGGAGTTTACTATCAAGATCTATGGATTTTAAAGTATAATTTATGTTAGAATACAAGTACGTTTTAGCTACTTGCGCTCGCTTGATGATGCACAATGGCTGATGTGCCCGTACATTAATGTTCTCATTTATTTTGTGGATAATGTTTTTATTATTTTCTTTTTCTTCAGTTTTGTCAAGAGCACTCCTAGTGGTTTAACACTGTCGTTCACCGGGGAGGTGTGTGTGTGTGTGTGTGTGTGTGTGTGTGTGTGTGTGTGTGTGTAGGGTAATACAGGGTTATTTCCACTCCAGTTTCCTGATCTTAGTATCTCCGTTTTATCATGGTTAATTTTGTATCCAGATGCTTTCTGAATGATTCGTATTCCTTTTCTAGGTATTTAAAGCAATTTGAGTCCCTGATAAAGTTTGAGTCCCTGATAAAGTTTGTGCATTCATATGCAAAATATTCAGGAGCATTTTTAAATCTTCCATTAAATTTAGAATATAGAATATGTATACCCTCATTTTTATAATTTTTTTCTTTCTTTTTTTCCCTTTCTTTTTATTTTGATGCTTAGGATTTCAATTGGTATTACATATAATAGCATTGATAGTTCGCATCCCTGCCTCACCGATCTTTGTATGTTGAATTTATTAGTAACAGCTCCATTGACCTGTACACGTGCAGTTATTTTGTTGTACAGGATTTTGGTCCAATTTTGGAAGTTAGTTCCAAATCCAAATTTTTCTAGTACTTTCTGAATGTAGTTATTATCATCTAATCTATCGAATGCTTTTTCTTGGTCGAAAAGTACCTTAAAATTTTTCTGACCTGTTTCATTTAAAAAGTCAATTATTGTTCTGATATTTAAAATGTTGTTTTGGATATTCCGCCCCTCCCCCCTCCACACGTTTGATTTATGTTTAAACATCATTCATGCATTTTTAACTCTGTTTGTTAGTATTCTACTTAGAATTTTATAGTCAATACTTATGAGCTAGATTGGCTTCCAGTTTATCAGATTTTCACTATCTCTCTTCCGATTGTATATAATTGGTATTAAACCCTCCATCATGGAATCTGACGTTGTGTCGTTTTTCGGAAAAATGTTATAATATGTTGGGTTTTTTTTTAAATCGGCGCTAACACACTTTGGAATTTTTTTAGAATTACGCAATGAGTCCATTTCTACCTGGGGATTTGCACATATCTAATTGTTTAATGTTCTGTTTTATTTATTCCATGGAGATGAAATCATCACACAGGTCTCTGTGTTCTGATGATATCATCTCACATGAAGAACCTTCTAAAAATTCTAAATTGTTTTGGGGTCTATTTTTTGCGAGGTATACAGATTTGAATATAACTCATATTTTCATCAATATTTCCTGCTTTCGTAAATTCGTTTCCTATCTTATCTTAAGTTTTCGATACAGTTTCCCCTCCTCTTCTAATCTCTTCTTTTGTATTAACCTTCTGCATTTTATAGATCTTATTAAATTTTCCCGGTCTAAATTCCTATAACCCTTTTTTCATTCCTCTAAAAAATGTTTTTAACCTTTCTTTATGAGCTTTCTTTATTTCTTCTGCAATCGTTTTTTTTTTCTGTAGAATTTTATTTCCTCTTGTTCCATTTTCTGTAGTGTTTGCTCAAACTATAATAACCCACGGCTGTTTTTGTTTTTCTTCTTAATTTTGTTTTTTTAGTTTCTTTTAATATTTAGAATAAATTTTAGATCTATTATTGTTAGGTCTGAGATTTTGCATTTCTGTATATCTGCAATATTAGGTTTGATATTCGTTAACTTAGCGACAAACGCCAAAATATTCAAGCTTCCAATTACCGTATATACTCGCTTAATGCGCCGGCAGATCTGGGTTTGTGCAGTATGTTAAGAATAATCACTAGAAAGAAAAAGAACAAAGATTGTGATCTGGTGGCGCATTGTGGTTCGACAGATCAGGATCATTGTTTGCAGTTTTATTTGACGAGTATATACGGTAATAATAACACAATCTGGATTGGCCTAAAGAAACTGCAAATAATAATAATAATAATAATAATAATAATAATAATAATAATAATAATAATCTCGATACCACGATAACAAGAGTGATAGTATACAACCCGGTTCAAGCCAAACTAGGCGAGTAAATGTATTCAAGCTTGCCGTCAGTTTAGTTCCCCATGACTGTCATTTGGCTAATTAAAACTGATGTCATCTGGAGAATCTTGATAACAAGTACACACACACACACACACACACACACACATATATATATATATATATATATATATATATATATATATATATATATATATATATATATATATATATATATATATATATAATCATCAAATTCTATCTTCAAGCTACATTATAAAATTGCTTACTTTCGTTTTACAATATAATTACATTGTCATACTATACATCTGAAGAACTTAATTATATAGTATACCTCTTTAATAAGCAAATAATCTTACCACCCACCCCTTCTTACTCAAAGATGACTCAAAATGAATACTTAAGCTTATCGTAAATTCCTTAGCACTGACTACGTATGTATATTGCCTAATAAAGCTGGGTGTTACGAAGAATTTATGTTCCAAAGTTAATCTAATTAGCCAATTCAATATAGCTTACAAATGATTTGCTTTTTAGAATGCAATTTGATGTCAAGTACTGAAATGATGTCAATATTCTTATACTTGCTAGATAATTCACATTGATGTATTTCATAGATGCATGCCGTAAAATTAAATTGACTGGGAGATAATGTGAATTTATGTCAGGTAATACAATACATTGAGATCTTATAGATAAATTCTGTTTAACGAGGTAATTAGGTAAATTTAAATTGCCTAAACTTTGAGTGACGGGCGCGAGAAACAATTACCATCGGTATCATGTAATTCAATGTCGGAAAAATAGATATACAAATTTGCATAATATATCAATTAAAGTTATGTTAAGAATTCTAATTAGATTCAGGTAATATCCGATCAACTAGGTTTGTCTGAGGTAGCTTTATGTTACATTTGTTTTATTGTTGAATAAGTTTTACTAACCCCAATTCACCCAAGTTCAAAGTTACTGGCTGCAACATTTCAATCAATGTAGAGTAACTTGCATATAATGCCAATTAGTATCAGGTAATAATGTAGACACCAGATTTGTTGTTGTTGTTTTATGGGTTTAACTCCATATCTCAGTGCGAGATAGAACTTACATGGTGATCAGTGCAACTGATGTAGGAAGAAGAACTGGTAAGAACCACAGACCCACGGAAACTACAAGCGAGCGTTCTCACATACCCACATTAGCCGGGCCAAAGACTCAAATCCACAGAAGTAAAATAGCGGATGCCTTAGACCACTCGATCCCTTCCCTCTACCCGGGGCGCCCCAGGCAGATGTAGTTTCGCCGACGTTTCAATATACTATATGCAACATCTTCGGCTGTGGCATTTAGGTCTTACGTATCAATTAGGAACCTATGAAATTGAGACATTCACGTTTAGAAAATTGTATATAAGCTACGTATCGGAGATAAAACAAAACTTGAATAGTTTTAATACTTATCTTGAACACTCCGGTCGCCTAATGGTTAGAGCGTCTGTCTCGGATGCGGGAGGTCGTGAGTTCCATCCCCGGCCTAGTCACACCAAAGACTTAGACCAACAAATTGTTCTCCACCTTTTTTTTTTTGTTGGTCAAACCAAAGACATCAAAAGACATCAAAATAATACTAACAGCTGCATCGCTTGGCGCTCAGCATTAAGAGGTTAGTGTTAGAATTGGTTGACTTGGTGGAATCGCATCACAATTAGTATTTCCAATACGAATGTAATTCTAGTCTATTTTTAGAACATTTTTTTCCTCTCTCATTTCGGTGGTGACAGAAGAGTTATATTTATGCATTTTTGGTTGGGATTTGAAGGTAATTGTTTATTCTTGAGAATATGAGGTCAGATAGTGGTTGTCCGTGTATATTTTGGCGACAGTGCACAGTGAGTAATAAGGCCTTGGTGATGATTTGGAAGTAAAATCTGTGTTCTGTTTACATGCTGTTCTATTTACTGTGCAGCCTCTCAAATAAATGCCGGCAAACATTTGACAAGAACTTCCCCGTGAAGTCATCTTTGAAGGTATTTAGATTGATATATGATTTGTATTGATTGTCACAGTGGAAGGGTTAGTACTGAGAAACAAATGTAGAGAAGAAAGTAAAATTAATTGTGATGGATGTGGTTGTTTACACAATACGTATTTTGAAACTGACAGTCTTTTCTAGCCATACCGTATATACCCGTTTATAAGTCGAATCAAACTGCAAACAACGAAGATCCAAATATGTCGTAGCATAATGCGACTGCATACCAGGATATATGCTGTTTATTCTGCTGGTTACTCTGATGAAACGACACAGACCCAGATTTTCCGGTGCATTATGCTCTGGCAGGTCTGGATCTGTGCAGTTTACATTCGGGCTTGTCTTATAAATGAGAACTTAGGCTAAGAAGAACAGGTGCGCTGCTGTTTGTAAGTAAATGGGAAGTTTCCCTGCAAATCTAGTCCCTAATGAGGAAACTCAGGCTTTACACGATTGCGAAAACATGTAGAGGTCATTCTTTACAGTAGTTATGGGAAATGGACACCTTTTATACAAGCGATGTGTGAAATTTGGTATTCATGGTGATGACACCACTTACGACGTTACAAACTGACCCCGAAATCTTGAGAAAAAATATACTTGTCATTTATACGACTATGTTGAGAGTATTCGGCTCTAGACAGGGACGCTTGTTATCAATATAATTCGATACATTCCAAAAACCCTAATAACAGGCAACATCAATTTGGCTAGACTTACCAGAATCGAAGCCTTGTATTGGGAACTGGTTTGTAAGAATTTTGCGACAGACGAGAAAGTTCCATAAATATTTAACTTGTATAAAATCATACGTGTGGATATTCAATGGCCATTACATCTTTATGATCTGTTACCACGTCTCAATGTCGAACTTACAAGTTCTATTCAAAGAAAAAGGTTTCATATCGACATTCTGAATATTAGATTATAAATATCAAGGAGGTAATTATTCATTCGACCTAATTTTTGTGGAACAGCCTTCCTAAACATAAAGAATTGCCCCCTTCTTTTCGTTTATTCAAACGACTTTTGAAACGTGAGAAATCTGTGAATTATCACTGTACTATACATATGCCTTCAACGAGAAAATATATTCTATCCTCCATTAAAGAATTAAACATACCGTGCGTACTTGCTTATAAGTCGATAAAACTGCAAACAACAAGGATCATTATCGGCCGTAGCATAATGCGCCTAAAGATCAGAGTCTGTGTTGTTTGTTTTAATATAACAAACTTCACAAACCAAGATATGTCATTACATTATACAATGGCAGATTTGGGTCGATGCAATTTTTTGTTGAACTCGTCCTACAAGCGAGTACTACGGTAATTGTGGCATTCTAAAAAATGGCTTACTTTGATAAGTATGTAAATGAATCATCAGTAAGCAATGATGGAGAGACACCTGAGGCTGCATCTCATTATTTATTTAGAATGCAACCATTATGAACATCAATGCAACGTCTTAATCACATACTTTGGCTTGCATCGATTAACCTCCTACTTCAAGGTTCATCTAAACTAACTGATGACCTAAATTGTACTTAGAGCTGTTCAAGATTTTATTACTTTATACCAAACAAATTTCCTAATATGCTTATGTTTGTAAATGAGTACTTACAATATATATATATATATATATATATATATATATATATATATATATATATATATATATATATATATATATATATATATATATATATATATATATTCTTCTTCTTCTTCTTCTTATTATTATTATTATTATTATTATTATTAGTAGTAGTAGTAGTAGTAGTAGCATTATTATTATTATTATTTGTATCACACATAATGACGTATATTACTAATGTTTGTCTGTCTGTCTCTCTGTCTCTCTGCTGCGTCATTTTATTAAGGATGAGCTAGAACTAATTGTGGGATCTAGCTGTCCAGTCTGAATTGCTTCATTAATATGGTAATAAATTATACTGTATTGTCTGAATTTATGCGATTATTTAATTAGCCAATTCATAGACATGTGTCGAAGATTTGGCAAAAATTCAGGTATTATATGTGTGCCTTTAGATAATGCTAAGTTGGTTTAAGTCAATCAAATTTGTTTAGGTGCCTGATATAATAGAGTGCTCGTGTTGCCTCAATATTCAAAGCGAAATGGTGCTTCATGTTTAATTATTTTATTAGCATGGCAAATATATCCTACCCATTAACACCCACCCTCCCAGATTATTGTTGGATTTATCGTATTTCCTTCCAGCAATGAATAATGCCTAAAATGGCTTCGTGGAATACTAGCCCCACCTGCTAGTGATACTTTATGATATATTTGGCATGACAAGTTATAGTAATTATTTGTACGACATGGTTCTATTGCCACCCCACCCCACCCACCCATTCTCTCTCTCTCTCTCTCTCTCTCTCTCTCTCTCTCTCTCTCTCTCTCTCTCTCTCTTGGAGTTTTAACACTTTAACATAGCTTTAACAATTAACAATTTTTCAGACATTTCGCTACTATGTATGCAGTGTGGCAGTTTATAGTGATGTCTAGCACTGGGGCATCATGTCCCACCCAGTCACGTTATCCTGACTCCAGGCCGACCATTCCTAAGACCAACCTCTTAATGCTGAGCGCCTATTGAGATAGTTGTTAGTACCATATTTATAAGTCTTTGGTATGACTTGACCGGGGTTCAAACCTAGACGTCCCGCATCCGAGGCGGACGCTTTAACCACTAGACACATGGAATAGCCAGGACTTTAAGTGCCATACCAGTGTAGGTAACGTAAATCAAATTCAGTATTATTTGAATAGAAAATAAAGTATGGAAGCGGTATAAACAAACTCGATGGAAATATTCTCCATAATAAGTGAGAAGTACGCTCAGGTGTGTTTTCGAAAATATTACACATCGGACCGATTTTATCGCTCGGTAATTTCCGGAGTGCATAGATCATCTTACGTCACATTATGAACACACGCCTTACTTCCGTTTCTATCGAAACATAAACAAAGCACGTTTTCCGTTCCATATTAGTTATTTTATCATCCCAATCATGCCAAAAGCACATCGTTGAGGTACAAGCAAGGGCAGCGGGGTCAGGTGTGTTGCAGAAAATTGTGGGAATACAAATGCTGATGGTTAGGTTGATAGACTTTGTAAAAATCAAAAGAGCAAACTGGGGTAGTCCGACTGAGTTTTCTGCCTCATCATCTTACCTAATAAGACCAAGGATCTGTTCCTTCCTCTTCGTTACTGGGAGAGAAAAAAAAATCAAGAGATATCTAAGGTACTTTACAATTTAGGGAACAAACCAACTCCCGTATTTATAAAATATCATGACACAGGATGAAAGGAAAGAAAAACACTCATTCGCACGGACAACAGCAGAGCTTATTCGCCTCCATAGGGATGCCGCCTTGGATAAATGAAATGTTCTGCTGAAGCACAGCAAAAGCCTTTTGTGGGTCACCATTCTTGTTGCGGAGCTTGTATCTATTGAAACCGTATATTATGTCATATAACGAACTTTGCACATCATGTAAGTACAAAAGCACGTCATATAAAGAAGCTTGCAAGTACAAATGCACATCATATAAAGAAGTTTGCACATCATAAAAGGATGAAAGCACAGCATATAAAGAAGTTTGCACATCATATAAGGATGAAAGCACAGCATATAAAGAAGTTTGCACATCATATAATAAACAAATGTCATCTTAAGACAGCTCTGGCGTTCCATAGTATATGACTGCAGTGATCAGCTATATTGGTCGATGTCTGAGGTATTAAACAAGGCCATTCCTCTGGTGGATTACATTATCGCAAACTGTAAACGGTTCCCTTCATTAATGTTTTAAGAAAGTGAAGCTAATAACCGTCGGACATATTTTAAAACTCCTCACTACTCGTCTTTCTGACGAATAGGTGCTCGGAAGGGCAATGAAAGCAAATCTCTGTAAATCCCCAAATTGGATAAAGAAAGAGGCACCATCATATCAGTGTTTCAGTAGATGACGGATGGGGCCTTTTTCAGATCCTTGTTTGGTCATTTTCATAATACGAGGGTTTATTTGCTTCACTTCCAAAACACCCCCACATATTCCCATGTGTTGGTACCACCAGTCTCATTTAGTATTTCTGCGGAATGCGATGTACACCAGACTACATAAGGGCTCCGTAGAAATGAATGTTATTCACGGATTTTCTTAGTTTACTAGTTTTAAGATGAATATATCGGAAGCAGTCATGAATGCCATGAGGAGAAATGACTGGATGATCTCCGTAGATTTTAAGGATGCCTTTTTTAAAAAGCCTCATTTCGCAGCTTATGTGCTTTTGTATGGGACAGGAAATCGTTCAATGTCGGGCTCTAGAAATGTGGATTGTTGTCCTGGCTCTAAAGAGGTGCGTCAACTACGTAATACATTAATGCGGCATAATCACTATGGACAACGCATCGGTCGTACCTCAGAAATCATGGGGGCACTCGTGCATAATCTCTCATTGTTTGGACATCTTGAACTTGCTCCATTGGACAACTTTGGAGGATATCATTTTAACCATCCAACACATTCTGGGAAAGAAAAATATTCTGGAAAATAGTTTGTCGAGACAGGGGCAAACAGTCCTCACTGAAATTTCTATGCAAACAATTGCATATTTACATCTAAAAGGAGAACCAATATTAGACTTACTCGCAACAAGGTATGACAATAAGCACTCATTCTATTTCTCTCCAGTGCTAAACCAGAGGATATAGATAATGGACACATTCAGTTTTAAGATGGATCAATTGCACGCCTATTCCTTATAAATTTTTCAAAATAATCTTTCAGGTTCTTCAGAGAGTCAGGACTTTCAACCCACTGTTCATCCTAATACTTTCCTTGTGGATTCAGCGAGTATGGTTCAGCGCTATACTCGACCTGTTGGATCGATGACCCCAAACATTTACCACCGATGACGATAATGGTGTCGTAACACAGAGGCTTCCTCTTGCACAACACTACTCGAATTCTCCACTTTCACGTTTCGCTCATATCCGTTAGGACCGGTTTTTTTAAAATTTTTATTTAAAAAAAAATGCATCGCTCTACTTAGAAGGCAATCGATCTCCAATGTTTATAACACCAAGTGGAGAATTTTCGTAATTGAACATATCAATTCACCTTTAACCTTTCTTCTTCGAACAGTATTTCTTCTTTCCCTAGCGTCGATGAGGAGGAGAAGGGGCAACATTTCATACTTTGAGCAAAGGACTGTTTACGGTTGAGTTGTAACAATGGTTATATCTCTTTCCTTATATAAACTGAGTACATGTATCTCGTTAAGAACTTAGTAACTTCGGTAGTCTTTGGTCCTAATATATTCATTGTTTTATTTGTATCACTCGATAATCATAACAGATTATTTTCTCAGTTAGAAATTTAAGTTTTTATAAGTTTAAATCGAAAGGAAGGGTTGGTAGCGTGTTTTTTTTTCTTTTCTTTCTTCTTCTCTTTCTCAAAAGCACCTCTGGTCTTTCGACATCCGCCATCTCGAGGTGGCTTGTTTAGAATATTCAACGAGCATATCAGTCTCTCACCGAGATCACACTTGCAAGGAAATGAAAGTTCATGAGGTCAGGGCCGTTGGGCGCTGTTTGCGTCATTCTCCTTTGGATGATGTAAAAAAAAACTTCTTCAGCAGAACCCGCTCCTCGCTTTGCTCATTCTAACTTCGACCTATGTTGTGGTAGAATGAGAACATTTATGCAATCACCACAAATGTATCAGCCCAACAAGTATCAAGTCATCCTCCGGTCAATACTAGATCACCTCCCTGACAATAATGGTACGTTCGATAACCTATCTTAGGCTATCAGCCTCTCGCCGAGCTGTCAAATCGGCAAAGCAGTTATGACATGTACTGTTATTCTCCTATTAGAAAGGTGTGATTTGTTTTAGTTTTTTTGTGTCAATGTTTACAATATAATTATAATTTGGGAATGGGCCTAATTTGAATTATGTAATATTTATCTTCTATTTCTGTTTAATTAACTTCTCCCTCTCTGCATCCAAGAAGAAGGATATTCCGATTGTTGGGAAATGACTACTTTTTTTTAAATCCATAATTAGGAATAATTGAAGGAGGAAATCGTCCTCTTTGACAGGGGTCACGCCCGATCTAGTGTTTATGCTAAACGTATGGATTTATTCGTAACTGCGTTCGGGTGTGTGTGTATGTGATTTGGATTTTTGACGTAGCTTTAACAATTTTTCATTCATATCGCTACGATGTCTGCATCGTGGCAGTTTATAGTGATGTATAGCACTGTGGCATCATGGCGCAGACATATAGCATGATGTCCCACCCAGAAACATTATCCTGACACCAGTCATATCACTAATCTCTTAATGCCTAGTGCCTGGCAAGGCAGCTATTAGTATTATTTTTTTCGGTCCTTGGTATCACTCGGCCGGGGTTTCAACCCGCGACCTCTCTCATCCGAGGCGGACAGTCATTCCACTAGGCCAGTGGAACGGTCAACTGCGTTCGAGACAACACGTATTAATCGATAATTTAAAGAGTTCGGTCAAAAGAACACATCGTGGGTTTACTATACGTTCGGACAGTGTCTCTTTCAAGATATACATGTATATCATTTGCATACCGCAGTAGAAAAGCACTGGACAATGCCATGTGACCATTTTATTGTCTGAACACATTAACCCCTGGAGATTTTTGCTGTTTTCGCGTGAAATGCGAGTAAGAAACACATTTAGTGAACTATTTCTGAACACATCCTAATACATCGGCTTCCAAGCAATTATCCATTAGACCAATGCCTGGTTGTGCTAAAAAGTGTTTTCCATTGGTTAGTTTGCTAACGCATGAGCAGAAGGTGAAAAGTTGGATGTTTTGTTTTTTGCTTAACGGACCCAACATTTTCGTATGGAGAAGACTCTTTATTCAAAATGTCCACCTTATCCTACTTTTTTCACAGGTTCATCTGTCTGTGTGCTCTTCAAACCGGTCTGCCGTAGATCTGAGGCCATACAGTCTAAAATCTGGACACAAAATCGGATTCGAACCATGGGCGAATTTTGGGTGAAGAAAAAAAAAACGGGTCCAAAAAAATTAGGTTGTTTCCTTTGTATTTTGTAGTGCACCGTATAAATACGCAAAAACGTGCATGCTGTGAAACTCACGTATAGGCTTGCTTTTCACTTATATAATTTCCTTTGTTTTGTGTTTCCATATTTATACCATCTTTTGAATTTGTAATGAATACTAGGCTCCTTAGTGACATGCAATTTCTATAAAACATTGCTATGCAGCGCTTGGTGCTTAAAGATTTAGTATTTCTAATTCTGCTTGCACGACGAGAGCAATCCGTGCTTTGACATAGCTGTTATACATGGTACTACCATGGTACTACCATTGCTTTTCATACTCTAAACTAGCTAACTAGTCCTACAGTTACACCAAGAAAAAATAAATATTATTTACTAAAACAAATCAAGTGCAGTATAGAACAGCTACACATTTATAAAATATCACGATGAAAGGAAGGAAAAAACACTCATTCGCACGGAAAAAGTTACGAAAGAAAAGAAAAAGGGGGGGGGGGATTTAAAAAGCCCACATGAAATCGGAGGTCGAAGTATTAAACTTGGAAGATATCGAGCTGAGTGAAAGATCCCGCACCACTAGCATAGTATTAATCCACCTAGCTATATAAGGAGAATATTTCAGTCAGACGAGACATGGGCCTTGTAGAATGAGATTCAAAAGGCAAATTACGCCTTAAAGGCAACGCGAGGAGTACAGTCGGACGCGACATTGGCCTTGTAAAGTTGTAGAATAGATTCAAAAGCAAATAAGCATTTTATGCAACAGGAGATGCGCCAATTTTGAAAGAGAATAAGATAGTGTTAGGTGTGAAGATGTACAGATAGAAGGGGCAATTCCCATAGAGAGGTAGACAGACAAGCTGTAGCCATCGATAGCACGAGGCTACCATTGGAAGCCCACATAGAGGAAATTTTAGTCAAATTCGAAATCCGAGTCCAGGGTAAAATGAATAACTATAAAGTGTCAGTCAAAAGACGACTTGCCAAGACAGCCACGTGATTCGGAAGAATAAAAGGACAAAGCAGACAAGTAACCAATGTTCTTCTAATTCATTGGCTTAAGCCCTGGTATTTTGGTATATCAACCACAGATACCGTGGACGATGCAGAAGTGTGCACATCTCCCACCACACTGCGTCGAGGAGATCAGTAGACAAAAATCTAAAACCAAATAGCAACTATTCAGGAATGTCCGCAAGGGGTCTCTCAGAAAGTACTGATTGTATTGGAGAAGTCTCGGAGATAGATGATAACGGAGAAACAGGTACGTGGAAAAAAAGGAAGAATAAGAATAAGATAAGGCAGTTGAGACAAACATGACAATGTCACAGAGCGAGGATTTCCCGTCCCTCCAGGAAGAAAGGATGGGAGGAAAAGAAAGATGGTCTTGTTACAATAGGGGGAAAAGAAACATAATAAAGTAATAAAACAGCAATACAGAAAGCAAACAGAGCAGGAGTACAATATAAGAAACTATAACCGACTCACACCTCTTGCAAGAAGCTACATCACTACATAGATAAAATACACAACAATTAAAAAAAAAACATATCAACGGACATTTCATTCAGAAGATTGCACATTGACTCAGCATAGCCACGATAAATATTGATGGAGTCTATCAGAACAAGACAGAAAGAGTAAAACAAAAACTACAGCAATATAATATTCAATAGCCACATAATTTAGACATGTTGCAATATATATATATATATATATATATATATATATATATATATATATATATATATATATATATATATATATATATTGAATTTGTGTATGCAAATGAAAGTAAAAATGACAGATTATAGTATGCACGAGATTGTCACCTACAGTGTCAATATATAATAACAGAATACCACTTTAAAGGAAGACTTCCACACCTTTAAATAACTGACATTTAATACATGTATATTTACCACCTACAATATACAACTGGCATTTAATATATGAGGCATCTACAATAAAGAGCTGAGATTTAAATTAATAAGTGGCATTTAAAAATGTATATATAGCATCTATAACAAATAACTGGCATTTTATATATATATAATTTATGAATAAATAGAGATGATAAACAGTTTTATTTTTACTTTTAATATGTATGATGAAAATTAAGCAATGTATATAAATATATATTAATCTATATATATATATATATATATATATATATATATATATATATATATATATATATATATATATATATATATATATATATATATTACATTAATGAAGGTCGTAAATTGCTTTGGAATTTAGACCTTTTGGATATACTGTATTAAGACGGTGAATCCAGTAGGTTTCTTTTAGCAAACGTTCCATTTCAGATTCAGCTATAACAATAGGTTGAAAGGAAAAATCTTGCAAAGTATGAAAACTATTGTTAAAGTGTACGGCAACATGAGATGAAAAAGATTTATCGATATAATTTTTTATGTCTGATCTATGTTGGTTCATACGTTTAGATATTTGTTGACTAGTTTGCCCAATATATTGGACGTCACATTTTTTGCATGTGATCAAATAAATAACGTTTGATGTTGCACAATTAGTATCACAATGCATATTAAACGTTTCTTTTGTGTTACTACTACTGAAAGAAGTACTTTAATTAATAAGAGAACAGTGCGAACTTCTAGGTCTATTGCATTTAGTTGCTGATCCTTTTTTGTACGATGTTTTTTTCTAATTTAGAATTAATTAGGTAATCTTTACGATTTTATGTCCTTTTATAAGCAAGCATCGGCTATATATATATATATATATATATATATTTGTGTATATATATATACACAAACCATATCATGATTTAGAAGGGAAGAAATTAAAAAGGATATGTATGTATGTATATTGTTGTTGTAGTTTAACGCCATTTTTCAGCACACAATAGGCTATACATGGCGGCCAGTATTATTGGTGGAGTAAGAACCCGGGAAAACCCCCAGAAAGAACCACCAACCCACGAGAAACTACGTATGTATGTATGTATGTATGTATGTATGTATGTATGTATGTATGTATGTATGTATGTATGTATGTATGTATGTATGTATGTATGTATGTATGTATGTATGTATGTATGTATGTATGTATGTATGTATGTATGTATGTATGTATGTAAACTTGATAACTGCCTGCGTTCATTGCTTGAAAAACATGCCCCAGCCACCAAATGGAGAGTATCAATAAAAAAAAGTGTTCTCCTTGGTATAGCAGTGTTAGGGACCAGCTTCGCACTGCTAAAAGACATCGCCGAAAAGCTTTCCACCAGACTCACTGTTCATAAACAAATTTGCGAAGCCGCTAAGAAGAACGTCACAAACATAGTCCATTTAGCCAAATCATCCCACTATAGTTCTAAGATCACGGAGAGTTCCAGCTGCAAAGAGCTCTTCGAGATAACTAACAAATTAATGTCAAGGAACAAATGTACACCACTTCCAACGACCTTCTCTCCAGTAGACCTACCAGACCAATTTGCAAATTTCTTCAATGACAAAGTTCAAACCATTATAGATTCGCTTGACAGCACAATTTCAACTGATTCGTCACAATACAGGTATGATGCAGAATTTCAGCGACAACCGTTAGGAGCATTTGAACCTGTTTCTATAGATTTAGTACGGACAATCGTGATGAAAAGTGCACCAAAGTCTTGTGAACTTGATCCAATTCCGACATCACTGCTGCTTGAGTGCTTAGAACCAATATTGTCTTCACTAACTGATGTCATTAATATCTCTCTCTCATCAGGGGAATTCCCATCATTTTTCAAAACTGCCATCGTAAAGCCACTGCTGAAGAAACCAACACTGGACCATAACGATTTAAAGAACTACCGCCCAGTTTCTAATCTCCCTTTCATATCAAAAAGCTTAGAAAAGGTTGTTCTAACTCAACTTGTATCTCATTTGAATTCAAACAGTCTTTTTAGCAATGTACAGTCTGCATATCGTCCTTGCCACAGTACGGAAACTACTCTTCTGAAAGTATTTAGTGACATTCTCTCTGCTTTGGATAGTGGAAAGATTACAGTCCTCACTCTCCTGGATTTATCTGCAACATTTGACACAATAGACCATGATATACTTCACCGTCTCCAGCATGTATTTGGCATTCAGAATATAGCCTTACAGTGGTTCAAGGCCTACTTAGTCAACAGGACACAAATTATATCTGCAAATGGAATACACTCCAGCCCAGTTGACGTATGTTATGGTGTTGCACAGGGATCTGTTCTTGGACCTGTTCTCTTCATTCTGTATATTTTTATTTATGTATGTATGTATGTATGTATGTATGTATGTATGTATGTATGTATGTATGTATGTATGTATGTATGTATGTATGTATGTATGTATGGTGTGTGTGTGTGTGTGTGTGTGTGTGTGTGTGTGTGTGTGTGTGTGTGTACATTATTAATGGCACTTCAATACAAGCATGACCCTAACGTGCAGAGTAAGCTTAGGATCCCAGAAGGGTATACGAAATAAAAATATACACATAAAGAGATTCATCTTGAACATGCAAGTCAAATTGTCAACATAGATTAAACCGTAAACCTTCTCAGCTGGAATATCATCACGTGAGATACCCCAGAACAAAAGGTTCCCTCCAATGGTCCAATAGTCGCCTCTTGCGACATGTATTATGGTGCATCGGGCCTATTCTAGATCACCGAAAAAAGGGATGGAGTTGAATATTGACCCCCACCCCACCCCCACCCACACAAAATGTCCAGTCACACCTGCAAGGACGATTTAAACATTTTTCAGAAAGTTTTGTTCTTTATTATGTTGAAGTAATTGACACACATCATTTTTTTCACAGTCGAGACATAGACGTGTCATACCACTGTTCACAGGCGAGACATAGACGTATCTTTTCATAATCGAGACATAGACGTGTTCTGAGATATTAGTAGTACTAGCAACAACAGCAACATCAATAATAATAATAATAATAATAATAATAATAATAATAATAATAATATTACTACTAATAATAATAATGTTTCTACTACTACTAGAACAACAGCATCATCAACAAATACTACTACTACTACTACTACTACTACTACTACTACTACTATCGAGACATAGACGTGTTCTGAGATATTAGTAGTACTAGCAACAACAACAACATCAATAATAATAATAATATTACTACTACTAATAATAATGTTTCTACTACTACTAAAACAACAGCAACAACAACAAATACTACTGCTACTACTAATAATAATAATAATAATAATAATAATAACAACAATAATAATAACAATAATATAAATATGCACCTAGAACTAGATACAGCTGGTTAGCTATGTTTTATCTCTGCAAAGTTCGCTGTCACTGAAAACCTCAAGTTACATGTAACTTTACGTTCCAATCAAATATAACTGATTTGTGTTTCTTGTATGTTCAAGAGAAATTGTGGCCCTCATATGTTTGGTCTTCTTTAAAAATCGCAACGGTAAATACAAATGTTTTTTTTTCTCTCTCTCTCCAAGCAGTGTGTAAATATATTTTAACTTTAAAACACATCATCCAATCTTAATCCGATATTTTTTAAAAATAAAACTGACTTATTTCAGACAGACACAGACAGGGGTCAAATTCATTTTATTTATATGTTCCATTCTTACCACATGTGCCTACCGCTCCGGTGGCCTAGTGGTTAGAGCGTCCCTCTCGGAAGCGGGAGGTCGTGGGTTCAATCCCCGGCCGAGTCATACCAAAGACTTAAAACAAATGGTGCTAACAGCTGCCTCGCTTGGCGTTCAGCATTAAGAGGTTAGTGTTAGGACTGGTCGGCCTGGTGTCAGGATCATGTGACTGGGTGGGACATCATGCTACATGTCTGCGGCATGATGTCCCCAGTGCTAGGCGTCACTAGAAACTACCTCATTGCAGACATCGTAGCAATATGACTGAAAAATTGTTAAAGCTACGTAAAAATCCTAATCAAACAAAAAAAAAAAACGTGCCCAGCTTATATCTAAATTCATAGTGCTGTGATTATTATTATTATTATTATTATTATTATTATTATTATTATTATTATTATTATTATTATTATTATGTTACTTCTATACAAGACTACGTCTTCTTTACAATCGCCACGAGAACCTCTTTTGTTTTGTGTCATTAGTGTACACGAGTTTTTATCTCTCTCCCCTTCATCAATCTCGCCCTTTCTATTCCCTTCATTTCTAAGCAATACTGGCAAGCTCTAACGTGCGTCATAATATAAAGACCTTGTATACTCACGTATAATGTAAATATATAATGCAAAAGACGACGTGTACTTCACCGTTTTATGATGCAATCAACTGTAAACTATCATATGTTCTATAAATAGAACACAGTACAGAGTTACGTGTAGTTAACGTCCAATTATTTCCAGCCACGGTAGTACCGCGGTATTTAAATACGCCACTCGTCGCCGTTTTGAACAATTTCTCCGTAGAAGTAAAAAGAAAAACAGCAAAAAGCAAACAGTGGAAGAAGTCATCAAAGATTAATCATTTCTGGTTTTTAAAACCAATTTTTAAATTCAGCGTGTGAATAACAAAGACCAATTCAGTTGCGAAATTTACAGAAATACTATATCTCCACCGGATTTTTGATAAGGTAAGTGTTACAGATTAGACTGAAACTTTGTCTTATACTGAATTTATTTATTTCATGTAATCAATGAAATGTTAACTCACATAATTCAATTCAATTTATTTTCAATTCGAAGTAATTTAAGTAGCAAAATATCATTTCGTAAATGAAACCTGTTGAAGTTATTATAAGATCCAAATATTTTTAACTCAATCTGTTTTAGAAATTACTGTCTATTCTCAGTGTCTTGATTTACCTTGTCTTTAAATCTTGCCCTTCTGTTAATTTCTTTCAAAAATGTTTTGTTTTTAATTAATTTAAAAAACAACAACATGAAATCGGAATTATATAATTGTAGAAATACAATGCATTTTAACGTTGAACTTACCTAACCACACCGGAGACAATATGAAAAAATGCATTTTTTAATACTGATTAGAACACGTTCCACATGTTTGAAATAGCCAATGCTTTTTCATTTTTCGCTTTAATTTTTAATCGAGTGGAAAATTGTTGTGTTGGCGTTTGCATGTTAGATTTTTTTTGTCAATGGACGTTTATGATTCAGTTTTGAAAACATGAATCTAGTCGGAATGCTGTAGCTTTGAAAAAAAGTTTATTTTGTTTTTTTTTCTTTCTATTTTACTTGTTTATGTAATGTTGCAAAATCTGTATTTATGAAAATATTGTACTGTCCCAAAACAAAAACAATAACATTCACAAAAAGAATATTTGTTTCAAATAATATTTCATTTTTACATTCCAGATCGCAAGAGATATTTTGCCTGTGGAAATAATTTGAAATTTGAAGCTATCAGCCCTTATATGATCGTGAAGATGATTCATGAAAAATCTATCATCAGCATGGCAACTATGTTTATTGCCATGGCAATGACCAGAACGGTGATTGGGTCAGAGGAAGGTCTGGGTACCATTATTGGTATCGATCTCGGGACAACATATTCATGGTAGATTTAAAAAATGTACTGGTTTGTGTGTATGTTTGTGTGCTTTTGTGTTTACTTACACCATCTTTACTCCTAGTTTTAAATACGAAGTTTCAGGTACTGCTTGTCCGTTCGTCTACGCATCCTCAGTTTCCAATGATATAAAATTATAATTAATTAAAATATTCTTCTTCTCATTTCTATGTATGTATGTATATATGTATGTATGTATGTATGTATGTATGTATGTATGTATGTATGTATGTATGTATGTATGTATGTATGTATGTATGTATGTATGTATGTATGTATGGTGTGTGTGTGTGTGTGTGTGTATGACAACTCATCTCCACATAGTGCCTCTCTTAAGTTGGTACATTTGTTAAAAAATTATCAAATAAAGTAGCGAAAGTTATATATATATATATATATATATATATATATATATATATATATATATATATATATATATATATATATATATATATATATAGTTTTATCTTTTCTTTTCTCAGTGTCGGTGTCTTCAAGAATGGTCGTGTAGAAATAATCCCCAATGATCAGGGAAATCGCATTACCCCTTCATACGTCGCTTTCACGCCTGACGGGGAACGCCTTATCGGAGACGCTGCTAAAAATCAGTTGACCAGCAACCCTGAAAATACCATATTCGACGTCAAGCGTCTTATTGGGAGAACATGGGATGACCCCAACATTCAGAGAGATATTAACTTTTATCCATTTAAGGTTGTAAATAAAATCAATAAACCTCATATTCAAGTCAGGGTCGGTTCAGAAACAAAATTCTTCACCCCTGAGGAAATATCAGCTATGGTATTGGGTAAAATGAAATCCATCGCGGAATCGTACCTTGGTTGCAACGTCACAAACGCGGTTGTAACCGTGCCAGCGTACTTCAACGACGTTCAACGCCAGGCCACGAAAGACGCTGGAACTATAGCAGGGTTGAATGTAGTCAGGATCATTAATGAACCGTAAGTAGAACTCAATCATTTCAGGGTATGGGGAATTGAGACTTCTACTCAACTTGCTTCTGATAGTTTTCAAGCGCTTATCAAACAAATGTATTTTATTAGCTTGGTTGTGCAGATAAACTGAGACACATCTTTGTTGATGATAACAACTACAAAAACTACTGAGACTATGAGATTAAACGGAGTGTGTGATTAGGATTTTTAACGTAGCTTTAACAAAATTTCAGTCACATCGCTACGAAGTCTGCAGTGTGAGGCAGTTTTTAATAATAATAATAATGAAGAGTTTGTATAGAGCCTAATCTTTAGAAGCTCTAAGTACTTTACAACATTTATAATGATATGACTACACTACAGAAAAACAAAAACAATACCATGAAATTGGAAAACATAAAAACATGCTGAAACATATAAGATACAAAACATTATTAGGTCTCTAAATTTGTTCCTGCAGTCGAAAAAGGTGAGTTTTAAGAGCACTCTTATAGTGATGTCTAGCACTGGGGCATTATGCCGCAGACATGTAGCATGATGTTCCATCCAGTCACATTATCCTGACGCCAGACCGACCAGTCCTAACATTAACCTCTTACTGCTGAGCGTCAAACCAGGCAGCTGTTAGTACCATTTTTCTTTGGCATGACTGGGCCGAGGATCAAACCCACAACCTCCCGCTTTCGCAGCGGACGCTCTAACCACTAGACCACCGGAGTGGTTATTAAATTGAATAAATATAACTAAACGCAGTAGTAACATAAGTATTTGTAGTTGTTCTTTTTGCTTTTGTCATTATTGTTATCATCATCATCATCATCATCATTATTATTATTATTATTATTATTATTATTATTATTATTATTATTATCATCATCTTATTTATGATTATTTTAGTACAGCAGCAGCATTGGCCTACGGCCTTGACAAGAAAAGAGAAGAGAAAAATGTCCTTGTATTTGACCTTGGCGGAGGAACGTTTGACGTTTCTCTCTTAACCATTGATAGCGGAGTTTTCGAGGTTGTTGCAACCAATGGTGACACTCATTTGGGTGGCGAAGATTTTGACCAACGAGTTATGGAATATTTCATTGAAATGTATAAAAAGAAAACCGGAAATGACCTGAGAAAGGATAGTCGGGCGTTACAAAAGTTAAGACGGGAGGTGGAAAAGGCCAAGAGGGTGTTGTCAAGCAAGTACATTGCCAGAATTGAGATAGAGGATCTGTACGATGGGCAAGATTTCTCTGAGACTATGACGAGAGCTAAGTTTGAAGAACTTAATATGGTGGGTTTTATTGGCCTCCTCTTATTTTACCGTGTAAATTTGAAGAAACAAGGTTACTAATTCAGAAAGCTGAAGGCTAATAAACAAATAAATGTTCAAATAGATATAGCTACCATAATTTCAATTTGGCAGAACATGGCAATTTGCGGGTCCAAAATGTTATGTAAAACAGTTAATTTTTGTTGTTGGGAGCGGCCCCATATTTAAGTGAGATGGAGGGAGAATTTATTGCTATGGTCATTTGCTCCCATATAATATATATATATATATATATATATATATATATATATATATATATATATATATATATATATATATATATATATATATATATATATATAGTTCATTACACTTGTGTAGGCTCTGTTCCGGTCCACCTTAAAACCCCTGCAGAACGTATTGGCTGATGCAAAAATGACGAAAAACGACGTGGATGAAATCATTCTCGTTGGTGGGTCAACCCGAATACCAAAGGTCCAGGAACTGGTCAAAGATTTTTTTAATGGAAAGGTATTCACTTATTATTTTTATTAAAATGTAAACATTGGACGTTATTAACATTGTATTTGTAATGAATTAAACGATTTTGTGTATTTAACTACAGTTTATAGTATTGAATACGAGTTGTTACAAATTTACAAAAACCGTCAATCTTTCTTTTACTTATGTAAAATGGAAACCACACATACCAATACAAAGTCTCCCTTGAGCGTGTCTAAAGATCATTTTAGATGACTTACATAAATATAGCAGTTTCGATAAAGAAAAAGCAATGTTCTTTGTATTAACACAGACGTACGCGAAATTGTCATTTGAAATCTGATAGTGTTTGTAGCAAAATATGTC
This sequence comes from Unio pictorum, assembly GCA_030141615.1. Taxonomy (NCBI): domain Eukaryota; kingdom Metazoa; phylum Mollusca; class Bivalvia; order Unionida; family Unionidae; genus Unio; species Unio pictorum. The sequence continues at coordinate 2,485,150 of JARLTB010000173.1, read as the reverse complement.
TTTCTAGTCCATTCCATGTAATCTTTGTTTGAGAATGCACGTTAGAAAACCCTCAAACATCGATTACGACCAACCAATGAATTGTCGTTCAAACCATGGAAATATACATCATTCAACAGTCACTTCATGCAATCAGTGGTTTTCTTTTGTCTTATTTAATTGCATTTCATTTCATTTTGTAACAACAGCAATTGATATCTTGGGGAAAGACATTGCCCCCTGTTATAAATAGTCATTTAATATTTTAACCTATCAGACTAACCCCTCCATCAGTTCCAAAAACACAATAAAAATAATAACAACATCAACCGAGAAATACTTTGTAATTTCCCTCGACATCCATTAAAATTGTAAACTTAATGCATGTTGTGGCATACGGTATACAAGTTTAATTCACTTTTTGTCCTAAAAAAAAACGTTCGGCCCATTTGTTTTCCATCGATATAACAGTAAAAGGCTGTTCTTGGTTTTTTTTTTTTTCAGGAACCCAACAGGGGTATCAACCCTGACGAGTCCGTAGCTTTCGGCGCCGCCGTACAAGCAAGCGTCCTTAGCAACGCGGAGGAGACCAGACACATTGGTATTATCGACACCAATCCCCTAACCCTCGGGATTGAGACCGTCGGGGGCGTGATGACCAGGTTGATACCTAGGAACAATCCTATTCCAAATAAGAAATCCCAGATCTTTTCTACTGCACAAGACAATCAACCGATTGTTACAATTAAAATTTACGAAGGAATGTCAGTTTATAATATCCACTCTATTTTTACCACAATGTTTCTTTGAAGAAAAACAAAACAAAACAACAAAGAGCAGTAAATGAAACATGTAACCTGTGTCATACTGAATATGCCTCTTTTTGTCACTAAAACTGATTTCGTAGAAAGCGGTTTTGACGCACACTGTAAGACTAGCAAATGCCAAACACAGTTCTGTCTAAATAATAATAATAATAATAATAATAATAATAATAATAATAATAATAATAATAATAATAATAATAATAATTATTATTATTATTATAATTATTATTAATTATTATTATTATTATTATTATCGTTCTTCTTCTTCTTCTTCTTCTTATTATTATTATTATTATCCTTCTTCTTCTTCTTCTTCTTCTTCTTCTTATTATTATTATTATTATTATTACAGGAGAGCGACAGATGACAAAGGACAATCATCTTCTTGGGACGTTTGACCTTACTGGCATTCCTCCCGCGTCCCGTGGGGTGCCCCAGATTGAAGTGACGTTTGAAATTGACGTCAACGGCATCCTGAAAGTGACGGCGGAAGATAAGGGTGCCGGAAATAAAAATGACATTACAATTCATAGTGATCGTAGTCTGTCGCAGGAGGAAATTGACAGAATGATAAATGAAGCCAACAATTTCGCTGAGGAGGACACGAAAGTAAAAGAAAGGATTGATGCAAAGAATGAATTAGAGAACGCTGTGTATTCGATGAAAAATCAAATTAACAATCACGAAGCTCTAGGATCAAAACTTAGTTCAGAAGATAAGGAGAAGATCAATGTAGTCCTAAGTAATACAATCAAATGGCTAGAATCAAACCCGGACGCTAATATGAATGACTTCAAAAAGCAAAAGGAAGAATTTGATGAATTCGTCCATCCGATTATAAGCAAACTTTATCAGTATAATAACGCACGCCCAGAATCAACAAAGAATACGGAACTGTAATCTACGCCTCATTTCTATCCTTGGATTCTGTATTTAAAATGAACACTAAAAATTCCACGGGGACAATATAATTATGTTCAAATGATTTAATTGTTTCAATTATAATTTTTTTTGCACTTCGGTGATATTAGATTTGCAGTATTAATGTACTTTATTAATAATTAATTCCGAATTTGGGAGCAAATGGCCTGTATTGTGCTGAAATCCATTAGTCTAAATGTGTATTTTCTTATTTTTAATATTATTATATCATTTACGAAGGTTTTTTTTTAAAAATATGGATCATTTGTAATACTAAAATGGTTTTATTACACTCTGCATGAAAACATTTTGCATAATACATCATTGACAGTAATTTGCATTAGTTAACGAATAAAGTTGTGGAGAGAGAGAGAGAGAGAGAGAGAGAGAGAGAGAGAGAGAGAGAGAGAGAGAGAGAGAGAGAGAGGAAGGGGATTGGCAATAGAACCATTTTGTACAAATAATTTACTTTTCATTTTCTTTCATTTGCGCGTGTTCACTTTGCACTTTGTGTTAGTTCAACATTAAATATATGAAATCCTTTACCTGCAACTTGCGTACATCTTTAAAACTATCCGAGTTGTTTCCCTTAGGTTAAACATTTAAAATGTCTGTAGAATTGCAAGGTTTCTCCATCCATCCACAAACCCAAGCATCCGTTCAAACAGATCACTTTAATCTGCTCACAATTAACAATAACTACATACATAGATATATACATAGATAAATACATTGATACACACACACACACATGCATACATACATACATACATACATACATGCATACATACATACATACATACATACATACATACACAACATACATACATACATGCATACATACATACACACACAACATACATACATGCATGCATACATACATACATACATACATACATACATACATACATACATACATACATACATACATACATACATACATACATACATACATACATACATACATACATACATACACACACAACATACATACATGCATGCATGCATACATACATACATACATACATACATACATACATACATACATACATACATACATACATACATACATACATACATACATACATACATACATACATTCGTAAAGACAAGCAGAAAGACGTTATGGACACAGACGTAAAAGCATGATGCAAGGTTAGCATTATTAAATTCAATTCAATATATATGAGCATGTTGCTTCTTATTAAGCAAAGCAAAAATTTAAATACAAAAGACACTAAAAAAATGCAAACAAACAGCTTGACAGATATTAAAAAAAAATCTTTACAAATGATCAATGCACCCCGGGCAGTATACCCCACTTGACATTATTTCGATGTGTATGTGTGTGTGTGTTTGTGTGTGTGTGTGTGTGTGTGTGTGTGTGTGTGTGTGTGTGTGTGAGTGTGTGTGTGAGTGTGTGTGTGCGTGCGTGTGTTTGTGTGTGTGTGTGTGTGTGTGTGTGTGCGTGCGTGTTTATATAGGTAGGTAGGTAGGTAGGTAGGTAGGTAAATATGTATATTTGTAGTTTCAAGGTTCCAAAGTAGCTAAAGGATTTTAATGTGAATGTAATTACTGTAATTAAAAATGAAGGCCTTATCTCAGTAACCGGATCCAAATGGTGCCATGGGTTTTTTGGAATGGTAGTTATAACTTTCTCTCCATCTTTGTGACCGTCTGTATAAAGGGTTGTATGGCCACAGTAGAAAGAATAAACAATTCAAAGAAAGCAATCCTATACTCAGGCAGCCTCCCACACTCGATCACATAGATTTGAAAATGAATGAATATGTATGACTATACTATACAAAATAAATTATATACACAGGTACATACATTTCAGCATAGGATAAGTCGTGTATGATGCATCGAATAAGACATGCAGATATTATTTTCGGACAAAATAATAAAGTTCTCTATTCGGTGGCTTTAATATCTCAGTCCAGCTGGTCAAGAAAAGTCTTCTTTAATGATTTTGTTAAAGGAATCAACGGAACTTTAATTACATATCCATCCATCAATCAATCAATCAATCAATCAATCCTCTCTGCGCCGTCTGGTGCTTGAGGCAACAGCAAGGGAGCACCATTTCCGTCTGTTGGCAGCTATTGCAGGGGCGGTCTGATAGGTGAGGCCTCTGGTCTTAAGGTCTCTCTCCACTGTTCGTCGCCAGGTCTCTTTGGGTCTGCCACGGTTCCTTTTCCCCTGTGGGGTCCATCTCAGTGCCACCATTGGTAGTGAGTCAGGAGGCATTCTGCAGACATGGCCTAGCCATCTCCATCGCCGAGTTGAAATGATCTCAGAGATGGTGCTTGCACCCGCTCTGTGCCGAAGTTCCTCATTTGAGATCGTGTTTGGCCAGAAGATCCTCATAATGCGTCGCAGGCATTTGGTTTGAAACACTTCGAGCTTGTGTTCTATGTTCGCAGTGGACTTCCAACACTCTGAGCCATATAAAAGGACGCTCAACACGTTGCTCTTGAAGATACGGATCTTCGTGTGGACACTGAGTTTTCTTGTCCTCCATATAGGCTTTAGCATTGCGAAGGTCTGGTTGGCCTTGCCGATTCTTGTGACGACTTCCCTTGTGCTATCTCCATCCGTGGCGACCTTACTACCCAGGTAAGTGAAATCGTCTAGTTCTTGCAGAGGCTGGTCGTTGATGGTGATTGGGTTGCCCACTCTAGTATTCTTCCTCAAGACTTTTGTCTTCCCTATGTTGACTCGAAGACTAATGGTATTTGCTGTCTGTACCAACTGTTGTGTCTTCTGTTGAATATCCTGGTGTCTGCTTGCCAGCAACCCGATGTCGTCGGCATAGTCCAGGTCATCCAGCATTGAGGTCAACGTCCATTGTATTCCATGCCTCTTGCCCTCTGTGGTGCGGCGCATGATCCAGTCAATGGCCAGTGAGAAGAGAATTGGAGAGAGAATGCATCCTTGCTTCACTTTCCGGTTTCCACCTTGAATGGTTCATTACATATCCATAGGGGTACTGAATTCTTCTAATATATATATATATATATATATATATATATATATATATATATATATATATATATATATATATATATATATATATATATATATATATATATATATATATATATATATATATATATATATATAACCACCACAATGTGGTTTGGAAACAGTTTTCAGTACTGCAGTATTTGCAACTTTCATTTTTTTTTCTTCATTTTTTTCACAGTCGAGACATAGACGTGTCATACCAATGTTCACAGACGAGACATAGACGTTGATTCCCAATATTCACAGGCGAGACATAGACGTATCTTTTCATAATCGAGACATAGACGTGTTCTGAGATATTAGTAGTACTAGCAACAACAACATCAACATCAATAATAATAATAATAATAATAATAATAATAATAATAATAATAATAATAATAATGTTTCTACTACTACTACTACTAGAACAACAGCAACAACTACTACTACTACTACTACTACTGCTACTACTACTACTACTACTACTACTACTACTACTAATAATAATAATAATAATAATGACAACAATAATAATAACAATAATATAAATATGCACCTAGAACTAGATACAGCTGGTTAGCTATGTTTTATCTCTGCAAAGTTCGCTGTCACTGAAAACCTCAAGTTACATGTAACTTAACGTTCCTGTCAAATATAACTGATTTGTGTTTCTTGTATGTTCAAGAGAAATTGTGGCCCTCATATGTTTGGTCTTCTTTAAAAATCGCAACGGTAAATACAAATGTTTTTTTTTTCTCTCTCTCTCCAAGCAGTGTGTAAATATATTTTAACTTTAAAACACATCATCCAATCTTAATCCGATATTTTTTAAAAATAAAACTGACTTATTTCAGACAGACACAGACAGGGGTCAAATTCATTTTATTTACATGTTCCATTCTTACCACATGTGCCTACCGCTCCGGTGGCCTAGTGGTTAGAGCGTCCCTCTCGGAAGCGGGAGGTCGTGGGTTCAATCCCCGGCCGAGTCATACCAAAGACTTAAAACAAATGGTACTAACAGCTGCCTCGCTTGGCGTTCAGCATTAAGAGGTTAGTGTTAGGACTGGTCGGCCTGGTGTCAGCATCATGTGACTGGGTGAGACATCATGCTACATGTCTGCGGCATGATGTCCCAGTGCTAGGCGTCACTAGAAACTACCTCATTGCAGACATCGTAGCAATATGACTGAATTTTTTTTAAAGCTACGTAAAAATCCTAATCAAACAAAAAAAAAAAAAAAAAACGTGCACAGCTTGTATCTAAATTCATAGTGCTATGATGATGATTATTATTATTATTATTATTATTATTATTATTATTATTATTATTATTATTATTATTATTATTATGTTACTTCTATACAAGACTACGTCTTCTTTACAATCGCCATGAGAACATCTTTAGTTTTGTGTCATTAGTGTACACGAGTTTTTATCTCTCTCCCCTTCATCAATCTCGCCCTTTCTATTCCCTTCATTTCTAAGCAATACTGGCAAGCTCTAACGTGCGTCATAATATAAAGACCTTGTATACTCACGTATAATGTAAATATATAATGCAAAAGACGACGTGTACTTCACCGTTTTATGATGCAATCAACTGTAAACTATCATATGTTCTATAAATAGAACACAGTACAGAGTTACGTGTAGTTAACGTCCAATTATTTCCAGCCACGGTAGTACCGCGGTATTTAAATACGCCACTCGTCGCCGTTTTGAACAATTTCTCCGTAGAAGTAAAAAGAAAAACAGCAAAAAGCAAACAGTGGAAGAAGTCATCAAAGATTAATCATTTCTGGTTTTTAAAACCAATTTTTAAATTCAGCGTGTGAATAACAAAGACCAATTCAGTTGCGAAATTTACAGAAATACTATATCTCCACCGGATTTTTGATAAGGTAAGTGTTACAGATTAGACTGAAACTTTGTCTTATACTGAATTTATTTATTTCATGTAATCAATGAAATGTTAACTCACATAATTCAATTCAATTTATTTTCAATTCGAAGTAATTTAAGTAGCAAAATATCATTTCGTAAATGAAACCTGTTGAAGTTATTATAAGATCCAAATATTTTTAACTCAATCTGTTTTAGAAATTACTGTCTATTCTCCGTGTCTTGATTTACCTTGTCTTTAAATCTTGCCCTTCTGTTAATTTCTTTCAAAAATGTTTTGTTTTTAATTAATTTAAAAAAAACAACATGAAATCGGAATTATATAATTGTAGAAATACAATGCATTTTAACGTTGAACTTACCTAACCACACCGGAGACAATATGAAAAAATGCATTTTTTAATACTGATTAGAACACGTTCCACATGTTTGAAATAGCCAATGCTTTTTCATTTTTCGCTTTAATTTTTAATCGAGTGGAAAATTGTTGTGTTGGCGTTTGCATGTTAGATTTTTTTTGTCAATGGACGTTTATGATTCAGTTTTGAAAACATGAATCTAGTCGGAATGCTGTAGCTTTTAAAAAAAGTTTATTTTGTTTTTTTTTCTTTCTATTTTACTTGTTTATGTAATGTTGCGAAATCTGTATTTATGAAAATATTGTACTGTCCCAAAACAAAAACAATAACATTCAAAAACGAATATTTGTTTCAAATAATATTTCATTTTTACATTCCAGATCACAAGAGATATTTTGCCTGTGGAAATAATTTGAAATTTGAAGCTATCAGCCCTTATATGATCGTGAAGATGATTCATGAAAAATCTATCATCAGCATGGCAACTATGTTTATTGCCATGGCAATGACCAGAACGGTGATTGGGTCAGAGGAAGGTCTGGGTACCATTATTGGTATCGATCTCGGGACAACATATTCATGGTAGATTTAAAAAATGTACTGGTTTGTGTGTATGTTTGTGTGCTTTTGTGTTTACTTACACCATCTTTACTCCTAGTTTTAAATACGAAGTTTCAGGTACTGCTTGTCCGTTTGTCTACGCATCCTCAGTTTCCAATGATATAAAATTATAATTAATTAAAATATTCTTCTTCTCATTTCTATGTATGTATGTATGTATGTATGTATGTATGTATGTATGTATGTATGTATGTATGTATGTATGTATGTATGTATGTATGTATGTATGTATGTATGTATGTATTGTGTGTGTGTGTGTGTGTGTGTGTATGACAACTCATCTCCACATAGTGCCTCTCTTAAGTTGGTACATTTGTTAAAAAATTATCAAATAAAGTAGCGAAAGTTATATATATATATATATATATATATATATATATATATATATATATATATATATATATATATATTTATCTTTTCTTTTCTCAGTGTCGGTGTCTTCAAGAATGGTCGTGTAGAAATAATCCCCAATGATCAGGGAAATCGCATTACCCCTTCATACGTCGCTTTCACGCCTGACGGGGAACGCCTTATCGGAGACGCTGCTAAAAATCAGTTGACCAGCAACCCTGAAAATACCATATTCGACGTCAAGCGTCTTATTGGGAGAACATGGGATGACCCCAACGTTCAGAGAGATATTAACTTTTATCCATTTAAGGTTGTAAATAAAATCAATAAACCTCATATTAAAGTCAGGGTCGGTTCAGAAACAAAATTCTTCACCCCTGAGGAAATATCAGCTATGGTATTGGGTAAAATGAAATCCATCGCGGAATCGTACCTTGGTTGCAACATCACAAACGCGGTTGTAACCGTGCCAGCGTACTTCAACGACGTTCAACGCCAGGCCACGAAAGACGCTGGAACTATAGCAGGGTTGAATGTAGCCAGGATCATTAATGAACCGTAAGTAGAACTCAATCATTTCAGGGTATGGGGAATTGAGACTTCAACTCAACTTGCTTCTGATAGTTTTCAAGCACTTATCAAACAAATGTATTTTATTAGCTTGGTTGTGCAGATAAACTGAGACACATCTTTGTTGATGATAACAACTACAAAAACTACTGAGACTATGAGATTAAACGGGGTGTGTGATTAGGATTTTTAACGTAGCTTTAACAAAATTTCAGTCACATCGCTACGAAGTCTGCAGTGAGGCAGTTTTTAATAATAATAATAATGAAGAGTTTGTATAGAGCCTAATATTTAGAAGCTCTAAGTACTTTACAACATTTATAATGATATGACTACACTACAGAAAAACAAAAACAATACCATGAAATTGGAAAACATAAAAACATGCTGAAACATATAAGATACAAAACATTATTAGGTCTCTAAATTTGTTCCTGCAGTCGAAAAAGGTGAGTTTTAAGAGCACTCTTATAGTGATGTCTAGCACTGGGGAATTATGCCGCAGACATGTAGCATGATGTTCCACCAAGTCACATTATCCTGACGCCAGACCGACCAGTCCTAACATTAACCTCTTACTGCTGAGCGTCAAGCGAGGCAGCTGTTAGTACCATTTTTCTTTGGTATGACTCGGCCGAGGATCAAACCCACAACCTCCCGCTTTCGCAGCGGACGCTCTAACCACTAGACCACCGGAGTGGTTATTAAATTGAATAAATATAACTAAACGCAGTAGTAACATAAGTATTTGTAGTTGTTCTTTTTGCTTTTGTCATTATTGTTATCATCATCATCATCATCATCATCATCATTATTATTATTATTTATTATTATTATTATTATTATTATTATTATTATTATTATTATTATTATTATCTTATTTATGATTATTTTAGTACAGCAGCAGCATTGGCCTACGGCCTTGACAAGAAAAGAGAAGAGAAAAATGTCCTTGTATTTGACCTTGGCGGAGGAACGTTTGACGTTTCTCTCTTAACCATTGATAGCGGAGTTTTCGAGGTTGTTGCAACCAATGGTGACACTCATTTGGGTGGCGAAGATTTTGACCAACGAGTTATGGAATATTTCATTGAAATGTATAAAAAGAAAACCGGAAATGACCTGAGAAAGGATAATCGGGCGTTACAAAAGTTAAGACGGGAAGTGGAAAAGGCCAAGAGGGTGTTGTCAAGCAAGTACATTGCCAGAATTGAGATCGAGGATCTGTACGATGGGCAAGATTTCTCTGAGACTATGACGAGAGCTAAGTTTGAAGAACTTAATATGGTGGGTTTTATTTACCTCCTCTTATTTTACCGTGTAAATTTGAAGAAACAAGGTTACTAATTCAGAAAGCTGAAGGCTAATAAACAAATAAATGTTCAAATAGATATAGCTACCATAATTTAAATTTGGCAGAACATGGCAATTTGCGGGTCCAAAATGTTATGTAAAACAGTTAATTTTTGTTGTTGGGAGCGGCCCCATATTTAAGTGAGATGGAGGGAGAATTTATTGCTATGGTCATTTGCTCCCACATTATATATATATATATATATATATATATATATATATATATATATATATATATATATATATATATATATATATAGTTCATTACACTTGTGTAGGCTCTGTTCCGGTCCACCTTAAATACCCTGCAGAACGTATTGGCTGATGCAAAAATGACGAAAAACGACGTGGATGAAATCATTCTCGTTGGTGGGTCAACCCGAATACCAAAGGTCCAGGAACTGGTCAAAGATTTTTTTAATGGAAAGGTATTCACTTATTATTTTTATTAAAATGTAAACATTGGACGTTATTAACATTGTATTTGTAATGAATTAAACGATTTTGTGTATTTAACTACAGTTTATAGTATTGAATACGAGTTGTTACAAATTTACAAAAACCGTCAATCTTTCTTTTATTTATGTAACATGGAAACCACACATACCAATACAAAGTCTCCCTTGAGCGTGTCTAAAGATCATTTTAGATGACTTACATAAATATAGCAGTTTCGATAAAGAAAAAGCAATGTTCTTTGTATTAACACAGACGTACGCGAAATTGTCATTTGAAATCTGATAGTGTTTGTAGCAAAATATGTCTTTCTAGTCCATTCCATGTAATCTTTGTTTGAGAATGCACGTTAGAAAACCCTCAAACATCGATTACGACCAACCAATGAATTGTCGTTCAAACCATGGAAATATACATCATTCAACAGTCACTTCATGCAATCAGTGGTTTTCTTTTGTCTTATTTAATTGCATTTCATTTCATTTTGTAACAACAGCAATTGATATCTTGGGGAAAGACATTGCCCCCTGTTATAAATAGTCATTTATTATTTTAACCTATCGGACTAACCCCTCCATCAGTTCCAAAAACATAATAAAAATAATAACAACATCAACCGAAAAATACTTTGTAATTTCCCTCGACATCCATTAAAATTGTAAACTTAATGCATGTTGCGGCATACGGTATACAAGTTTAATTCACTTTTTGTCCTAAAAAAAACGTTCGGCCCATTTGTTTTCCATCGATATAACAGTAAAAGGATGTTCTTGTTTTTATTTCCAGGAACCCAACAGGGGTATCAACCCTGACGAGTCCGTAGCTTTCGGCGCAGCCGTACAAGCAAGCGTCCTTAGCAACGCGGAGGAGACCAAACACATTGGTATTATCGACACCAATCCCCTAACCCTCGGGATTGAGACCGTCGGGGGCGTGATGACCAGGTTGATACCTAGGAACAATCCTATTCCTAATAAGAAATCCCAGATCTTTTCTACTGCACAAGACAATCAACCGATTGTTACAATTAAAATTTACGAAGGTATGTCAGTTTATCATATCCACTCTATTTTTACAAAAATGTTTCTTTGAAGAAAAACAAAACAAAACAACAAAGAGCAGTAAATGAAACATGTAACCTGTGGCATACTGAATATGCCTCTTTTTGTCACTAAAACTGATTTCGTAGAAAGCGGTTTTGACGCACACTGTAAGACTAGCAAATGCCAAACACAGTTCTGTCTAAATAATAATAATAATAATAATAATAATAATAATTATTATTATTATTATTATTATTATTATTATTATTATTATTATTATTATTATTATCGTTCTTCTTCTTCTTCTTCTTCTTCTTCTTCTTATTATTATTATTATCCTTCTTCTTCTTCTTCTTCTTCTTCTTCTTCTTCTTCTTCTTCTTATTATTATTATTATTATTATTATTATTACAGGAGAGCGCCAGATGACAAAGGACAATCATCTTCTTGGGACGTTTGACCTTACTGGCATTCCTCCCGCGCCCCGTGGGGTGCCCCAGATTGAAGTGACGTTTGAAATTGACGTCAACGGCATCCTGAAAGTGACGGCGGAAGATAAGGGTGCCGGAAATAAAAATGACATTACAATTCATAGTGATCGTAGTCTGTCGCAGGAGGAAATTGACAGAATGATAAATGAAGCCAACAATTTCGCTGAGGAGGACACGAAAGTAAAAGAAAGGATTGATGCAAAGAATGAATTAGAGAACGCTGTGTATTCGATGAAAAATCAAATTAACAATCACGAAGCTCTAGGATCAAAACTTAGTTCAGAAGATAAGGAGAAGATCAATGTAGTCCTAAGTAATACAATCAAATGGCTAGAATCAAACCCGGACGCTAATATGAATGACTTCAAAAAGCAAAAGGAAGAATTTGATGAATTCGTCCATCCGATTATAAGCAAACTTTATCAGTATAATAACGCACGCCCAGAATCAACAAAGAATACGGAACTGTAATCTACGCCTCATTTCTATCCTTGGATTCTGTATTTAAAATGAACACTAAAAATTCCACGGGGACAATATAATTATGTTCAAATGATTTAATTGTTTCAATTATAATTTTTTTTGCACTTCGGTGATATTAGATTTGCAGTATTAATGTACTTTATTAATAATTAATTCCGAATTTGGGAGCAAATGGCCTGTATTGTGCTGAAATCCATTAGTCTAAATGTGTATTTTCTTATTTTTAATATTATTATATCATTTACGAAGGTTTTTTTTTTTAAAAATATGGATCATTTGTAATACTAAAATGGTTTTATTACACTCTGCATGAAAACATTTTGCATAATACATCACTGACAGTAATTTGCATTAGTTAACGAATAAAGTTGTGGAGAGAGAGAGAGAGAGAGAGAGAGAGAGAGAGAGAGAGAGAGAGAGAGAGAGAGAGAGAGAGAGAGAGAGAGAGGAAGGGGGTTGGCAATAGAACCATTTTATACAAATAATTTACTTTTCATTTTCTTTCATTTGCGCGTGTTCACTTTGCACTTTGTGTTAGTTCAACATTAAATATATGAAATCCTTTACCTGCAACTTGCGTACATCTTTAAAACTATCCGAGTTGTTTCCCTTAGGTTAAACATTTAAAATGTCTGTAGAATTGCAAGGTTTCTCCATCCATCCACAAACCCAAGCATCCGTTCAAACAGATCACTTTAATCTGCTCACAATTAACAATAACTACATACATAGATATATACATAGATAAATACATTGATACACACACACACACATGCATACATACATACATACATACATACATACATACATACATACATACATACATACATACATACATACATACATGCATGCATGCATGCATGCATGCATGCATGCATGCATACATACATACATACATACACAGCATACATACATGCATACATACATACACACACAACATACATACATGCATGCATACATACTTACATACATACATACATACATACATACATACATACATACATACATACATACATACATACATACATACATGCATGCATGCATGCATGCATGCATGCATGCATGCATGCATGCATACATACATACATACATACACACACAACATACATACATGCATACATGCATACATACATTCATACTTACATACATACATACATACATACATACATACATACATACATACATACATACATACATACATACATACATACATACATACATACATGCATGCATGCATGCATGCATGCATGCATGCATGCATACATACATACATACATACATACATTCGCAAAGACAAGCAGAAAGACGTTATGGACACAGACGTAAAAGCATGATGCAAGGTTAGCATTATTAAATTCAATTCAATATATATGAGCATGTTGCTTCTTATTAAGCAAAACAAAAATTTAAATACAAAAGACACTAAAAAAATGCAAACAAACAGCTTGACAGATATTAAAAAAAAATCTTTACAAATGATCAATGCACTCCGGGCAATATACCTCACTTGACATTATTTCGATGTGTATGTGTGTGTGTGTTTGTGTGTGTGTGTGTGTGTGTGTGAGTGTGTGTGTGCGTGCGTGTGTTTGTGTGTGTGTGTGTGTGTGTGCGTGCGTGTTTATATAGGTAGGTAGGTAGGTAGGTAGGTAAATATGTATATTTGTAGTTTCAAGGTTCCAAAGTAGCTAAAGGATTTTAATGTGAATGTAATTACTGTAATTAAAAATGAAGGCCTTATCTCAGTAACCGGATCCAAATGGTGCCATGGGTTTTTTGGAATGGTAGTTATAACTTTCTCTCCATCTTTGTGACCGTCTGTATACAGGGTTGTATGGTCACAGTAGAAAGAATAAACAATTCAAAGAAAGTATTCCTATACTCAGGCAGCCTCCCACACTCGATCACATAGATTTGAAAATGAATGAATATGTATGACTATACTATATAAAATAAATTATATACACAGGTACATACATTTCAGCATTGGATAAGTAGTGTATGATGCATCGAATAAGACACGCAGATATTATTTTCGGACAAAATAATAAAGTTCTCTATTCGGTGGCTTTAATATCTCAGTCCAGCTGGTCAAGAAAAGTCTTCTTTAATGATTTTTTAAAGGAATCAACGGAACTTTAATTACATATCCATAGGGGTACTGAATTCTTCTAATATATATATATATATATATATATATATATATATATATATATATATATATATATATATATATATATATATATATATATATATATATATATATATATATATATATATATATATATAACCACCACAATGTGGTTTGGAAACAGTTTTCAGTACTGCAGTATTTGCAACTTTCATTTTTTGATGCTTCTTGTGGAGACATATTTATATGCCAAAATAAATAAAATTAAATTGGGTGTCTCAGTGTAAAAAGTTTGGTATTTAAGACTTCAGTCAATAAACTATTCGGGATAAAAAAAAAGATTATAAAAGATAGTTCGGTTATAGTCTGGAGGCACTTTCGTAGCAGCCCGTATATACGCTATAAGAAAGGTACATAACTTGTACAGCCTACTCTATGCAAGTCGTTTAGAGAGTATCTTCCCTTAAATTGCTGTTGTCCCATTCCTATTTAAGTTTGTTTGTTTGTTTGTTTTTTATGGTTTAACGCCATTTTTCAGCACAATATTGGCTATACATGGCGGCCAGTATCAATGGTGGAGGAAGAACCCGGACAAGCCCCGGAAAGAACCACCGACCCACGAGAAGCTACTGGCAAGCTTTCTCACATAACTACATTTGCCGAATCTTAGACTCGAACACACGCAGACAGAGGTGAGATGGCAGTGGTCCGTAACGGACAGCGCTTTAGACCACTCGGCCACTTGGGGCCCCCCATATTTAAGTCGCTCGTGTCCCAAAATTGTCGATTAGGTTTGGTCCTGGTGAACTTAGATTCTTAGTATGTAGAGAGTGTTTGTTTCTAAAGACTTGTGGTTTACTGGTAAATATTTATATCTGTCGTCCGCCTTGGTTTTGCAGAAAGTGAGTGACAGTAGTTGCGTTTTTGGTTATGTCATTTGGTCCCTCCTGCTGAACTGTAGACGAATTTACGGAACGGGCGTCTTTCTTTTTCCATGAAATAAAATTTTCCTGTGCATGTGATATACAAGGGTGATAAATGAATAACCGTCAATAATTTCAAGAAGTATAAACTCTTAGGGAATATAAAAACAAACACAAAAGCAAATATAAAAACTAACAAAAACCCCAAACAAAAACAAACAAACATAAAAACAAACAGTACAATAACAACAACAAATATAAATACAAAAGAAATAAGCATAAAACAAACAGAAAAACAAATACACCCCCAACAAAACAAACAAATCAAGATCCAACATTTTATGTTGCTTGTATAGGTTACAACTAAAAGTAAGTATTACAAGAGTTCGTTTATGATATTTTGCATATAGTCGGCTCAGTCTATTAAATTCAGGCGCCAAGTACGTATATTTCTTGCGCAGTCACAAGATGGTCATCAAATCAAGATGGAAAGTCATACCTTCTGTAATTTGAACAAGCCAGTCATCATATCGAGAATGAATGTCAGGCCTTTTTGAATATTCATAAGATAGTCATCCAACCAACATGGAATAATGGGTTTTCTTAAATATTAACAAGACAGTCATGAAACCAAGATGGAATATCAGACCTTTTTGAAAAGAAACAAGACAGTCATCAGGGAAATGGAATGTGGGGTCTTCTTGAACAAGTACAAGATAGTCATCACATCAACACGAACTATTGGGCGTTCTTACACATGAACAAGAGAGTCATCAAATTAAGATGGAATGTCAGGCCTTCTTGAATATTAACATATAGTCATCAAATTAAGATGGAATGTCAGGCCTTCTTGAATATTAACATATAGTCATCAAATCAAGATGGAATGTCAGGCCTTCTTGAATATTAACATATAGTCATCAAATCAAGATGGAATGTCAGGCCTTCTTGAATATTAACATATAGTCATCAAATCAAGATGGAATGTCAGGCCTTCTTGAATATTAACATATAGTCATCAAATCAAGATGGAATGTCAGGCCTTCTTGAATATTAACATATAGTCATCAAATCAAGATGGAATGTCAGGCCTTCTTGAATATTAACATATAGTCATCAAATCAAGATGGAATGTCAGGCCTTCTTGAATATTAACATATAGTCATCAAATCAAGATGGAATGTCAGGCCTTCTTGAATATTAACATATATTCATCAAATTAAGATGGAATGTCAGGCCTTCTTGAATATTAACATATAGTCATCAAATCAAGATGGAATGTCAGGCCTTCTTGAATATTAACATATAGTCATCAAATCAAGATGGAATGTCAGGCCTTCTTGAATATTAACATATAGTCATCAAATCAAGATGGAATATTGGGCATTCTTGAAGATCAACAGTATAATCATCTAATCGCGATGTAATGTCAGGCTTTCTTGAACATTAAGAAGATGGTCACCAAACCAAGATGGAGTATCACGACCACAAAAACGTATATCAACCAATACAATGATTAATGCTGTATACAAATAAAGCTGTTTTTATTTGAATCGTTAATTTTTAAAAATTTAAAAATGCTCCCTCCCCCGCACCCTTTCCAAAAGACGTCCCTGCAACATAATTAGAAATATATAATATAATTTTGTATCTTAAAAAAATGCATGCAGTCTAAAGCTTATTGTGGCTTCATGGCTGTATGTTAAGTATAAAGCATTCATAAGTTTCTTAAGTACGGAAGGCAACAAAGCATGATCAAGTGCACTAGAAGGTTCGTAAACTGAAGCCCAATAAAACGGAAGCGTGATAAATCATAAACGGAAGCTTGTTAACCCAGCCATTGTCGTGATAAAAGACTGCTTATCCGTGTCTGCACCAGTTATCACCCATTATTAACATGGCTACTTGTTTATGTTCATACTTCTGTTGTATGTTTGGTCAAAGTACCATGGAAGGTTCTCGCGGGTGGGCGAGTCTTACCGGAGTTTTCCAGGGTTCTACCTCCACCAGCTATACTGACTGCTATATTTCATGCGTTTTAAGGTGGCGTAAAACCCGAAACAACAACGTTCTGAATTGCAGTTAGAAATGCCTCTCCCCTTTGTTCTTTGATTTGTTACTCGCTAGCATGCTTTTTGTGGATGCAAAATGTGTCAAGGACGAATCTCGAGATTAACGGAACTTATGATTAGAAATCTTTCTAACAGTTTACTAATGGCAACAAAAAAAAAAAAAAACACAAGCCAGCGTAAGTTCAAATGAAAATAAATATAATCGGATGTAATTAACAAATTCTTTAAAGTCCGCACAGCGTCATTTAAGTAAAATATGATACTGTACACCTATGCGTGCAAAGAGGCATCAACAATAATAAAAAAGGAACTGAAAATTAACTTTGGTTTATGTCTTTCAAACTGCAGTACTTGATAAAATCTGTAACAATAGCGAGATAAAAGATTAGTCAACGAGGTTCGTCGGTGAATGTACATGAAATGTATACTTTTATCAGAAG
Source organism: Unio pictorum (assembly GCA_030141615.1). Lineage (NCBI taxonomy): Eukaryota > Metazoa > Mollusca > Bivalvia > Unionida > Unionidae > Unio > Unio pictorum. The sequence goes on along the minus strand of JARLTB010000173.1, from coordinate 2,467,210 downwards.
AAATTTAACATGGCATTAAAACTATCCAGTTTTAATTTGAAAACTAAAAATTACGAGATCGACAAGTCAGCATAATCAAGATCCCGTGACTGTGTGAGTTCGGGTAATTATTTGCTCTAACAAAATCTTAATCAAATTACGTACCAAGCATTTAATGTTGTATTTGTGGTAACGTTCCCTCTAATATTTTTCCTGTGAACGCGGGATTTTGAAACCTCTGCGCAGCATTTTGTAATGAGTTGTGCGGCCGCGCGGCCTCGCACCTTAGAGGGAACATTGATTGGTAGTGTTTTGTGGGTGGGAAAGTCTGCGATAGTCTGGTTCCCTGCTTAGTATGCTCCTTACGTTTGCACTCCGCTATACTAAGCAAAGCGAAGTGCAAACGCAAGGAGCACACAAAGCAGGGAACAAGACTAAGTCTGCGACTATTTTTTTTATTTTTAAAGCTGATCGTTATCATAACCTGAAAGATAATACTAATAATTAATAGATGAGGAAAAGTGGTTTTAGACAAACGTGTTTTAATCCAAACATAGGTTTATTCTCAAGTTTGATACAAAATGGCAGAGAAGTCATTAAAGCATTCTTTATTAATATTTAAATAATATAATTAAATGTGGCAACTATTTGCTTCAATGGACATTACAAAGACACATAAGCACTACAAGTACAGGTTTGGTAATACAATGAAGGTTCTAACTCCTTTTTATAATCGATGTTTATGTATGTATGTATGTATGTATGTATGTATGTATGTATGTATGTATGTATGTATGTATGTATGTATGTATGTATGTGTGTGTGTGTGTGTGTGTGTGTGTGTGTGTGTGTGTGTGTGTGTGTGTGTGTGTGTGTGTGTGTGTGTGTGTGTGTGTGTGTGTGTGTGAGAAAGAGTTACTCGCGGGTTATGAGCGTTATTCGTATAATATTGTATAAGCCCCACCTGTCAAAGGGTACGTGTTACGTCCCACTTTGTCAAGGGGTGTTGTACAACATATAGTAATAGTAACTATAACCCAATCCCTTTTGATACTCGTTATCTAAGAGATGACCGCCCTCGATATAATTGCCCGGTTCGAGTATGAGAATTGTTAGAGTAAAACTGAGCAGGTATATTGAACAAAGAACTCTGAGCCCCCGTAAAGATAAATAAACAATTTAATCAATTACATACACAATTATGAAACCTCCTTTCATTAGGAATACACGCGGTTTAGAAATACAACTTTCACCGAATTACAATAAGATTTGAAATAGATTTAAACAAAATAGCAGTTCTATTACTGATAGTTTAAAATCATCATAGGATCGAGTGGTACAATCGAAGTCAGTACTTGTTCGATTTTCATAACCTGCTATCCCTTGATCCTCGTTCACTGTTAAATTTAATGTTGTTCTAGAAGTCCCTTTCTCTCTAGATAATCTGCACTCGTGGATGTTTCCGCTTGATTCCGGACTTGTGCACTGTCTCATGCGTACACTGCAATTTCCGTCTCCCCCAATTCCGTTTCCAAATTAAAACAACCTAAGTCTTTCGTTACAATGGTTTCAGTTGAGACTGTCCATTATTCCTGGTTCGAACAATCAGATATTTATATCAGTGATAACAACTTTACGGCTAGTAATTAACTATAAATGTCCTCAAATGAACGTAGTTAAACCAATTGTTAATTCGTTTTGCCTTGACCTAATACATTAACGTACTACACAGCGAGGCGTTGAATCGTATACACTGTCGCTAAATTATCTATGAAATCAAAATTCGGTGAATTCACATGTATTCTTGTAACCCCTTACTAACGTAATACATTAAATTCTTAGAACACAATTATTATTAAAAAAATATGAGAAATTCAAGAATTAACGTAACACTCCCTATCCATACTCACCATAGTGTTTTACGACATAAATTAACACTACGTCATTCTTAACTAAGAATTAAAGTAAGAATTCCAATTCATAATTCAAAAGCACATTTAAGCAAATGTATCAAATGAATTCATGCAAGTACTTCCGATTCATAATACAAAACACATTATTACACAAATGTATCAAATTAAATCAATTATACAAATGTATCAAACGAAATCATGCAGACCTGTAAATTAAGCAAACATCATATAAATTGCATCAACAATATACATGGAATTGTGACAGTACCTTTGTGTTTTGGTGTGTCACTCAACATATGGTTTGGCGGTTTTCGACCACGCTTCCTTAACGAATGTATTTCTCTCAAATATCATCCGGAGTCTTAGCGAATTCTATCTTTTGTCCTCTCACAGGAAAATTCAGACTAACCTTTAATTTCACTAGGCCGTTATTATGTTCTACGAATCTTCTGGCGAAAACACACCCCTTATTTAACCGTGACCAATCAGAATCAAATGTATTTTCTCCCGCTTTCCTCTAAAAGTCGCTTACATCATGGTCAATATGACATGCTTGGCAATCTCTGCATTTTCTCAATTCTGACACTTTTCGTGAGATATGAAACCTTAAAATGTCGCCAGCAGTCAGCCCAGCTGCTGAAAAACACGTGTTAATTAGTACAACGGTAGCACTAGACTCTACAGACCCCCGTTGTGACATAGGGTGTCATCATAAATCTAACTAATGGCTAGCTGGCCACAACTAATGGTTTATTAATAAATCGACTGAGATTTGGCACTTCACAGTATGTATATTGGCATTTCTATATGTATTTGTCAAACTCCACCAGTATAATATTTACGCCCAGAATAATATTGTCTTTTTATACTTTTTCAGTGTCACTGTAGCAAGCTGTATTTAATTTTTCTAACCTTTTCATTATTCAGTACTTGTTTTCTGGACAATTATACTGTTATAAATCGTGTTTCGTGTTCCCTTTTTCTAGAAGTCTATCGGCATTAAAATATCAACGTATCGATATGTATTATACAGTTCAAGGGTAATACTTTACCACAGTATTTACTAAGTATAACAAGAGGTACATTCCCAAAAATATAACCGATAGATTATATTATTAAAAAGGCATCTGCAAATAATCAGGTACTGGGAATGCCCACTTTGAGAAAAGAAGTCTTGACATTTTTACAAGAAAAATATGATAGTGTATGTTAACAAGATACTCACGTTGTTTCTAAGGAAAATAAAGATATGGAGACACGATGGGCATGTAGATGTATATTTATCTTAAATGAGTATGATTCGTGTTCAGTAATAACTTTGAATTTCAGTTACACAGAGAAATAAACTGGAGAGGGGAGGTAATTTACTGAGAATATACTTGAATATAGATTAACACCTATTAACATATATGGCCTTAGTTCAGATGATCTTGACACAGTGGAAGAAGAAGAGTTTTGTAATCTATTCAATACTGAATGTTGTGATGTAAATATTATACTTGATTCGACTTTGCATTTGGAAGGGTGTGTGTATGTTAATAACTTTTTAAAGCTAATGAAAGATTAAATAAACGACAGCAACGTTGGCCAAGCCTAAACCAGCGCCCATGCGAACAGATGTGAGATATATATGATCTGTCAAGGAAAGTACTTTTAGATCACAAGGTCACTCAAAGCCCCGACTCTTTGGAAGGGAAAATACAACTAGATGAATAATTTAGTGTACCTACATGGATGAGAAATGATAAATCCCCAAGATTGGCTAAGTTTTCGGTTGGAAATTTTGTAATATGTTTGGAAAGGCCTTAAACATTTCATCTTGAGACCAATTCATGAAAGGTATGATAAACAGCGACTTTCAATCAGAGACAAGGTATTTTTCTTTGTTTAAATAAAGGAGATACAATATGACGCTTTTGAATGTTAGATATGGGATGGTGCCAGGATCTATGCTCAAAAGGTAAAAAAGGTGTTCAAAACAATAACATCAGAATCGCAAACATATTCTTTCAGTGTAGATACGTACGGGATATAATTATATATGATTTAATACTATGTTCAAAAAGTAAAATATTCATATTCAATTAATTCTTATTGATTTTGACAGAGCAATTGATAAAGGTATGTGGACGTTTCATGTAACAGTTAAAAAGTATTTTATGTTTGGGAAAATTCCAAAAATATGGCTTAAGATATTTATAACAAATATGTCTTCAGCAGTTTTATGTCAGATTACTTTGCGACAAAAAAGGGACGTCGACAAGGGGATCATATCTCACCATATCTTTTTAAACATTGTGTAGAAAATATTATCAATTGTGAAAAGAGATTATATAAATATTAAATGTATAGTAGCTGTAACGGCTGGCTCGGTATCAAGGGTTATTAGTACAATATCGCACAAGCCCTGGTCAGAGGTATTTCGCAACTTGGAAAAACAACACTCGAAACCGTATCCCGCTAATTCTCGCTATCTAAAGGAATGACCTCTACGATGTAATTTGCCCGGTCAGAATGGATATGGTAATCTGAGATAGTATCTTGAACAAGACAACACACGAGCCCCCGTAAAGATAAAATGAGAATTTAATTAAAATACAATTAAGAGAAGAATGACACAATAAATTACAATTTTCTTTCCTTCTGACTATTCTTCGTTCAGAAGCACTTCAAAACCGAAGCTTTAAAATAATGGATACACTAATTAAAAATTCAAACACTAATAAAAAAGATGAATTTAACCATTAATAACTGATAGTAACTTTCATCATGAAATCGAATGTTCATTAACATTGGACTGTTGGGTGATTCACAATGTTCGTCGACTGGTTTTTTCCTTCTGCGTGCGTCACGACTTTAGCTTGCACCTTTTGGTTGAACGTGGGATTTCCACAACTCTGACTTCTGGCTTCTTTTCCCTCCTTTTCTTGACTTCTTTTCCATCCTTTTCTTGACTTCTCGCTAATTCTCCCTCTTTCCAAACAAACTATTTTCCTTTGAAAAGAAAAGGGTAAAACGCCCTAAGTATCTTGTTATGCTTTAAGAGCTGAGATTGTCCGTCCGTCTTTCTGGTTGGAACAATCAGATCTTACTATCAGTGTTAACTTTTATACGGCTAGCAAATACTACACAAGTCTTCAGATCAATACAGTGATACTGCTAATTATCGACATCAGAATTTGGGAAAGTCACATATATTCCCGTAAATCATTACGTAAAGTGAGGTAATATATCATAACACACAATCCATATTCACTAATATGATAAATTCAAAATTAATGCAGCACTTTCCAATCATAAATGTACACAGCGGGTTTTCTATAACACCCATTAACCTACCTAAGTATATAAGGTGAAAATTCTAATTCAGAATTCAAAAGTACATTATTAAATCAATGTAATACCGAACTATCATATGAACACATCATGCATCTGTAACGAAGAAACATCATATCAAAGTACGTTATTAAATCAATATAATACCGAACTATTTGTATCATAGTATCAATACATTATGCATCTGTAACAAAGAAAACATCACATAAATTACATCATGATAAATGTGAATTTGAGTTAAATACCTTGTGTTTTTGGCGTCTTACAATCGTTCCACATTCAGTTTTTTCCCATGGAACCCAATTTTATGAACGTCTTTCTTGCAAAGAACGATCGGAGTCCTGGTAATTACTTCTACCTTTCGGTTTCTCTCTTGCAGAGAAATTTTCAGACTAATTCAAACTCATAAGCTCAGAGAATATATTTCCCCGATCCTACGGTTTAACCCCCCCCCTCCTTCTACATTTGACCAATCGAAATAAATGCTATTCCTACGGACATTTTGAAAAACCGTCTATCAAGATGCCAAAAATGCCACTTGGGGTCGAAATATCACCCTACCATTTGTTTCAAATCACTTTGACAGCTATACGTGAGAAATACACTTAGTTCGGTTCTACTATAAATATTCTAACAGCATGACCCAGTTAAGTAAATATTCCTTCGTCCAAACTCTACTCCAAGACAGTTAATTGTTGCCTAGACTAAGAATTAATTAATGAATTTCACTGGCGAAAAATTTGGCACTTGACAGTAGCTAATAACAAAGAACATATTGTTACACAGTGTTTTAGATGATACCATTATCGATGACATTTCCTATAAATATTCTATTCCGATTTGAATCTATTAGAATTTTGTTGCGCTAATAAATCACGAGAAGAGTAATATGAATAGAAAGTAAAGGATTAATAAATGTACATATACCATTACGATCGCTGGAAATGAATGGGTGTGGGGTGGGGTGTGGGGTAATCTAAGTTTAGTTTTTTTTTTACGTGTAGAGTTTTCGGTGAATCTAGATAAAATGAATGATATGAATTATGTGTGTGATTAGATGTTTAACGTAGTTTAAGAGCAACGGTACTACAAAAAAGATAACTCTCTCCAAACTTAACCATCGGTTGTCTGCTTTACCCAACCCACCATAATATTTTACAACAGTTATATACATGTATATGGTGTTTTAAAAAAATTATTTGGCAGGCAAATATGACAGATCAAAACCAAGTATAATTATATAAATTTACGACAATAGTGAATACAAAAAATTCATTCAGACACGGAAATCTAGTGGATTAGAATCATTATCCAAATGAAATGATTGCCTTACGAAATTTTCTGGGGGAAATTAAACATTTTGCAGACCTTCGGATGGAGTATGTTTGTAATGCTTGGATTAAAGTCTACGAATTAAAAATATTCCTTAGATGAACCGCTAAACCTTTCTGGAAAAAGAGAAAATTTAAGGTTGCAGATATACAAATTTTACAGGAGTGATTTGGATAAGCGAACATTTTGTCGGTATTAACTTTAATACATTTGAAACCTTCATGAGACAATATATAATCATGAAAAGGGATATCACTTACTTTAATACATTTGAAACCTTCATGAGACAATATATAATCATGAAAAGGGATATCACTTACTTTAATACATTTGAAACCTTCATGAGACAATATATAATCATGAAAAAGGATATCATTTACTTTATATGGGTCTTTTCAATAGTATGAAAATAAAAGATACACGCGCGAATATCGTCGGAGTGATTTCTCAGTATTTTACCAATACTTGCAGCGTAACATAATCACATCAGATCATTAATTCAATATATATCGACGACCCAACCCCTACCTCCATAAATTGGAAACACAGCAAAACAAAACATAAAAACCAAAACAATTGGCCATACCTGAAAAAAACAAAACACATGTATGCATTTGCAGTCTCTTTGAGGTTTCACACCACTATGATATTCCTCGATCGTAGCAAATATTGAGTAACCTTACCTTTGGATTTATATAAACACATTTAGCTTAAAATGTATTGATGCAAACTAAATTTTCCGTTAGATATATTGGCCTCTTTGCTTGGGAACTGTATAAGGTTTCTTGATTGTATCGATGTATGCATAACATTGTTGGAGTGATCGAAGTATCGGCCACATAAATAGTATATGTATTAGGAATTGATTTTTTAGTAAAATTAAAAAGATTGCTATTTTCTTTAAATTGTATTATAGTAATGTTTTATTTGTTTATATTCTAAAATATAGTAAAGGTAATTTCATTTGTTTTTTTAACACAACTATATAGAATAGAAATGGTTGCTGAGCAAGTGGAAAAAAAGGCAGTGTATATAACTATACTCCATAACATCAGTAAAAATAACTAGAATCTTGCTAATGTACAGTGTTGTGTGAGATTGTATAACATAATACATGCGTTTGCCGACTTAGCTACAGTTCTAGGTTCCATCAGTAAAAATATGTTTCGTAACCTAGTTATTGGCCTAAGTCCAATTCGGTTAATAAAGGTGGAGTAACCTTCCTCTAAGAAAGTTTCTAGACGACATAAAACAAGATGGCTTCCAACTAACGGATATCCATATTTGGTCTGACGTCGTCAAACGAATATAAATAACTACAAAATTAAGTCTTATGACGTAAGATAAAGTGGTTTCCACCTGCTGGAACCGGTTGTTTCTTTGGAGAGAGAGTCAGCTTTTTTCTGACTGATACGTGGAGGGTATGACCTTGTCTAACCCTGTATCTGGCCGAGTGTGTATAAATACGGATGCGCAAATCAGGTCAGATTCAGTTTTCCGTATCAGCAGAGAAAAGATTCTGACTTCTTTATTCCAGGTAAGCAAACTGTATATGTCGTAACTTCTTTTAGGAATAATTATTTTTAATGATTGAGATTTTAATTGTAAAATTGTTTTGTGTGCAACATTGCTACTGAATTCTTTTATTTACAATATATTGTAATGGAATGTTTAAATGTTTTAAAGAATTTATATTTAATTATATTTATGTAATTTTTATTGTAAAGGTTGAATTCGCTACCAACTTCATGTTTTGATTTAATGATTGAAATAAAGTATTCTTTAAGCAAGAAAGAGTAATATCTAGCAATATATTATAAAATCAATATTCTATTTTAAAATGAGTAAAATGCATTAATTGTTATTACATTTAATGCTTTTACTATATTGAAATTGACTGAGAATTAACTATTGTATAATATTCTAAGGTGCTGAAGTTATATAAATAAAATGAAGCTGGAAAGCTTAATAGGAAAATGTAATATGTATTTCATGAATATTTATTATAAAGTTTTTAGATGTGTTTCTAGAATGTAGTGATATATGTGCGTTGATTATTTAAATAAAGTTCTCCATGCCAGAGGAAAATAAATCTTCGACTCTTTATTCCAGCTTCGATTCCGTACCTGACTAATTCCCTTGACATTTCATCATCGGGTGACATTCTTTATCTGGGGACTCATCCTTTTTCTTCTTACTATCCTCCTGAGTTCCCAGCCCGTGTTTATGAGACCGATCTATAGAACGTTCCAGCCAAACATCTCATAAAAGTCTCATAAAATATGACTTTAAAATAAATAATAACAACATTGTTAGGTCTCCTAAATTTACGAGGCTTCACGTCTTAACAATTGTTTATAAAGAGTAATAAAAACATAAACTAAAGAAAAAACAAAACTGCATACAGATTGGATTTAGTAAATTGTTCACTCATTAATGTCTAATTGTGGGTATATAGTTTGGCATGTCTGGTCTAGTCTCTCTATTTTTCACAGCTTTTCATACAGTCAGTACTAATAAATACTCGCAGTCACTTGCAACTAAACTTTGATGAATACTCTTACATAGTTTTCATTGCAATTGTTTTATATAAATGCATTATTATTATTATTATTATTATTATTATTATTATTATTATTATTATTATTATTATTATTATTATTATAAACATCACAATATCAATTAGTATGAAATAAAGATAGTCCTTGGTCTTGAAGACCAAATATTATTATTTTTATTATTATTATTATTATTATTATTATTATTATTATTATTATTATTATTATTATAAACATTTCAATAGCAATTATTATGAAATAAAGCATGTACTGAGTCTTGAAGACCAAATATTAAATAAATAATAATAATAATAATAATAATAATAATAATAATAATAATAATAATAATAATAATAATAATAATAATAATAATTACTCTTTCTTCACACTCTTAGTCACTAGCGACTTAAACAGCCTCATGTACTCGATTTCTAGCGATGTAAATGATGATGAATTTGTCCAGGATGGAGAAGTTATCCTTCACTTTTACCGTTGAAAAGATTTTAATGGTGGACATTTTCATAAGGACTGTACAATGATTAGTTTCGGTGGAATAAATCCGACATAGTATGTACGAGGCAATCGATCCTAATAGATTTATGCAAAAAAAAAAGTTGCCTTGAATTTTCAAGATAACATTTTATAATGATTGATTTACGTCACGAGAATAAAATATGGGTTGCTACACTTGGCTCCAGTTGAGAGAAACGGCGGTACCTAATTTCTATTTCGACTTCTAAACTTTTAGTTCACAAACAAGAAAGCCTTCTGTGCTTGTTTTTGAATCAGTGAGAATATGATACAGCAATAAAGGAAATTAAAACAATGCTATTTTATGAAAATATACGCTATATTAGTTACATATTTTCCCCCACGCTTTAGATAGTGTCTGTTCGTCTCGCCGGCACGAATTCTACACGCACGCACGCACGCACGCACGCACACACACACACACACACACACATATATATATATATATATATATATATATATATATATATATATATATATATATATATATATATATATATATATATATATATATATATATATATATATATATATATATATATATATATTTTTAATTGGTAGTCCCGTCGATATTGGGTTTTCGTTCCCTCAACATTGGGATTTCGCAAAGGAACCTAGAGCAACTTCGACTGTTTACAATTTCAATACCACGTTGTTTTATTACACATTTTATTTTCTCCCAACCTCGCCCTGGACCACGCTCAAATCCCCATCCCCGATCCACACCACTATGCCCGAACCTTTCTGACCCTAGGTCGAAGTTGCTCTAGGTTCCTTTGCGAAATCCCAATGTTGAGGGAACGAAAACCCAATATCGACGGGACTACCAATTAAAAACATGTCTTTACATAAATGCAAAGGGCCCATTCTCATTCGACCCATGTAACCTCTCTGTCTGTCTTTGTCTCTCTCGCTCTATTTCGTATGATCCTCCATGCTTGTTTGTCATGTTATGTATATATATATATATATATATATATATATATATATATATATATATATATATATATATATATATATATATATATATATATATATATATATATATATAGAGAGAGAGAGAGAGAGAGAGAGAGAGAGAGAGAGAGAGAGAATTTGCGTGTGAACTACCCCAACCGCTGAGCCACCTTGACTCCGCGAAGAAAACAAAAACAACAGCCAAATATCAGTATTTTATCTCCTACTTGGTTATAAATCTTAAATACATTAGCAAATATGTTTGATAAAACGAACGTTAGGTGTAGTGCTCATACGACATGACATACTGTATAAATCCTTTGTTCGTTATATTTATGACAGCAAGTTGCAGCTAATGTTGACAAACCTTCTACGATACTTAAAGATATTGCGCCAAGTTTATTTTTAGAACCGTAAATATGTCAATGACGGATGAACGTATTCGCGATTACAGTGCACAGGAAATAAATATGTGCATATAATTTTGTTTTGGCTCGAGGGATGCCGTAGTAATGGGTACTCTAGTGGTTTTGCCGTCGATATGTTCAAGTCAAACAATTTTTGAATTTGTTATTCTAGGTATCAGTTGCCATATCTATGTACTCGGTTTCAGGCGAAAGTTTATAGAAATCGTTAAGTTCAGTCAGAAATAATTTTATATTAGAAATATTTCTTGTTTGGGGAAAAAAGTTAATTATAAATGTTTGACTCAAAAACGTTGAACCCAATTTGAATAAGGTCTACCCGGTACGTGCGATGGAAACAGAACAGCGTGCACGACACTATTGGGCTGTTAATTTAAGAGAAATGAAGACTGGAATATGAGAAAAATGTCTACAAGTCACGTATCATGTAAAACAAACAAAATAAATAATTTGTTTCTTCTTCTAATGATGTGATGTCCCTTTCTACTTTCTTTGCCTGCAGGGGTATATATGGTAGGGGTCACCAACCGTACTGTGCAGATTATAATCGGAACATTCGAACTTTTCCGCCAATGACAGAAGAAATACCTGGAATTTTTAAAGAAGTCGCCGTGACAGATCCATGTCTCGCATTTACGCAAATTATTTTTTTAAAACACAAAAGTAGACAAATACACGCCAAGACACGTCTTTCGCTAATACATGTATACGTGAACGTCCAACGTGCGTCCCAAGCAGGAACCGCGAGCCGTTGATGTGTTCGACAATGATGTAGATTCTGCTTCTCTTTGATGAATGGATAAAAGATTGTTGTTCATTCTGTATTTTGCTGTCCATTTCTTAAAATATAATTGAACAAATTACCACTTTTCAAACATAACAGATACATTAATTTTGCAGAAAGAAAGGTTTCATTTTGGAACCTTCAGTGTCATAAATATATGGTCTAAGTACAGGAGACTGACGATGAAATATCTGATAACACGATATCACCTTATCGGGTCTTATTTTTCTACAGAATACCATCAGGCGGTTGTAGCTTATTTCATCAGATTCTATCCTGCAGTAAATATGCGTTAGGGTCTAATACTCGTACCATCACCGAGTGGAGTCTTGGTTATTTTTACTTCTACCGGATCCAGCATCCGTCGCAGCTTTAATAGTGAAAGTGTGATGACGTCATCAACCGTCATTTCTATTATCCTAGATAATTCTATCCAGAAATTTTATATAAAAATTATCATATGATACGATCGAAAATAGAAAGCAAGTTAAACATTTTATTTTGTGAAATTACTTTCAAGGGGTTATTCATTCAGTTGCAGAATCAACTACTTCAGCCTGATGGTGTTCTGTAGAAAGACTTTGTGACCGTATTGGTGAAAAGAAAGGTTAATTTGCCAAATTATATTCATGCGATGGTTGTCTGAGAGTTATACCTTGGTACGTTACTATATTTTGAATGGATTTGTGTAGCATTTATGTCTTTTGGCAATTCTGAAGCGATAAAAGCCGAGTGACAAAAGTCGGATCGTGCGGAGGGCTGGGGTTATGTTTGCACTCCTCGTGTTAATTTATAGTACCGATAAGGTGATTTCGTATTGTCAGAGATTTCATCGTACTTTATTGATAAAAAGTTAGACTCCTGTGCATTCCCGGATTACCCATTAGGCAGAGTAGGCAACTGCCTATGGGCCCCGCGACTTTTATGGGCCCCATTAGGGGCCCCCATGAGACCGTCACCGTGGGTCTGGGGCCCCAAACGTTTGACTGCCTATGGGCCTCCACGGTGCTTAATCCGGCGCTGCTCCTGTGGTCTGATGAAAGCAATCCTTCGCTTTTGTAAGATATCCTATGGGAAAAGACACCTCGAGTAACGCGAATTCCATATAAGCGAGGTTTCGTAGGAACGCAATAGCGTATATGTGGTTTGTGTGTGTATCTTAAATTTCCTTGCCTTGTTTACCAAGAGAAATCAGGTGTGCGTGCCACACCATCACTGCCTATCGGTTCTTTTGTTTTCTTATATCAATAAACACGAGACCTTTTACATATGTCCCTGTATAAACTTCCCTAGTAACTTTCTTTTACTGAATTTGTGCAAATAATTTCTCGAAGGGTACCATGCAGCTTTTGACATGGTTCTAATTTGCTTAGAAAATTTTATCGAGTGGCTGAGTTCTACGCCATTTTCATGTAATTCAGGTAAACTACCCCTTTATTACGACGTATGTTTCATTCAAAGTATTCCGTAAATAGAATTTGGAAAGGAGACGTTAGTATAGCCAATCGTAACTAGGCCTTTCTATATAACATCCGTCTCTTGTTTACTTTACCATCATATACCCTGATCTTTCGTTATATTTCAAGCGCCGGCAGCTCTGGGTCTATGGACATCGCTTGAAATCATGAGAAAAAAGTAAAGCGAAAACCAGGATGTACCGGCTCATGATATGAAAACCGATCAGTATCTGTACTATCAACCAGAGTAATAAATGCAGCAAAATAAACGGAATCTGCTTAAGCAATTGGTGATGATGAATAAGATATAATAAAGAAAAGTGCATGCAATAGCTCTACCAAGTCATTTTAATTAGAAAAGGGTCTTTTAATATCTCTAAGACTACTTTTGAATTTGTTTGGATGTCTCGGTGGTTTCTTGCCAGAAGAACGACAGAAAGGTGCGTGTTCGATTTACATTCGGATCAGTCCTGGTCGGCCATCGCGTCTCGGCACTAAATAACCTACATGTATGTGTTAATGTGTCATACAGTTTTTAAAAAAATAATACATGTAATTTCTTATTCTTTCTTTCTTTTATGAAACTAGGGAATTCAAGCGCACATGTTCTGACTCTGAAAAAGCTCATGTAAATCATGTTGTTCACCCCTTTTCTATTATGGCGTTTTCTGTCACTTCTGTATTGTAGTGCACTCGTCCAAATGTTATTTTCTTTAATACTACTTCCACTTGTACGTTTATCTAATCAACAGTATATTTTTGTTTTTTTATATAGACTTTACATAAGTCACGTCATTTTCCAGGCAAACAACCATTGCCTATTATATATTTAGTTTGGCCTTAATTACTTCTCATTCCAATGCACGAAAAGTAAAATTATGATGAATAGCGTGATAAAAACAGTGACTGTTTACTATGCTACATAATAAGGAAATCCGTGAACCGTGGAAACAAATATAACGTGGAATACAAATATAGCGCGGATACGTGTTAAAGTCAGGGTACTTTTCTTGATGGTCTCTTAAGTTCATACCATTTAGGGACAAAGATGCGTGCATATTAACTCGTACAGTCTGTTTATGAATATTTAATGACCTTTAATACTTTATGAAACGAGTTAAAATGGGGAACCCACTAATTAAAGCAAATTATCAACACATATACCGAAGAGACAGATTATGCACGTACATAATACATAAATGCCTTCATATAGATGTACTCACACACATGCATTCATAAAGATAGACATACAGGGATTGGAAAAGAATCCAAACTCACTAAAAGTGCTGTGCATTAAGAATTAAATGGTATGGTTCAGGATGCGAGTGATAAAAATGCGAATCAAGATTACATACATACATACATACATACATACATACATACATACATACATACATACATACATACATACATACATACATACATACATACATACATACATACATGCATACATACATATCTGGAATAGTATTAACTACGATACATCTGGAATAGTATTGACCGCGATATATATGATGTACTTACTATTAACCACTTTACCTGGAATAGATATATAAGGAATAGCAGTAGCCACGATACATCTGGATTATTATTAACCATGATTTATCTGGATTATTATTAGCCATGATTTATCTGGATTATTATCATGATTTATCTGGATTATTATCATGATTTATCTCGATTATTATTAGCTATGATTTATCTGGATTATTATTAGCCATGATTTAACTGGATTATTATCATGATTTATCTCGATTATTATCATGATTTATCTGGATTATTATTAGCTATGATTTATCTGGATTATTATCATGATTTATCTCGATTATTATTAGCTATGATTTATCTGGATTATTATATTATTAGCCATGATTTATCTGGATTATTATTAGCCATGATTTATCTGAATTATTATCATGATTTATCTGGATTATTATTAGCCATGATTTATCTGAATTATTATCATGATTTATCTGGATTATTATTAGCTATGATTTATCTGGATTATTATTAGCCATGATTTAACTGGATTATTATCATGATTTATCTCGATTATTATCAGTCATGATTTATCTGGATTATTTCTAACTACGATATATTTGGAGAAAAAAAATATTATCCACGATACATCTGAAATATTATAAACTACGATATATTTTGATAAAGTATTACCCATAATATATCTGGGAAAGAATTAACCACGATTTACCTTGATTGGAGGTAATCACGTTTTATCCGGAATGCTATTAAGAACGATATCTTTTTTTTCGGAAAAAATAATATTTTGAGAGCATATTCTAGTTGTAAGTGAAACAAATAAAGACATTTTTTTTATTGATGGAATGTTAGTACAATATGTATAACCTGTAAATTCGTCCATGACAGCGTTTTAGTCTCATCTGTGTATATTTCGCGAGAGAATGGTATGACCTTTAAATTCCTCAGAAACATGTGATCGCCACGTTTACCCACTTAAAACCGGCTTCACTACGTTACTTGTTTTACTCAGTATATACCACAGAAAAGAGTTTTCATACAAGGTCGTGTGTTCTTGCGGGACCGCTATAAAACTATTCGCATCTCTGCTGATTGATTAATAAAAACCAACAAAAACAACAAAAACCCCAAAGGCAAAATCCGATCGAATGAGGAAAGATCATGTGAAGTTGTAAATGGCTGGATTTTCCCTTCTTTTTGAATGAATCTACTAATAGATTAATGACACTTGTAAAATAAATTGATGGGTGAAAGGTGGACTATATATAACTCTGACTTTTTAAATAAATTCCCAATCTTTGATTTTGTTGCAAACCGTGAAAAATGTGGCAATATCTTTTCGTACAAAGTATTGAATTTAAACATGTTATTGGTGAAAGAATTAAAATCGAACTGACAGGTAGACACTAGAAAAAAAAGCATGTCCCATATTAATTCTATGTAGTACGAGGGAACCGTGCTAGCTCAGCTGGTTGAGTGTTGGACAATTTAAGGGTTGCAGGATCGCTACTCCCATCGATCAGTCAACTCCCATTTCCTTAAAATGATATAGACAAGACAAGAATCTGTTACAGGTGCCTTTCAAATTGTGTATACAGCACAAAATCAAGGGGAATGTCTTGGCATTTGATAGCAAAGGCAGCATAATTGACGCTAATGAGATTTCGAAGCCCGTTCCTCGAATGTTTCAGGAAATATTACACCATAGAGCATCTTTTCAGAAAAATGTTGCATCAACAGACGGCGATGTTGCATCCGTCATTTCATTAAAAATCGTGTAGACCCATGAAAATCACAAATTATCTCCCCCTTGACGATCATTTGTAAAGGTAACCACCAACAGCTGTGCACTGTGTTATAAAAAAAACTAATCTACCTACTACTATATATGCATGTACAATCGCATAGACGGATCACACACACACACACACACACACACACACACACACACACACACACACACGTATAGCTGATATAATAGGGTTTTCCATCTTCTAGACTGTTTAGTTTTCTTGTCTATTTATAGAAGATAGTCATGGAGAATATTACTAAGATACCTGTGATCAGTTCATGGCAATTGGAAATTTTTATAATCGCTTGGAATTCCCAAACTATTTATAAATACACTACATATAACGCTGATAAGACTCTACCTTAAGATTAGAAATCGTTGATTCATCATTGTGAAATAAGCATTATTTACGTTCTATTAGATTAATACGAAATATTGATAATCCACTGTATTAAGGACAGGGAAATGTCAAAGTTATAGAGATTAAATTAGGACATTTACAAACTTTACAGGTATTTACAGGTATAGAATAGAGACATGATTAGTTCATAGCAACCCCCGTATCTCAGAGGCGTAGCTGGGGGGGGGGGCAGGGTGGTACATATGTCCCCGGGCGCCGTACTAGTGGGGGCGCAAAAATGGGCTTTGAAATAGGTTGTAACGGGTAATGGTGATTTTATTGATGAAAATAATTGGTTTCAGAGTTGAGGGGGGGGGGAATGAATATTGTCCCCGGGCGCCAAACACTCTAGCTACGCCTCTGCCGTATCTCGATCTTATTGATAACAAAGTAACATCATACCGTATCCAAGATATTATATGTAAAAGCTAATTTGAAATATATGAAAGAAAATATCTCAGGTCAAATGAAACTAAGCCCCCCTCCCCACCAAATTAATGGCGAGTATCACATAGTAGATGAATTTGCTAGGTGTATGTTAACTGGATTATAAGTTACATTCAAAAAGCTGTAATTAAACGTGGATGATTAAACTTACAATGTAGCTAATACTGTGAAAGACATTCGTGCTGACATTAAAGAGCTTTTAAATAAAATTGGAAGTTTCTTTCTAATAAAGCCTAGAATTTTCTAGCTACACTATTTATATACTAAGCATGGAAAAACTGGGCCAGGATACAATCACATTGGCAAGATGTTTATCAGAGATAGCCAGTAGCCATAAAACACTTACTCAACAAACGATTCGATCTTAAGTGGATTTCACAAATTATAGAAACTTCAGACAGAAAAAGTGAGCTTCTGAAAATCGTAGGATGATTCTGAAGGAATGAATGCGCTTAAGACAGTCACACATTTTAGTAAATAACTAAAACATGAAATCTGTTTTCCACCACTACCCCACCCTAAAATCTGGATTTTGACCGAATGTGTTTAAGAACATTCCATT
This sequence comes from Unio pictorum, assembly GCA_030141615.1. NCBI lineage: Eukaryota > Metazoa > Mollusca > Bivalvia > Unionida > Unionidae > Unio > Unio pictorum. Next base: position 2,449,240 of record JARLTB010000173.1, on the reverse strand, counting down.
TAGTCACCGCTTTGGCATAGATGACGTTTTAGCACTGCTAATTCTGAACAAAACGTTATATAAGGTTTTCTCCAGACTTCTTATGGTGTCTAGATTGTAATAAAGGAAAATGGCGTGGGTCGCAAATTCAATTTGGATCACAAAGCGCCCGTCTTGAAAACCGTATTATTGCTACCTTCCCTGGATGCATGGTCGTATAAAAATGGGATTTTCACTTACAAAAAAGACTTCTTCTGATGGCCAGTCCTACAATATATTGGTACCGTTCAGACATCCAGTATGGGGTTCTCACTATAAAAGTTTTATGAAAATGGTGCTAATCTGACGTTCAATATGGCTGCCACAACATGCATCAGGACAATCTCATTATCGATATTTCTCTAAATGGTTATCCATATCGACACTGTGCTTTCTCAAGAAAGAAGACTTCTTAAGATGATTTGTTTGTTCAAAATAAAAATTGTTGTTATCTAATATCCAATATAGCCACCAATGCAACCAGATTGAAAATCGTTTTATTATTACGCGTCCAAAAGTTAATCAAATCAACTTAGGTTTTTTCACCCAAACACTTGCGTCGTTGTTCCTAAATTAAAATGGTGCTGACGGCGGCCATATTGGAAATATTTTTATCGATACTACTTTGAAATTTAAAATATGTTGAGATGGTATTTTCATCAGAAGAGTTCTTATGGTGTCTACATAGTACAAAATGAGAATGATACAAACTGACCCTGGCCATCTATAGAACATTGTATCTCTAATCCTCACAAATTGATGGCATATCAAGATAGGGGTTTTTCAGGTTATCTAATGGACACTAAATGAAAATAGTGCAATTCGTACATCCAGTGCTGATGCCACGACAGCTGTCTACAACATTATGAAGTAACAACTCGTCCGGAATGAATGAAAAGCGTTTGTTCATAATTGTCTAATTTGTCCAAATGAAAATGGGGCCAATTGTACATCCAGTGTTGATGCCACGACGGCTGTCTACAACATCCTGAAGTAACAACTCGTCCGGAATGAATGACAAACGTTTGTTCATAATTGTCTAATTTGTCCAAATGAAAATGGGGCCAATTGTACATCCAGTGTTGATGCCACGACGGTTGTCTACATCATCCTGAAGTAACAACTCGTCCGGAATGAATGACAAACGTTTGTTCATAGATGTCTAATTTGTCCAAATGAAAATGGTGCCAAACTGTTATAAAATATGTCCAACATAGAAGCTAATTGTGTTATCACTGAAGAATGCCAGAGATGGTTTCAATACTTAGCAGTTATCTTAGCGTCAATTTCTTTGAGAGGGACTGTTCTTTATTCAGTATAACATATTATAGGAAACGCTTAATTCCAATTAAAGATTTATTAGAATGACAGGTATATCTCCAAAAGAAGCAGAATAGGTATAATCAAAACTCGTTAACAAACAACCATTATTTCGAAAGTATTTAGTTCTTAACTTCTTCTAGTCACAGATCAGAAGAGCTTATGGTATAACTGTACCAGTTGTACAACCCCAGATGGGCGGAGCTTAAGGTGTAAGGAACATTGCATTCAGAAATAAACAAGAACACTAGATGTGATTGGTGGATTATGTTTGTACAACCCCAGATGGGCGGAGCTTAAGGTGTAAGGAACATTGCATTCAGAAATAAAAAAGAACACTAGATGTGATTGGTGGATTATGTTTGTACAACCCCAGATGGGCGGAGCTTAAAGTGTAAGGAACATTGCATTCAGAAATAAACAAGAACACTAGATGTGATTGGTGGGTTATGTAAGAGACTGTACTTTATGTTAGGCTTAATAAAACTTAAGCCTCTTGGCAACATGTGAGATTATGTTAATTCATATCTAAATCATATTTTGTATTTTTATAAACTTTAAAATGTGGCATAAATGGGTGAACATGTACATGTTGTGACTAGATAACTCCTACCACTGTCTAGTTCCAGCAAAGTTTTCTCCCTTAAATGCAACGGAGTACCTGGTTTTGTCCTTGTCAAATTGACAATTTAACATTGTTCTCTATGACATGCATGCTAAAGTAGGATAGAAAGCATTTATTTATTTCACAAAACATTTGCATTGAGGTCTATGGAAAAACAGTTAGTACCGTGATACCTTATGGAATGGCCTCTTGTCCGTCTTCCAACGTACATTGGTGCACATTTGTTAGGTTAATACACCTTAACTAAATAGAGGATTGCAATGAAACTCAACACACACACACACACACACACACACACACACACACACACACACACACACACACAAGCGCGCACATTCCAAGCAATATTTCGTTGTAATTAAATAAACAGAGCTGCTTATTTAAATAAAGACTATACTGATCTAATGTTCAATATGGCCGACACATCAGCCATCTTGAACATGTTGTTTTCACTACTTCTCTTAAACCGAAAATCGTATCAACATCGGATTTTCACGATATGACTTCTCAAAGTGTCTAGTTGTCAATATTAGTCCACTCGGACAATTATATTCACATTGGGTTTTTGACCAAAAGACTTCTAATGATGTGTAGCTAGCACCAAATAAATATGGTACTTATCATACAGTATGATTGCGACAGTAGCTATTTTGAAGCTCTTTGTTTTGCAAATATTTATCAGGGATAGTTTCAACTCACATTAGAAGAATGACCATATCTCGATTTCATTGAAATTCTTTTCGCCATTTGAGCAATCGCTTCGAAAGACTCGTTTTCCAGATGTAGGGATCTAATGTACATATTTATTTATTTATTTATTTATTTATTTATTTATTAAATTTGAGCCAGAGGTGTGAACAATAAGGACATCTTTACCTCTGTGAAAGTGTATAAATCAGATCGGTATAATTCTGTCACCCTAGAACGTGTTGTTGCAGACAAAGAGATTTCCTCTTGGTCATAAAGGAGACAAAGAACTATTTCCCGGATGCTTGCATCAGTAACGCTTTGTTAATGAGGAAAAAAAGTCACGTGGTTTGAAGGCAGCTGCAAACGCAAGAGGGGCCCATCTGTTGTGAACCAGTCTGGATCACTATACAGCATGCGGTACGAGACAAGAATATGACACTGCGTCACACCACTTATCACGAGACACGTAGACTGTAGGTAAACACAAGCCAAACAATGGCATCGTCAGAAACTATCAATTTCAGAAAAAACTATTATCAATTTCAAGATAGCTAGCTATACGCACGGCCCATGAGGTTCCTATATTTCAGGGGGATACTTATCCACAGATTCAAAGTTGAAACCGATAGATGGGACTGCATAAACAAATTTATGATAAATTTAGGCCAAAAAGTTTACATTTCTAAAACTACTGAATATCCGAAACAATAAAATTTGCAATAAATTGGCCACAAAAAACATAAACAGCGTCTTATATTCAGTTATCTTGTAAATAATTTTGACTGGCAACTGCTTATAAATCATTTTTTATCTTCATATTATTACCTTTAAGACAGTTGATATTGCGTTACCCTAAAAAATATCTTGTAAAAGAATTCTTTGATATGCATTAATCTGCATGTATATGTAATTTAGTTTCTTACTATGTTTTCTTTCTATATTGTATGCTATAGATGTTGTTTACTTGTACACTTTGCCATCAAGTTATTTGTTTGCAAGTTTATCCACTTAGATTTTCGTTTTTTTTTAAATCAAGGTGTGTATTTCCAATTTAAATGTATGATTCTTTTTGAATATCTGTACAGTTCAACCATCCATGTCCGTTCATTCGTTTGTCTGCAACTCTCTCTCTCTCTCTCTCTCTCTCTCTCTCTCTCTCTCTCTCTCTCTCTCTGCCATTTATTATATCTTTGAATGTATATGAAGTTGGCGCGGCCGTATATCATATAATATATACAGGAACAGTATTCAAAAAGCTACTAGACTGTAATGGGTTACGTTAACCGGTTTTGATGTTGATGTGACTTGTCACAGGTAAAATGTTACAACAAAAGAGTATGTTTATTTAACTACAAAATCATACTCTCCACTTCAAGTACAGTCTCAGCTGGTACATGTCAATGACATGGTACAATAAGAATGCCTTTGTGAAACTTGATCAACAAAGGTTTCCCCATTCTGATTAACATTTCCCAGCCGTCTCAAATTCAAATTAGGTCGAATTCTTTTTGAATGATAATTATTGACGTTTGACAAGTAAATACATGACCTGGGGTTTATATTTCCTGTGTGTAGACATAGTGTTTTGAGCTATGGCTCTTCGCGGTACAGGTATTATTGCATTACCTTTTCACGTATTTTTGTTCATTCAGGACGCGTCATCCTTGTTAAGAGTATGCAAGTATACTTTGCATCAAAAGTTAATAATTTATCTACCCCATAGGTGACAAAGTTTCATATTCTTCTTTGAAATTTGAAATCTTTTTGAGGTTGAGAGAAGCTAGAAACAGAGACTTGTCGCTAAATGACTTCAACGTGTGGATACCAAAATATTGTTTTATTGGGTGGGGTGGAGGAATTGAACAAGTTGGTGATGATTCTTTTAGACGGACACGCTATCCCACACCGCCCCCTTTTAAAATACCTTTTTTTAATCAGTCACTGTTTCAATTTTCCATTTAGTTTAACTTTAACTGTAAAAATACACGAGCTGCTATGTGGCTCCTGTTTACGTGTGGTCGTCATCCAAACAGGTGCTTGGCCCCTGGATCAAATGTGGTCTAAGACGCTCGACTTGTAAAAAAAATCATTCAAATCTCACCTTTGATCGACTGGATCGAATCTCTGCTCTTTCAACGTTGATAACTGAGAAAGTTAATCAGCAGTCTTCCGTGGGTAGCTGGTCCTTTCCAAGCTCTTTCTCCACCAAATATATTGATCTCCACATATAGTGGATCATGAGCTCAAACACGGCCTTAAACCTTACAAATCCTAAACCAAACGAGAGTTTTTGTTATATTGTTTATTTCGGTTTTTCTTTCAAAGAAAAGTTTGATTAATTTCGTGGAGAGAGTTAGCGGCATTGTTTCAATATTTTGTATGTACCGTACTCATTTTCGGACCACAGTGTAGTTTGGTGTCCACACCCGTTTGCACTCGTCGCGAATCGAATGACATTTATGGTAAACACGGGCTAATTTAAAGTTAAAGCTCCAATCAAAAGATACGTATGGGTGGAACATGTGCACTTCATGATACTCTCTTGTGTTGGTGCTGTAATTGACAGAAAACCACACAGTTTATTGCCGTAAAATTTTTCGCTAAAAAGAAACCCAATCTGTTTACACTATCTCAGCTATTTCTACATTTGAAACTGATCGTTGTTTTATGCATTGACAACTTCTATGTCAGTTTCCCTTTCGCAATAAGCCACGATTGTCCTAACTTCAGCCATCGCCATACATTCAGGGCATGATCTTTTTAATTGACCTCGAAGTTGCGAATGAATTAACTAGCTTACTTAAATATTATATTAAATGGATAGGCAACATGTTTTGACAAAAAGTGATTTTTGTGGAATTTTAAGAAAATGATACGAGTAATGTTATACCTGCGATCAAAATCGTCCTCGATTAACACGGAAAATAAATTATGATGATCGTTGGAAAGAATTACGAAATGGATGTAGATTCAAATGCAGAAACGCGTTTTCGCCGTTGTTTTTTCTTTTCGTTTTATAGTCTGTAAGTTCCATTGGTAAAATTAAGATCCATTATGTGTCTATATGTGGTAAAGATACAACCGTTTCATCAGTGAGTGATCAGTATAATGTTTGATTAGATGTAAAAGTGTCAACACAAAAAGGACGCAACAGACATATGGATAAAATTACCAGCGTTACTCAAGACTAAAATGTACAACACAACGACCTAGTTTTAGTATGGATGAGTTGCCCTAATTGGGATGTATCTATATGCCTATTTTCATAAATGTAGGTCAAACAGGCTCGATGATATTGAAGTCGGTTGAAAATACAAACGTCACAATAGCTTTTAAATTAGGTTACACTGACTTAATTTTGATATGACCGAGTTGCGATTGACCTACGTAAGAATGTTCACTAGTGTATTTAATATAGGAACTAATGTATTGAGGACATAATAAACAAACGAAAACACGAACAATCGGGGGGAAAAACACTATATTCCCATATCACTTATTTGGCGAGGATATAGTAGCGAAGAGTCAAACTAAAATGTCCGGAGACATGGCCTTGTATGGTTTGTCTTAGACGTTTGCGTTTGCACTCAAAACTACTGTTGCTGAAGCAATTTCAAATTCAATTTCACATTTCTTCTGAAAGTGACTGCGGATAACAGCTAGGTATGCTTAAAATATCTTCTTGTGTTGATACCCGTCTTATTCTGATAACGTACCCTTTTTGAAAATATCCATTGCTATAATCTCAAGTCATATTCTTATAGTTTATCCTGTAAGAAAATATCCGTCGTTTTACTGTGTCTCTACACTCTTGCTTTTCAAATTCGTTGTCTTGTGGTCATTGAACTTCATCGAAATTTGAGAAAAAAACAAGATTGGCTAAGGGAAGAAATCAGTATTTATCTGGATTCCAATATCAGATCTAATTTTATCTGGCATCCAATATCCATTACACACATTTCAATAAGAGGATGGGTTACATTAGTTTCTTTTACATTCCAAGAACAGATTTGGGTAGCCTACGGAAGAATCAATTCACAAGCGAAAACACAACTTATATAGACTTTCATTTTTGAAAAATGTTTTTTTTTTTCGATTTGTCAAATATTTGCGAAGTATGTTTCCATTTTTGTTATAGCTCACAAATCTAATATAACTAAACTTTCTAATTTATGATGGCTTTATCATCCGCAATACCTCACTAGCGTGTAGGGCATGACCCGTGGACTCGGGGACATATGTGCTCCGGCTTTTAAGGATTATAGTCTTTCTCAAGGATTGTTCTTTGGCAACTATAGTTCTTTGCAGTTCATGTATCATACATACAGTTTTCACTTTCTTAATATGGTAGTGTATGTTTTATATCTGTGTATTTGTCCAAAGGTTGTTGCCATTGACGCAAATCGCTGATTGGATACATTGCAAGGTTTTTAGAGAGTTTTTGTTAGAGGTTAAGCGTTTGCTTCAGGGGTCGAGTTCTTAGCGAGTGTTCCAGCAACCATTTAACTTTGGCAATGGAGAAAGATCGATAATCCAACTTGGTCAATCTTTATTGAATAGACTTATCGGAATCAGCTGAGGAAAAAACCCCAACCCCCACAGCATTTCATCAATGTCACTGCAGTGTCAATACCGAGTCATACTGTATAATGTGAATAATCGATTGTGATCTATGTCATTCATTGGCAAGGTTTCTAGTGAATGAGACTTTCATTGAAATATTTGTCTTTGGTTTCTTTACAGACGGTGAATGTAATGGCAATGTTAACGTAAACAATAGACTCAGAAGGATTAAACCGGTTAGGGGAGAGTATTTCGCTGGAAGTGTTGAGATTCATAAATATTGTTTCTGCAATGGTTGAACAAGTACTAGAGTTTCCTTGGGACTAGACTTTCACAACTAGAGTCCCATAGCTTTCCGAGCCATACCTCGTGAATCATTGCAGCACCAGTATTGTTGTAGCTGTTTGTGATAATTCTAACGACCCTTCGTTTGTCATTGTTTTGCATTTACGTAATAGAGGTTTCTTGTTTTGAGCGGATATGTGTAGATTCTTCCATATAATACATTGAATGGGTAAATATCGTTCACAAGTGGGATACAAAACATCAGAAGTAGACATATTTATACCTAATAAATTTTAGTATGTGAAAATGAGGTTTGAACGTATGATCTTACTATTGTTATGACGGTCTCGTACAAAAACAATGCAAAATCGTTAAAAGGGCAAATATTTTACTGTAGGTTTGTATGTGTATATATATCACTCATATTCAAGACCGTTTAAGTTGCTCTACTCGCGTGAAAAGCTCAAATTCCGGTCCCGGCAATCTCAAGTTTGCAAGGCACTTGAACAGGGGAAAGTCAAAAAATTGAGAGAGGGATACAAAATGGGAGAAAATGAATTTTAAGTCGTTGCTCTGGTCAAAATAAATAAAACACTTACCCTGTACAATATAACTTATCAACAGTTTGTTTCATCTAATGTACGTGTCGTTTCAAGGTCAGTTTTGCATTGTCTATACAAGAACGCACATTTTCTGTGGTCATTACGAAAGGGTTTAGGTACCGTGTTTCGTTAGACTGCGATGGTTTTAATAGCCCTGTTTGGGACGTGGTTGATTTTTAATTTGGGTCTGTCTGTTTACGGCCAGAATGATGGACGAGGCATTGGGAATTTGTCGTCGAAAAATCGGAAAATGACAGTTGAAATGATGCAGAGACGACTTTTTGTTTGTCAAAACAAGTGTCATATGATGAGACTTCCGTAAATCGGTTTATTAATAATGCATTGCTAAGTTAATTCGGATGGGCGTGTACTGATTTTCTGCAGTTAGATAAAATTATTCCTGCATAGCTTAGCTGAACAAGGGGCGTGTGTTTCCGATACGAAATGCAATGTTTTAATCATTTTACATCGCAAGACTAGTCAGTCCATGTTTTTCTGCTGCAGGAGGATGTCTTCCTCTGATAGAAAATAGGTAGTATCTTTTCTTGTTAAATAAATTATTTCAAGGACGGGCGTCTGGAAGTTTGAAGGACACTGCTTTGGTATCAGTTGTGAGGTGTTGTAAACTGACCCATGTCAGCATTAATTTCTTTTTTGAATTACGATATGACGATATCTGATGTTACGAGAGAGGGGGATAATGTACGATCCCAGAAGTACAAACCTGACAAATATTTAGGTTGTCTATTTATTTGTCTGAAAAGGAAATAGCTCCATATAGACATTCATATAGTGGGATAAGAGAGGAGACAATCCAAACTATGGTTGAAGACCCGAAAATGCCGGATGATATGAATGAGAGGAACAAATAAAATTAGGCGTGACCCGACAGCAAGTAGGTTATCCAGGCATGCTGGACATTTGAGTTTGAACATTCACTACATTTCATGATGAAGTTTGTCTTATTGGTATAAACAGAACGGCCAACTGCATTCTTTATAAACTTGACGATTATTTATAAGATATTTATCCTTCAAATGTCATGTTCAGTTACATTTTGTTTATGTGCTTGGAAATAAAAGGCGTTTCTCCTTAACAATTAACCAACAGGAAGATTTGGTTCAAAGTGTAGTTGATATTACACATATGTAACACCAACCAACGGAGTTTATTAGCTGTTGTATACGGGAGATCGATACATCCAACTGCTTGACAAGCAATAATATTGACAAAATGTTCTCAAAGTATTCTCAACAATCCCGTTGTTAAACAGTTTCATGCGTATCACGTCATTGTGATTAGATACTAATTGAAAAGCAAATGGATGATATTGATAATGGTTTTACAGTAGCCAACAAAGATAAAACGAAATAAGTCAATAGATATAACACGGTTTCCGTAAAGTACACCAAACTAGATTATATCTTCTTGTTTTGCTCATGCTGGGGAATTATTTTTGGGGCACAGTGCCAGATTACCCAATATGCTGGTTAGGTACATGCCTTTGGGCCCCGCTCCTTTTAGGGGCCCAGCGACAACGGATCAACATAATATTGATAGGAGATAATTTGCGGGATGGGGGGGGGGTGTAAGATTTCGACTGCCAAGGGACTGGCTAAGGGCCTCCACATGGTTTAATCCGGCACTGTTGTGGCAAGCTCAAATTTTCCAATGGCAAGTTAAATTTTCTAGTCAGCTTCCCCTTGGCAAGCTGCCATTTGTAAAATTTGTAAATCCCTGATATAAATATGTCAACGTGCCAGAATTATTTGTTGCATTATTTTTATTTTTTTTCTTCACTTGTTAAATCTGGAAATAAAAGTAAGATTGCCGTTGACACCTGCCATATGACATACTTAGTGTAATGTGGATGATGCATTTGTTTACCAACTCCAGAATTTATTTGAAAAATAACAAATGTGTCCCGATATAACTTTGACTTCAGTTTTTTGTCATCTCACTAGGAATGTCGCAGATGTTCAGAAATAATCGTCATATGAAGATACGTAACTGGTCGTGGCCATACATGAGTACACAGGGTGTAAAACCATCAAAATCGAGACAAAAATTGATGTAATTTGGTTTGTTTTCGTTAAATTAAGCTCATGGTTTTCTTGCTGGGGGAGTGACACAGTAAAAAAAAAACAACAACAAAAAAGCAGGAGAGAAACAGGTTGTATGAAACTCGGCAATCTTTGGATATTTTTTTTTTTTAATGGAATACACTATAATTGTTTATACCAGTCTGCTCTCAGGAAATTTTACCACAATGATCTTTATCTACTAGTCAATTAGAAATTATTGTACGTGCCTTCTAGAACAAGCAGAAAGATATAATTTAATTTAATCTAATAGTTTATTCTCAAATAGATTTGCATGTTCTTTTGATACATTCTACAAAAATTGCGTGGTTATTTAATGTTACACGTGCAACTTTAGACCCCTCCCCCCAACAAAGAACAGAAAAAGGTAATCAACAAAAATCTGAAAGGAAAAGATAGACCATGATGAACTGCCTAAAAAATTAAAAGAAACCAATAAACGAAGCACACTCGCATAACCAAGAATGTACACACACACACACACACACACACACACACACACACACACACTTTTACACTTTTTAATGATAATAACGTCTGCTCATAGCGTCTTCATCTACCGAAAATGTGAACGGATTTATGGATTTATCGAAAACGCTCCGCGCAAAAAAAAAAAAAATTCTACACGCTGGTGATTTTATGATAATTGTTCTTGACATAAAGTCAGCGAAATTCAATAGCTGTCCATCGTTTAAACAGGTACACGTTCTAATGACTATTTTCAAATTATAAGTACGCTATTTATCTCCGGCAAAATTTACGCAACCTATATTGTTTACCAGTAAATTTAATTATAACATATTATAAAGATATAATGGTGCTCACACAGTATCCATAGCATACATTCATAGATACGAGGAATTTACACTAAAAAATTGTCAAATACCTGTTGTTTTTTCTAGTGGTCTTCACGTTTGTTTTCCTCAATAATGATTATATTCTAAATGCTAGGGATAAAGTTGAAAGTTTTCATAAAGCAGTTTCTTTTTATCATCGTTCTTTTTGTTGATGCAGTGATATATGAACACTTGCATACAATATACTCTGTGAGTTAAAAGTTCACGTGTCATCAAGTTATGCCTTAAAAGTCTTAAAAGCAGAGAAAAAAAAAATATACCGTATTTGCTAGCTTATAAGACAAATCCAACAGCAAACAACGTAGACCCAGGGATGCCGTCTCATAGCGCAGTTTGATGCGATTTATTAAGAAGTAAAGATATGTCACGGTATAATGCAATCCAATTATTTTGGCATTTGACGTACGTTATGTTGATGATGACAAAGAGGTTACTTTCATTCTGACATAAATTAGGAAGATGTCACATACCTATTGGCCTCTAGTAGACGTCAAATGGAAGCCAATTTTAAACAAACTGTCACGAATTGTCTGGAGGTGCCATTAGCACAATTTCATTAGATTTTTTCAAACACACAATAAAAATGAAATCAAGAGAAAATGTAAAGACTCACAATTGCAATGTCCACCTGAGTTTTACTGCATATTAAAATCCCAAAGCTGACATAATGGGCGGGTGATAAGGGCGTTTGGCCTTATGATGCTGTGCATAAAGAGGGAAAGGGGGAGGGGGAAGGGGGATGCCATTTTTATGAGCTTGCGGTAGTTTTTGCACTGAAAGAGCTCTGTTTCGTCCAATGCAAATTTGCGATGGCTCTGTCCACATCAGCGGTCTTAGCAAACGCGTGACCGATTCGGACAATTTTCGCAGGGTCCACTGGATTTACGCGAGAAACCCCATGCGAGCACAGCATTTGGAAATACACTTTTAAAAAAAATTCATATCGTATTAAACTTAAAATTTCTTCCATCGCTTTAAATATACTTTCTCTCTATCGGTCCAATCGGTCTAAGGCCGTCGATGCCTGTCCAATACCCACTCCGACCCGCATGACATTGATCTGGGGGTCATTGTCACGTTGTATGGAACAATAACCAGATTGCAGCATGTATGTGCTAGACCCGAAGGCTAATAATTCAGCGTCATAATTGTACGAAGGTCAGTCTTGTTAACAATGAGGTGTCAAGCCAGTTATTTAACATGGTCAGGGGAAATCATGACTGGCGCCATATTTTGGCCCACCCAGTTTTATAACATGACCATAACATTGTGAATGTACGAACATCAAGTGGGGATCGTAAATTCTCCCTTGACATACTACTGGGGAGGGGGCAGGGTGTGCTAATTGGAATTGCAAGCTTAAATTTATTATCTTGGGAATTAAACGTCAATAGTTGCTAAACCATTCTTGCGGGAATTATAAGGGAAGATAGGCTACTCCGAGGTCATTCGAAATTGGAAGGAAATGTGTTATTCTGGGAATTACAAAGGACCTTCGGATAGGAGGCTTTTAAGGACCAGAGGAACTGTAGGAGACAGGGAAAGAAACAAATGCAGTTAGTTCCGAGTCGCTGGGAGACAAAGAAAAAGGAAGAACGGAGGCAGAAGTTAGACGGACTGGAGGAAACTGGAGAACCAGTCCAGAGAAGCATAACACAAATGAGTAGGAACACGGGACAGGAAGTAAATCTATCACACTAAGTCAGATGATCAAATGGGCTGTCATTTGGTCGAGTGAAAGACGAGTGATAAGGTTTTAAATCTGAAGGTAATTTGAGAAATGGCTATCTGTTATGCAATGATATTATATTGTTGTTTATTTGAATTTCACATTTTGTATATTCATTTATTTAACTGTCGGCATCAATGACTGGGGGCTCGGAGCTTTACTGTCTTTCACTACTTTAATTTCTGACAAAAACGAACCAGAGTGGGTCTTCTGTAATAATTTAATATAATATTGGGGGCACCCCACCCAACCTAGTTCACGAGAAACCCTAGATGGGTGCTCTCGTCCGGGATATTAATTAAACATAAATATTTTCTTTACGATCAAAAGTTTTTTGTTAGAAAGTAGCAGTGAATAGTGTGCGATAGTTTCCATCCTGTGTATTTGAATGTGTTCGGTTTTTCATCTTGTGTCTGTTATATTTTGAAATTTGCATGCTTGGTAGATTTTTGAATAGTTACAGTAATTGTGAAGCAAATATCGAGCAAATATTTTACCTGAGCTAAGTTAGGGGTCGACAGGTGAGTATTTGGTTAGAAACGTTAACATCTGTCAATTGGCAGCGTGCATTAAAGAATGCATTAAAGAATGGAAGGCTCAAAAGTCGCCGAAAGATAAACCCAAATGGAGCTGGCCCGGATATCAGCTGCCACAAAAGAACAAGAGCTCGCTCATGCTTTCCACATGGAAAAGGTAAGGGTAACAGCTAGGGCTAACGATAGGGACGACTCCAGTACGATCACTGGGGGAAGCGTATGACCACTCATCGACCACCGAATGGTACAGATAAATATGTCGCCATTCAATGACAAAGACGAGTCCATTGACGATTTTCTCGTGCAATTTGAGAAACTCACGGCCGCTCACAAAATTTCTGCGCAACATTGGACGATCAACGTCTCAGTATTTTTGCAACGTGCAGCTCTCAAGGTTTACCACAACTTAGCTGCCGACGATACTGATGACTACGATGTGTTCAAGAAGGCCCTTCTTAGCCATTATCGGCTGACTGCTGAACGTAAACATTTTCGGGACTCGACGAAAAAGACAAAAGAGTCCCATTCTCAATTCTACACCCGCGTTCGACGGTTATTTGAGAAGTACGACGGGCTACGCGAGGTCATTCATACTCAAGGAGCATGTCCTGAGTGCGTTCCATCGCAAGTTGACAGTCTTTCTATCAGCGAGAGAACACTGGTTGCTCAAAGAAATCTTTAGCATGGCGGAGAGGTGCGATCAGGCACACTGGAAGAGATGATGTTTTGGGGGCACGGACCGACCCCAAACCACTGAGTCGCGCGCAGGGTAGGGGAATGAGATTAGGCTGTCCATAACCGTCAGGGCGACAGGAAGGTCGGAGGAGGAACCTCATGTAAGTATGCCACTAATAGACCCGGAAAGGCCTCACCCACGAGAAACGGACTAGAAGGTCGGCTAGGGTGAATGCCGTTGCTAGAAAGAAGTGCGAGCCGGAGGCAAGCTGTAAACCAGCAAACTGTGCGTCTGCAACTGTCAACGGAGAAGGCGCCACCACGCAAACAGCACGCATGACTCGTTGTCAGTGGCTGTCATTGACCTCGATTCCCCGTACGTGAAGTGGACAATTGAAGCTGAGTGCTTGGTTGAACTGTCAGATGATGTCATACTGGGATGTCGTTATGTGTTTCCACAACATAACCCCGAAACCTGCACGCCGATGCCGGTAAGTGCTGTGGAAATCAGGTCCAAGAATCGACAGACGAAACCTACTGCAATGGAAGTTACGTTGACACCGGTCAGTAACGTACATGCAGACGAATTGAGAAAGCTTCAGCAGGAGAACGAAACTCTGGTGCAGTTGCGAACATACGCTAAAAAGGGAACAGATAAGGAAATTCCGGTGAAGTTTCTTGTATCGCCACGCCAGGAAAGGTAGCAAACACTGTATGCAAGTCGTCGTACCAAAAGAGATGCGAGTAGAAGTGTTAAAACTGACGTACGAGAGTCTCATGGGATGACACATGAGAACTGCCAAGACGCTTGACCGTCTTGTCAAAGAATGCTATTGGCCAAGGGTCCAGAGAGATGTCAAGCGGTTCTGTCTCTCCTGTGACAAGTGTCAGAAAATGGCACCAAAAACGGATCATTGACCCATCCCCTTGGAGAGTACCCCTTTATCGATGAACCCTTTTGACGCTCCGCGATTGACGTAATCGGACCGATAAAACCCGCGTCGTCGAACGGAAATCAATATAGTCTAAGGGTATAAAATTACGATGCACGCTCTCCTGATGCTGTCGAGTTGCATATTATTGATTCAGAAACCGTCGCTGCAGCGCTGTTTGGGACATAGTCAAGAGTCAGAGTACCCGACTAGATCCTGGCCGATCAAGGGACATAATTCTCGAGTCGCGTGATGGCAGTGGTGACCTGATGTCGATTAAATCAAGGCACGCTATCTCCAGAAAAGGCATTCATGAGATTTGCCGGGTATTACCAAAGGTATGTGGCCAATTTCAATGCGATTTCTGGGACGTTCTCGGACCTGACAAAGAAACGATCCCCCGGGTAAAGTTATTTGGACGGAAGCGTGCGAGCACTCTTTCCAAACGCTAAAGGATAGGCTTACATCCAACGCGTTTGTCCGCCTTCCAGATCTGTCCAAAGACCTCGTGCTTCGCACCGACGTATGCGAAACAGGACTGGGAGCAGCACTGTTACAAGAACACGAGAGGACGCTTTTGCCTGTCGCGTACGGCAGTCGGAAGTTGTCTGCTGCCGAGTGGGAATGCATCGGAATCGTATTCGAAATATCACGTTCGAGCGGTACTTGTACAGGCGCAAGTTCATATGGAGACTGACCAACAACCCCTCGCCTATCTCGCGCCGGCGAAATTGTCAAATGGACGCTTGATGCGATAATCGCTGTTCTTACAGCATTACCAGATGCTGATCATATACGTGCAAGGAACAGAGAACGTAGGCACTGATTTCATGAGTAGGAGCGCTGAAATGGCATAGATCGCTCTGTAAATAACCGTATGTTGTGAGTATATTCGTGTCCGTAGTCAACGTGTAGCGTCGCTATGATTTTGTTCTTTTGATGCGTGTGTAACGCATATTTGTAGTTATAGCAAATGTGGGGGAATTCAATCCTGATTTTATTCCCAAGCGTGAGCGGTGGGTGGGTTGTCTCCATCACTACTTCAATTTCTGACAAAAACGAGCCAAGGTGAGTCTCCTGTAATAATTTAATATAATATCGGTGGACTCCCACCCCAACCTAGTTAACGAGAAACCCTACAAGGAGTCATTATTGAAAATCAGTCACATATATGCAAAGTCTTCTTGCAATAAATGCACATATAAAATGTGGTAGTAAAATACTTGAAAATGTCATAGCAATTTAAATTTGTGGTATATCTGACCTTTGTCCACCTTTAAGCGACCCCAGTGATGAGAGCCAAAGATGATCATCTCCCCTGCAAATGGTTACTCCAAGAGCAACACAACGATGAAGATTGTACTTTTAAATGCAGCGCTTTAGGCCTTTTGTAAAAAAAAAAAAAAACAGCTTATTAATTATAGAACATTAAAAACAGCACAACAATACAGGAAATATGCACAAGGGCTACACGTACACTCTAAAGATTTTAAATAGAGTGTTGACCAGGCCAGGCCCTACGGCAAGGCAAACAAGGCAAGCGCCTTGGCACCGCGATTGTAGAGGCGCCACGCTGCTGACGGAAATCAACTCCGCAATGCAATTATTTTGCTTGGGGTCCCGCTCACCGCTTGCTGCCTTGCGCTCTGCACATCCTAGGTCCGTGTTCGGCGTTGAATAACGTATAAAATCACCAAATAAGTATTTTCCATCAAATACAATGCCAGTTACATTTTTCTTTTAGAAGCAGTTAGCTGGTCTCCAAATAGGAACGTCTGCCACCTTTTGCCTCATTAATTTTGATAAATTAAGTAATTAGGTGAGTCAAGTTTCATGTATAATCTACATATAGTCATATGCAGATGTTTTCCGGAGTCACGCGTGCCATGTCATATCCAACATTTCATCAATTCAGTTTGTACACACACAAAAAAAATATGAATATCGTCATTAATTTCATCTGTAAAAGAAGAACACGGAACACATGGCGTATATCTCTGGTGCAGCACCCACGCGTGGTTTTGCGGTATTACGTATTTCATAATAAAATACCAATGTGTCTTACTCATATCATGCAAACGAAATTTATGTATGTTATTGTCAATGCATATGTAATATTATGTTTTGTAATAAATGCCTTTCAGAGAGAGAGAGAGAGAGAGAGAGAGAGAGAGAGAGAGAGAGAGAGAGAGAGAGAGAATTTGTTGTTTTGAACATTTTTCATAGTAGATTTGTTTATTTGCCATGTAAAGAAATGAAATATTTTCTGTTACAGAAATTTACTTAAATTCTACCGCGGCTTTCACTTTAATAATTCTGATTTTTTTTTTCTTTCTAATATCTTACAATTTACTCTGACTAGTTTAATGCTTATAAAAACATAAGCCTGCGATAGAAAAACTTCTTTGTGTTTTTGCACAAGGTACCTCGTTTTGTGGAAAGTTGTAGAGGAGTGCATACCAATTTATTCCTATAAACAATAAGATTTTATAATTTCTCATTGTCATGGCAACCTGAATTCATTGTCCCTTTTTCATATCTTGGAGCTAACGCTTTGTACATGGACCTACAACAGAACATCCCTTCCGGTGAACTTGACACATCAAATAATGACCAAACAGCATTTTACTCACAATGAATGTACAAAAATATTGTGCGACGTACATCAATTTTATTATCTGTCTCCATTTGCCGTTAATATTCCTGTCAGTCCATTCATTTAGAGGAATTATACGCCGCTATATGTACATAAATTGTCGCCATATCTACATAACATAATCCAAAAGAAAACAACGTTTAAATTCCAAAGAAATAAAGGTGTTGTGTTCCATTTTTTTTCTCCAATTTAACAATGGGGGAATTTATCTTAATTGACCTTAATAAGAAGAGATAATTAAAAGCAATAAGACAAGATATTTTACAACAGTAAGAAAAAGATACCAAACTATTACAGTGCAATATGCTGGAACTTTCTTCTCAATTTTACTGATACAAAGCTGGTTTACCATCTCTTGGAGGGGATACATATTTTAGACGAAAGTTTCATTGCTATAATCATCAAAATAATTTAGTCATTATATATAACATATTTTTGTGACTTGGTACATGCGTTCTTTATTTGTTTTTAAAAATGTTTTATTTTTAATCAATGAAAAGCTTCAGCCTGTTTATAAGGAATAAGACCGTAGGACTTGTGCGAAGAGAGCGGAGATAATAATAATAATAATAATAATAATAATAATAATAATAATAATAATAATAATAATAATAATAATATCAATAGTAATAGTAATAATAAGTTATCAACATTATCATCTCAGCTGAAGCGACATACACAATATATTAATACATCAGTGTGAAGTATCTGAATGATTGGGAATCATATTGGGAGTCTTAGAGTAAATGAAAATGAATGTAAAATATATGCACACCTTAAATCTAACTCGTCGGTGAACTGAAATAATTCGTTTTCACTCCCAGATCGCAGTGAGATTTCTTCAAGTAATTAATACCAGAAAAAAATTGCACGTTATATTTCTTTTATTTCACTTGTCTATAATAGGGGTCTGTTGTGTTTTTTTTTTAAATTTTTTTTTCTAACAATTCATAATTTCGAATTCCATATCATGAAAAATCACATTTATACTTGCTTATAAGCCGGGTCCAACTACAACTGGATCTGTCGTCGCATAATGTGGCGATAGATCATTGTCTATGTTGTTTCTTGCCCAGATTACTCATAACAATATGAATAAACTAGATCTGTTTGCAAGTTAAACGATGACAGGCCTGGGTCTATGCAGTTCGCAGTGAGCCCCTACACAAAAGCGAGTAAATACTGTATGATTTGTCACGCAATAAAAAGAGGGCAATATCCTTTCAAATTTGGATCGAGCTGTTATTAGCAATGTCTGCCGAATTATCTGGCTAGCAGTTGAAAAGAACAGAGAACAGGTGGGCTGCATATCGCGTAGCCCCGCCGTGATGTCACGACATCTGCTTTTTAAAATCTAATATGTGAACAAAGCTTATTCACTTCGGAACAGTTCATGTGTATTTCCGATCTTAACAATAGTTTTCGTGTTAAAGCGGAGGGGGGGGGGGGTAATATATTTTCTATATAATGGTAGATGAATAATTGCTGATAACATGTTGTATAAATTCAAACTCGAGAACTTTATACACTTTATTGCACACGCTTATCACCACTCTGAATACCTCAGTTTTCCACAGCGGCAGGATAAGGAGAAAGCCCGTGATATTCCGAATTTTCTTCGCTACGTATTATCGTGCCCTACCTATATACAAAAATGACTAGTATTTTGAATACACAAGCAATTATACCCTATCCCAAATTACATCGTGTTCCTTGAAACCATGTATTTTTAATTTTAAAAATTCTGTCCTGAGAAAAAGGTATGTATTGCCAAATGAGTTTTGTACAAAATAAGTAAAATAAACACATTGTTCCTCATTGTTTAATTGAAACAAAGGATCTAATAAAATAAATAAAAAAGAAAAACGAAAAAAAAAAAAAACGTTTGTTTGCTTATCTTTCAGTGTAACTTGCCAACAGTCTTGTACAGAACACTTCAAATCAATTTAAAGTCCAGAAAGTTGATGTGATATAAATGTCGAAACCAATATACCCGGTCTTGATGTATAAATATGTTTAGAAATACAGTCAAAACTGCGCTGTAGACAACATCTTTTAAGAAACCACATGAACTGTGCTGTAAACTACCTCTTTTAATAAACCACCTGTCATAAGAGGACACATGATTTAAATCTACATTTTATACTTTAGTTCCTCACAGAGACGTAGCGATGATATTTTGCGCCAGGGGACAAACTATAAAATTGGCGCCCCAGTGATCTTGTGACAGATTTATTACCCTTGTTTTCTTATTATAATGTAACGTTGCAAGCCTCATTTTGGCGCCCCTGTACCTTGGCGCCCGGGGACATATGTACCCCGCCCCCCCCCCCTCGCTACGCCTCTGGTTCCTCACAGTCCTGCATAAATGCGCCCATCTTCATCTCGTATGGGGTTGGGGGCATAGGTAATCTCTCTTAAGGCAGGTTACAAAGCTTTGTATACAGTTCCACACTGCGTGTTTCAAGAAATGAACGTACCATAAAGGTAAAACTTTGAAAGCTTTCACTCCTACGTTTATTTTCATTGATATCATGTTGTCTTTTTTAAATAAGTAATTATCAGTTTCTTTTTTTATCCTCATTGTTTTTACAGATACAAAATTAAAAGCAATTTGATACATGGTCGACCTCCAGCTCAACATGTAATGGATGGGAATGGTATTTAACTAGCCCGCATTTACTACAACAATAACATCAACAACACAGACAACAACACAGACAACGGTAACAAAGGACTCTCGCATTACACGGAGAGAACTAAGAAAAGTTAATTGGTCAGGAATCTGAGAAAGATATGAAGGTCATGAATAGTACCATGGTATGGTACCCTGCAAATAAGCAATGAAAATACTAGGAATAATACCATGCAAATAAGTAATGATAATACAAAGGAATGGTATCCTTTAAAAAAAGTAATGAAAATGCAAAGGAATGGTACCCTTTAAAATAAGTAATGAAAATACTACTAACGGTACCCTGTAATAAGAAATGAAAATACTAGGAATAATATCCTGCAAATAAGTAATGAAAATACTACTAACAGTACCCTGCAAATAAGTAATGAAAATACAAAGGAATTGTACCCTTTAAAATAAGTAATGACACCACTATGAATGGTACCCTAAAATAAGTAATGAAAATACAAAGGAATGGTACCCTTTAAAATAAGTAATGACACCACTATGAATGGTACCCTAAAATAAGTAATGAAAATACTAGGAATGGTACCTTGCAAAATACTACTAACGGTATCCTGTAATAAGAAATAAAAATACTGCTTACGGTGCGCTGAAATAAGTAATGAATATACTAACAATGGTATCCTGTAAATAAGTAATGAAAATACTACTAACGGTACCCTGCAATAAGTAATGAAAATACTAGGAATGGTACCCTTTAAATAAGCAATGAAAATACAAAGGAACGGTACCCATCAATAAGTAATTAAAATACTATGAATGGTATCCTGCAAAATAAGTAATGAGAATACAAATGAATTGTATCCTGCAAATAAGTAATGAAAATATAAAGGAACGGTACCCTGCAATAAGTGATGGAAATACTAGGAATGGTACCCTGCAATGTATATGAAATGAAAAACTATTAACGGTACCCTGCAAATAAAAAAATGACTTAGAGAACCTAGAACTAACATTAAAACCCGAGCTACTACGGAAATCCCTGACAAATAAGATAAAGCGGCCCGATGCAAGATAAAAGGTGATCTACACTACTACTACTACCAATAATAATAATAATAATAATAATAATAATAATAATAATAATAATAATAATAATAATAATAATAATACAAAGAGATCAGCAACAGTAAAAATTCAAATTTATGTCAAAGCTTCCATTCAATCGATAAGAAAGGTTGAATGGCATTTCCTTAGTCATTACATTGCCCTATAAATATTACTTAATAATTGGATCACATGTCTGTATGAATTATTATTGAACATGTCTGTATGAATTATCATTGAACATGTCTCTATGAATTATCATTGAACATGTCTGTATGAATTATCATTGAACAAAGGCTCATTCGGTCGTTGCAAACCTTGGAAAAGGGTTGTTGCCACGCTTGGGTGTATCGTATTCAATAGGTTTTCGGGTCATCGTTTTACTGATCAAATTTGTCATAAATGTCAAATGATAAGAAAGAGTTAGAATATGTTGCCAAATAGATCCATTTATGTCTCTGATAATTTATAGTTCTTTTTATAACTGATATAGTTGACGTCACAAAGATACCGCAGAGTACGGCAAAAGACAACGCAACTGTGTAGAGCAATGATGAAGTAGTCTCAATCATTCAAAAACGGGGCAATTTTTCGCATATCTTTAATCGTGCTGTCAAATAAAAATGTTTTCGAAATACTTTAATCCATTAAAAAGTCCGAACATTGTATTGCATTTGACGAGCTTAAACATTATGTCTACACTGGAGTCTAAGTATCCAGGGTAGGATCGAAATCACAAGTCAAGTTGCCCTGTTACGTTGTGTGCTCGAAAGAGCTATATTATACAATCCTAAACATTGCAATTTGATGATTTAAAAAAAGTTATTAAACCTATATCCATTTATCGTCAAGATCATAAGCATATTTAACAAATATTTTCCCTGTGAAGGACATACAAATGTTTGTCAAAGTCCAAGTTAGACTTTCATTTCATAATCTTAGCTTTATCCAGGCTGTAAGTGAAAATTAAGGACGGATTGATATCTACTACAACTTTTACGTGTAATCACAGGCATTTTTTGTTGTGAAAAAAATATGAAGATCTAATTCGCATGAACATCCTAGTGCACTCGCTCACTCGAACTAGGGTTTAGAAACAAACACGAAATTATATAGTCATCGAACATCCTGGCTAACTCGAACTAGGTTATAGAATCAGACACGAAATTATATAGTTGTATGAAACCTAGTTGTTTGAACTAAACAAGTTGTATTGCAATTCATATCGGGTTAGTTCCTGAAGTTTTATTTTTGTATACCGCAACTCCACAATAAAACAAAATAAAAGCAACAAACAACAGATATACGTTCTCACTCTATTACGGATCCAATAAGAATTATTGCTAGATTCCAAATGCTTTCGATCAACCGCAGCATTAATAAATCAAGTATAAAATATGTCTACGGACAAACAGCTGCACAGTGAACCTCCATCTTACAAAATTTATTATCTTTGAAGTTTTTTAATCAACGGAAATCTTTGCAGATGTATAGTTCATTGTTGTTTCAAGGAAATGTGTCTAACTATTGCATACTTACAATTGTTTTATTCTCTCTGCCTGTTATTCTTGTATAGTCAAAGACTTTTGAGACGAAAATCCATTGCTTTTTGGATAATTTATTGCATAAGCTACGGTCTGTAGATATAGATTGATAAATAGGCTTAGAACCATTTAAACACGTGTGTGTACAATTCACTTTGTTTCAGACGATATCAAATGAATGTACTATTGTCTCAATGATTTTCTACTACTATCTCAATGATTTTGTACTATTGCTCTAAGATTTTGTAATATTGTCTCTAAGATTTTGTACTATTGTCTCGATGATCTTCTACTACTGTCTCAATGATTTGTACTATTGTCTCTAAGATTTTGTAATATTGTCTCTAAGATTTTGTAATATTGTCTATGATTTTATACTGTTGTCTCGATGATTTTGTACTATTGTCTCGATGATCTTCTACTACTGTCTCAATGATTTTGTACTATTGTCTCTAAGATTTGTAATATTGTCTCTAAGATTTTGTACTATTGTCTCGATGATCTTCTACTACTGTCTCAATGATTTGTACTATTGTCTCTAAGATTTTGGAATATTGTCTCTTTGATTTTATACTGTTGTCTGGATGATTTTGTACTATTGTCTCGATGATCTTCTACTACTGTCTCAATGATTTGTACTATTGTCTCTAAGATTTTGTAATATTGTCTCTTTGATTTTATACTGTTGTCTCGATGATTTTGTACTATTGTCTCGATGATCTACTACTGTCTCGATGATTTTGTACTATTGTCTCTATGATTTTGCATTGTCGTCTCGATTATGGGTGTTGGTACTCGGATTGTGAAGAAATGGCTAAAAGTTGTGGTAATAGTGATCATCCCATTTCTTTCAGTTAAGTATCAAGTACCACTTAGCATTGAGTGTGTGAAAGAATAACTTGTAATTAAAGAAATTCCATATTTTTATCCAAATACTTTGATATAGCTACAACAATTTGGTGTATGTATGTAGTGAACACGAAATGCCACTGTCATTTACGAATAATTCACGTAGCGTCAAGGAGAAGTGGAATTTGAATAAAGCTTGCAGCATGAACATGAGCTGTTTTTCTGAACATACTGTTTTCCAAATAAAATCGATTCTTGTGTGTGTGTGTGTGTGTGTGTGTGTGTGTGTGTGTGTGTGTGTGTGAATTGGATTTTAAACGTAACTTTTGGATTCAAATATGTCCTGAACAAATTTGTCAGTAGTTCCTAAACCAATGTGGGAAGGCCTGTATTGCCATAAGCATTCTTTTATGACAACGACAAGAACAGAATCATCCATGTATTTTAATAATAATAATAATAATAATAATAATAATAATAATAATAATAATAATAATAATAATAACATAATGCTAACGATAATATTAACATAATGCAAATAATAAAATTAATAATAATAACACAATGCTAATAATGATAAAAACAAAATGCTAATCTTAATAATAATGATAACATTACTACTACTACTACTACTACTACTACTACTACTACTACTACTACTAACATAATGTTAGTTCCAAATGTTACGATGTTTCCCATTACGATGAAAAGCTAAAATAGTCATATTATTTGCTCATGTTCATTTTGTACATGCTGAACTGAAAACTAGTTTTCTAAACGTTATTAATTACTAAATATCTAAATATTTACTAAATACTAAATATCTAACAAATTTCTCGGTATCCTGATAATGAGTTGAACAATAAAAATGTACAAAATATAAAGACTTTGGATTAATAATTTCCCTTTATGTAGGCCACCAGCCACATTTAACTGGATCCTTGTATCCTGGTCTGGTAGCTATATCTTTGCAAATAATTACACTGTTAAACGATAAAAATGAACGTATCCAAAGTTCAAATGTCAGCACAAAACAACACAAATAACTAGTTATCACAAATACAGAAAATGTAACGAAAACATCCCTAACATATGCATAACTAACTGTACCAATAAGTGTAAACTTTTCCCTCTACGTGGTCTCTTCAACACACATGCTGATATGAACTTTAGAAAATACTAATAGTATCGATGGTGATATGAAATTTGGGATATGCTAATAGTATCGATGGTGATATGAACTTTGGAATATATTAATTAGTAAAGTGTATGCTATAGGAACTTTGGGATATACTAATAATATCGATGGTAATATGAACTTTGGGATATATTAGTAGTATCAATGGTGATATGAACTTTTGGAATATATTAGTAATGTGTATGCTAATATGAACTTTGGGATATACTAATAATATCGATGGTAATATGAACTTTGGGATATATTAGTAGTATCGATGGTGATATGAACTTTGGAATATATTAGTAAAGTGTATGCTAATATGAACTTTGGGATACACTAATAATATCGATGGTAATATGAACTTTGGGATATATTAGTAGTTTCGATGGTGATATGAACTTTGGGATATATTAGTAGTATCGATGGTGATATGAACTTTGGAATATATTAGTAAAGTGTATGATAATATGAACTTTGGGATATATTAGTAGTATCGATGGTGATATGAACTTTGGGATATATTAGTAGTATCGATGGTGATATGAACTTTGGAATATATTAGTAAAGTGTATGATAATATGAACTTTGGGATATACTAATAATATCGATGGTAATATGAACTTTGGGATATATTAGTAGTATCGATGGTGATATGAACTTTGGAATATATTAGTAAAGTGTATGATAATATGAACTTTGGGATATACTAATAATATCGATGGTAATATGAACTTTGGGATATATTAGTAGTATCGATGGTGATATGAACTTTTGGAATATATTAGTAAAGTGTATGATAATATGAACTTTGGGATATACTAATAATATCGATGGTAATATGAACTTTGGGATATATTAGTAGTATCGATGGTGATATGAACTTTGGAATATATTAGTAAAGTGTATGATAATATGAACTTTGAGATATACTAATAGTATCGATGGTGATATGAACATTGGGATATACTAGTGGTATCGATGCTGATAGAAATGTTGGGATATACTAGTGCATAGATTCGTTTATAACAGTGTATATCAGATATATTTTAGGTAGAGTAGTTAAAATATATCCAGTTTCAACCACGGATGAATAAATTTGTTTGTCTTTTACTTTACAACACATGTATCTTGAAGTATTTTCATTCTTCGCTATACTGTCGGGACTTTTTTTTTATTAGATAAATCGATGTCATACTAAATAAATGCTGTCCCTCAATGATTCATCTTCTGTCACTGTCGTTCATAAAAGTTCGACTTTTCCCACTAAAGTACATTGTACGATTAATCCTTTTGTTTAAAAGTAGTAATATGTCTCTCATGCAAATTCTGACCTGCTGAATTGAGAACGTTTGCTGTTTGTCTATTAAGTTTTTCTTTCCCACGTACAGTGGAATAAAGGATGGCTTTGAAAAGGTACACGCATTTCTGATGCTATTCTCTCGTCTGCTTAGCAAATGCATATTGAATCGAGCAATACGGACCATTGTCAGTCTAACATCAATGTGAAAAACTAAAATAAGGTTTCACAAAGTACACAAGATAACAAATACCACCTACATCTGATATCTGTAAATATTCTAAGCATCATCCCTATCCAGATCTCATGTAGAAGACAAAAGCCACCACTGTGGTGTACAAAGATGTTAAATAATGTAGGACAGCGATATGTAGCTCTGATTACGGATAATACCTATTACACCAAGTAAATATTATAGACGTGAATAAGAGAAATGGTTTAATCGTCTGTAATGCAATACAATTTCAAAAGGATTATGTTAGAATTGCAAAGTATTGGGTTATCAGTTCTTTATCAAAGATAAAGTGGTTTTCCAGAAACAGTTAATGCATTATTAATACGTTTCAGCATCCTAAAGTTACGCGATCACACCTTGAAACTTGTCCGCCGATCAATGACTTTGAAGAGGAACATGACAGGGTGTAAGGGTGTCAGAGGAATTTACCCTTTTTATCAAACAAGTACAGTACTTTTGCAGAACACTACGTTACTTATATAAAGTAGGTGTTTTGGATTAAGCTGTTGTAAATTGGCATAGACAGGCATGTTTCCAACATTTAACTAAAGATGCCTTCTGATATTTATTTTAAAAATTCATTGAAGACTAAGTGGCTACCGCTCCTAATTAAGAGTAAATATGGATGGGTTTGTGTAGCATGCTATTATACAGTCTCTAACTTCTTAAAGAAAATCATTAAATCCAATGTCTGAGTGAGAATAACAGGACTAACTATTCAAACTAACATGTAAATTCCATTCAGAATCCTCATAGAAAGCCCTTTTTAAACTGACCACAATTTGGCAAGGTATGTGTACATATAATTTTGAAAGTTTGATCTTTATATGGTAGGTACAATATACGACAGATAAGTAATAAGTAAGAAGAGCACATGTTCTGTGGCAACAAAAATGACGATGACAGTCTGGATGCAATGAATGCTTCCAATACAAATTAAGAAAGATTAAGACATGGTGATTATTTGATCATCAGCAGAAGCAAGTCGGACATTAGTAATTATGCAACACATACCAATACCTTGAAAGTCATTACCCTGAAATTTAACAAACTTAAAAGTCAATCTAGAGTCAAAGGTTTGATACCTAATTGCTCAGTGGTTTGACGTTAATTAATCAAAAGTCAATATCAAGAAAGCAGACCTGAGGTCAGTCAGAGTTTGACTGTGACATTCTATGTAATCTGTGAAACAGGATAAAATGGATTGGATTAAGCGAATACACTTAGCACAAGTACATAAATGAGATGTTTATCAATAAATCAAAAGTAATGACGAATGCATATCGGATACACTAGATCGCATCCTTACTTTCACCTCTCGAAACCCTATCCTCCTCATACGCACACTGTTCATCAACGGAAATAACAGAATTGTATCGCTCCTGAATAAGTACAATTGAACCAGGGCCATTAAACAAAGAATTTAAAAAAATATTAATTGTCAACAGGCATGACAAGTTAACGGCTTTAATGGAAGGGATTAATCAACATATATGATCAATATATGGAATTATCAACAAATAATTTATAAATATATGGAAATATCAATAATTCTGATCAAAGTATTTTTCATCGACAAGTATGATGGTGCATTATAATGTCTGACGTCGATTCTTAGGTTTTAAACATGATACACTAATTTCATCAGCAGATGCAATGTTTATCTCTTGACGTCCAAGCGATGCTCACGAACTATTTCGTAACATAGATCGTAACAAATGATTCAGGGACAACCTCGTGAAGCTAACTCTATGTACTCCTACCAAAAAGATTGAATTGCTGCGTTTAGTTTCATTTACATTCATTTGAAGTAACATGGTCGAAATGCATGGTGAGTGCTCAAGAAGGGCAAATAAACCTTATTATTCCAACAAGAACGAATATACGTGCATGCTCGAATCTGTCTCTGACTGGCATAATTGCGCTGGATTATAATAACTGAAAAATTTCTGACCATTAAATGCGTACAAGATAAACTTTAATTAAACCTGTCTGTTCAGCTACAAAATGTCTAACATGAAACTATATTCTACATGGTTTTACTAGGGGATTTACACGTGGATGTAAATATTCGAACCAAGTTTCGTATGTCTAAGTTGAGTGGGTGTTTTGCGTATTCTTGCTTTTAGCTTCCTCGATGAAAGCAAAATTTACGGCATTCACCAAATTTTCTAAGGCTCCAGGTTAGGTGGGGCAGAATCATTACAACATAAACTAAATGTACTACAGCCGCTATTATTAGATTACCCATATATTTGCAAGAAATACAGACAAAACAACGATTCTGCAATGAATAAATCATCCAACAAGTTATGAATCTCCGTTTCTTCTCGTCTTCTTCTCCATCGGCTTCTCCTTAAAGTACTTATTGTCATCATTTTCTTCTCTCATGTGGGCAAATATGTGTCTGATCTTTCAGTATGTTTGCTTGTTTAGTTTGATTAGGATTTGTAACATAGCTTTTTAAACAATGTCAGTTATATCTCTAAGATGTCAGCAGTGAGGCAGTTTATAGTGATGTCTAGCACTGGGACATCATGACGCAGACATGTAGCATGATGTCACACCCAGTCACATTATCCTGACACCAGGCCGACCAGTCCTAACACTAGCCTCTTAATGCTGAGTGTCAAGCGAGGCAGCTGTTAGTACCATTTTTGTAAGTGTTTGGTATGGCTCGGCCAATGATCGAACCCACGACCTCCCGCTTACAGGGCGGACACTCTAACCAGACTTTCAGTATGTAAAACCTGTATGTTTTTAACAGATTTTTTACGCGACTTGTATATCCATGTCGAATCTTCATAATGTGGTCGATAAAACATGATACATCATGAAGCTTAATTGTTTTAATTAGTTTTTACTGTCCTTTTTCTGGTTTTAGAAAAGTCCAATTCAGAAAATATCGTGTCGTCTACAATGTCTAACTTTAACATTTCTAATGTAAATTAAATAAATATTACAAGTGTTACATGTTTTCAAAGAGATTTGTAAAGACTATTATCTACATCACATCTGTTGCTTGAAAACGAAGTCAAGCATGTGCAGCTATGGCTACATATTTAATATAAAACCTCCGTTTGATACGCAACGCCAAAACATTGACAGTATTTGGGACCCCCTTGTAACAATCAAGTTAGAACTTATAAATCAATTAATGAAATGACTAAGTTTTGTGCAAATTTTATATGCTTGAAACATTTTGTTTTTAAAAGGGGAGAGTGTTCAGATACAATTTTATCATCCTAATTAGCAACTAAAATGACATTATGTTTATACCAAACAGCATATGCATAATTAAGTGTGTGTGTGTGTGTGTGTGTGATTTGGCTTTCTAACGTAGCTTTAACATTTTTTCAATCATATCGCTACGATATCTGCAGTGTGGCAGTTTACAAATGATGCCAAGCACTGGAATATAACGTCACAGACATGTAACATGATGTCACATAATCCCATTATCCTTACACCAGGCCGACCAGTTCTAACGCTAACCTCTTAATGCTGAGCGCCAAGCAAAGCAGTTGTTAGTACCATACGTGTTAGTCTTTGGTATGACTCGGCCGGATCTCCCACATCCGAGGTGGATCATTTGCATAGTTTAAGATGAGCAAAATCATCGACAATTTCATCTTATGATTCAGGTCATGTACTACGTCAAGTTAGGTTATGTACTACGTCACGTTAGGTCATGTACTAAATCATATCTTTAAAGTAAATTTGACCTGAGTGTTAGTTTCATCCCACACAAGTTTTGACTATATTTACAGTCATTTTTTTTTAAAACAAATAACGTCGTTATTATCTATCTTGTATATATTTACTGTTGCCATAGCAACATAAAGTAGTAAAGGATAAATCATTGTCAAGAAACTTCCTGTATCCACTAGTCATAGTGAAAGGTTACTTTTGCAAGATTATGTTTGGAAATGTTTTGTTAAATAGCCTCTCACTAGAAATCCATGGATGCTCTAGTTAATTCGTTTTCGTGACGCAGATGATGGCCATGTTCAATTTTATGAGCTTGAGCTCTTTTTTATTTTATTTCTTTTTAAACTTTTTTTTAAAGAACCTTTGCTTATTTCTGTATAAATATGAGATCTAATTTTGTTTAGTCAAATTGGTCACAGTTCCACTCCGGTTGACGAAAAATTTAACTGCTGAAACGAAAATGATTGCACACAAAGCAATACATTATATGGTAGGTCAAGGTATCGCCAAGATCACAAAGCGTAGGCAGGCAAAATACCGTAATTACTAGGACAATAACCTCGACGTAAGATGTATAGTCAATCGTGGTCCAAAACTGGGAGTATTAGTGTGTCATTTGTCTTCGGGCGTGAAGATTGTAATAGCAATGGGAGTATAATAATAATAATAATAATAATAATAATAATAATAATAATAATAATAATAATAATAATAATAATAATAATAAACGAAAATAATAATACAATTAATAAATCAAGATATATTATAATGATGATGATGATACTAATACTAATACTAATACTAATAATAATAATAATAATAATAATAATAATAATAATAATAATAATAATAATAATAATAAACGAAAATAATAATACAATTAATAAATCAAGATATATTATAATGATGATGATGATACTAATACTAATACTAATAATAATAATAATAATAATAATAATAATAATAATAATAATAATAATAATAATAATAATAATAATAATAATAATGAGGATTGTATAGCGCCTAATCTTTAAAAGCTCTAAGTGCTTTACGCCATCAATAATGATATAATTACACTACAGAACAACAAATGACAAAAACAATGAAATTGGAAAACATAAAAACATGCTGAACTTATATAAAATACAAAACATGATTAGGTCGCTGAAGTCGAAACAGGCAAGTCTTGAGAGCACTCTTAAAAGGGACCACTGAGTCTTTGTGTCTAATTTCAATGGGCAATTCGTTCCACGTCGCCGGGCCCTGGTATGCAAACGAACGTTGTCCATATGACTTTGTTTTCACCTTGGGAACAATGTGTATACGATTATCAGAAGAAGAGCGTAAGGATCTAGCTGGTGTATACACATGGGTGATTCTGGATAGGTATGTTGGACTGGAGTCTGTCATTGAAATATAGCACATAATAATAATAATAATAATAATAAGAAGAAGAAGAAGAAGAAGAAGAAGAAGAAGAAGAACAAGAAGAAGAACAAGAAGAAGAACAAGAAGAAGAACAAGAAGAAGACGATGATGATGCCAATGAATAATAAACAGAATGAGTTCGCTTGGATGAAGAAATATATTTTTATTTTAGAATATATATAGTATATTTTGGTTTGGTTAGTAGCTTGAATAACTAGCTGAGTATTATTTTCTTAGGTTAATTTATTTATTACCAGTTCGCAGGCATAGAGTTAGATAAGCTTGGGTTCCTATTTTAAGTTGAATACTTCCTTGACAACGGCCGTTCTAGACATTTACCATTTTAAGATTCAT
Organism: Unio pictorum; assembly: GCA_030141615.1. NCBI lineage: Eukaryota > Metazoa > Mollusca > Bivalvia > Unionida > Unionidae > Unio > Unio pictorum. Next base: position 2,417,304 of record JARLTB010000173.1, on the reverse strand, counting down.
ACAAATTTCTCTTTAATCGTCCACGAGTTCAACATTTATCCACATTCATCTTATGCATTTATATGAAGTTTTTCATTTTACCATAACGTTAAATAATCGAATTTTTCTATAACGTTTAGTTGTTGCTGTTGTAGGCCTTAACGCCATTTTTTAGCACACGACATGCTATACATGGCGGCCAGTATTAATGGTGGAGGAATAACCCGGGAAAACACCCAGTTACAACCACCGACCCACGAGAAGCTACTGACAAGCTTTCTCACATACACACATTGCCCGAATCTAAGACTCGAACCCACGCAGACTGAGGTGAAATGGCAGTGACCCGCAACGGAGAGCGCTTTAGACCACTCGGCAACGCGGCCGCCCCCCCCCCCCTCCCATAACGTTTAGTAATCTAGTAATGTTTGTTGTTATATGTTCATAAAGAACGTTTTCATCCTATGCTTCATTCTATCTCAAAAGTATTTTTTTTGGTAACATTCCATCTTTATTGCCTCCCGGAAAACATCCCAATTTTGCATATTTTCACTAAGATAGTGTATTTGTAGGTATTATTATAATTTTATTTTTTTAAAAATTCGTTGGTTAGTAATTTTGCAGATTGATTATTTTGCTTCTATGCCAAATCTGAAAAGAACAGCTTAGTCTAAAATCTACAGATTGTAACTATTGCATACACGTGTGATCCTTTCTCGTAATTTGTATACATGTCTGATTATTCGGCCATCAGCTGCAATTGAAAGTTTACGTTTAAAATTTATCTAATGTTATTTTAAATTTAAAAATATATATTTCTTATATTTTTATATATCGAGAACTTAACTGATTGCCGCTGAAGATAAGACGACTTGTGGGTATGGTAAATATTGTTTAATATGAAAAGTTGTTACACTGTGATATTAAGATATTTGTATAATATGCCATATGAATATATTTATAATGCAACTTAAGTTGGAGTATGTAAGGTTTTGCAGGTGTTCTAATTTTCCAGATTACATAGATGTGAATATATTTTTTGTATAGAGTGTCATATATGTATATGTAAGAAACGTGAATAAAAAATATGAAATATTCATTAAAATTATTATATATAAAATTATAAAAGAATAATGTTGCATCAGACATCTACCTGGATAGTTTGTTAAAGTAAGAAGCATTGATCAGCACTAATAACGTTACTGGTCTCAGCTCATTCATTGACTGTTAAGTGAGTTATATTGGACGTAGCTCGTATTGAGACAATATGAGTACAGAATACAAGATACATGTATATTTGTAGCGAGTGCCATTTAAGAAGAATACGTGTCTGTGTTGTTTGTAATCGTATGTTAAAATAACTAATGTTAATATTTCTAGGAAACATCCATCAATTTGGAAATACGTGGATCTTCTACTTTCAAATAAAACAAAAGAAACATGAAACATTTGGAAAAATAAGGGTTTATTATGTCATGTGAATTGAGAAAGCAGGTTCTTTAAACAAAGTATATCGTCTAGTATTTCCGCTCTCGTAACATGTCACAGTTTAACAAAATACAATGTATTGTATTCTGTGTCTGATGTTGTATTGCTATTTAGTCTTTGTCTGATTTAGTATTGCCATTTAGTCTGTGTCTGATTTAGTATTGCCATTTAGTCTGTGTCTGATGTTGTATTGCTATTTAGTCTTTGTCTGATTTAGTATTGCCATTTAGTCTGTGTCTGATTTAGTATTGCCATTTAGTCTGTGTCTGATGTTGTATTGCTATTTAGTCTTTGTCTGATTTAGTATTGCCATTTAGTCTGTCTGATTTAGTATTGCCATTTAGTCTGTCTGATTTAGTATTGCCATTTAGTCTGTGTCTGATTTTGCATTGGCATTTATTCTTTGCGTCTGATATTGTATTGCCATTTAGTCTGTGTATGTATCTGAGTTTCTATTGCCATTTAGTCCTCGTGTCTGATTTTGTATTGCCATTTAGTCTGTGTCTGATTTAGTATTGCCATTTAGTCTGTGTCTGATTTAGTATTGCCATTAGTCTGTGTCTGATTTTGCATTGGCATTTAGTCTTTGCGCCTGATATTGTATTGCCATTTCGTCTGTGTATGTATCTGAGAATTATTAACAGTGTAGAAACCATATTCCTTCGTCCAGAGAGAAAGAAAACGGTGATAAAGAAGTCAAAATATATCTTAAGGAATAAAAACAGCAAACGACCTTAAAAACGAATTAAAAAAGCGATTTTTAGGTAAATTCAACGTAAGGGACGATTAAATAATACCATCTTGGAAACAGTGTTTTTTTTTTTTAGTTCTGGTTGTGTTAATGAACCAATGTTCGAAATTTATTCCCTGTTGGTAAGCATCGAAACTTCGAATTATCAGGTGGATCGGAATGCTTTGTACGTTCAACTTTTTCATTGTTATATTAATGCATGAACCTCGAGTGAAAAACTAAACTAGTCGATAGTTGTCCTCTTTCAAACTAATTATATTATGGAATTAACCTCGAGTGAAACATGAAACTAGACGATATTTATCTTGCTTCAAACTAGTAACGTATATGGGTAATCAAAGCCGCAAATGACTAAATCTGATATCTGTATCATAATAGCGTCATCAAATACCTATATCGACAGAACAAATTCTTCCCTATGACCTTTGACCCTCCTTTAGTATTCCGGTAAAATACAACCACTCCTATCTGGGCCAACTACAAATGGCACACACCCAGATATGCCGTCACTTAATGCGCACATATATCTGGGTGTATGCAGTTTGTTATGAGTGAACAATAGAACAAACACTTATATGCCATCGCATTATGTTATAGCAGATCAGGATCAATGTTGTTTGCTGTTCGATCGATCCTTATAAGGGACGGTAAATGAAAATTAACGCAATGAATTTAGATTGAAAGAAGGAATTCTCCATGAAAAGAAAGTCCATTATTAGCATCAGCATTGTGAAATCCCATTAATACAACTACTCCAAATTACAGAGATATAATCACTTGAACCCTCTTACGCACTCGTTCGTTTTTTTTTTTTGAGTCAAAACTTGTTGACAATATTGAAATCACCATATCGAAAATCGCGGACCATCCTTTGTTTTCTTTTGTTTCTAGTAGCAACGTTTGCCGAATCCTGATGCTGAATCAGATGCCGAATCCTGAGGGAATAGTTGAAGACCTGGCTTTATTTGCGAAAACCGTTCCATTTGCAAAATTACAATTGATTTTTTTTTTAAAAAAAACAAACTTTTTAGCTAACGATGTCAATGTTCGAAATTAGGAAGAAACATAAGAATGGATCATGACTTACAAAAGTTTGGGAATATCTCCATGCAAACTACTATAAAAAGTATGAATCCTCGGAACAGCAGGAAATCTGCTGCGTAACGTTGATGAGATCTGAAATCACGGGAAACATCCAAAACCTCCGAAAAATGAGCAGAAAACATAAACAATATCAAGAGACTGTGCAAAAACTACTACTACTACTACTACTACTACTACTACTAAATAAATACTGCAATTTTTCCATTTTTTCCATAAATTACATTGGCTGTAACGGCGAATAGGCAGCAGCAGCCTTAGTGAGTATCCTCCCCCAACCAGCGTGTATATTATTTCACGAATATCATAAGTCACGAGCAAGATATTCAGTTAATCGTTGAAGACCTTTGAATTGGGGAAACTGACATGTTTATGATCAGGTATTTTATATATATTGCATACATTCCTTCGCAATTATTCATTATAACTGTCAAAATTGTCAAACGATAAGAAAAGCAAGAGTCTATACCATCTGAGATAATGTCTTTGTTTCTGAATCACTAGATTAATTTCAAAATATTGTATTTCCCCGTCTAAGGCAACCACCCTTTATGTATAAATAGGGAGTTTTCCATTTGTTCGTCCGAAACCCATTATTTAAAAAAAGGTACAATATATCTTACTCGTATAAAATCAACGTGCGCTCTCTCTCTCTCTCTCTCTCTCTCTCTCTCTCTCTCTCTCTCTCTCTCTCTCATATCACCATGCATGCTCTAACATAACATCATTCAGTGACAGTAGAAAAACATTTTATCCGATTTATTTCTCATTACTCAGCAAATGTTTTCTGTTTGTAACAGGCATATTTTAACGACATATGCCATCTGTCTTAGAAATGTTTATATGGAGAATAAAATAAGGATAATGAATCGTTTGGTATATACTGCAACATGAATTAGAAAGAGAATTTAGCAAGACAAATTTGCTGTTCTGGACCCCCCCACCCCATTAGATATAATTCAGCGTGACACGTCCTCCGTACTAGGCGTGAAATGTCACGTGATTGATGGCTCTTTGAAGTAACGAAATCTTCACACAATAAATAAACTCCCAGAGAACATATTATCCGTCTTGAGTACAATAGCAAATAAAACGAAGCAAAACTGATGATGCTTATAGGCACTTAACGTTTGAATAATAATAATAATAATAATAATAATAATAATAATAATAATAATAATAATAATAATAATAATAATAACAACATTATAAACAAATCTCTTCAACTCTTCTACTTTAACCGTATCTCGCACTTGGATAATTTAAATTATCGAGATATTTATTTGTTAAGGAGAAACTTTGAATTTGCAAGAAGGGCGATTATTTTTAGGTCTGTGTACTGTATTTTTTTCACATTATTTGTTTGACCCACATAAACATTGTCATTTTGCCCGACCCGTCTTAGTGACCCATATGACCAGCATATTGCATGATTAGTCTTCGTGACCCAAATGAACAGGTAAATTACCTGATTTGTCTTCGTGACCCATATTAACATTTATCGATTGACCAATATAAACAGGATAAATTACCTGATGTGTCTATTGAACCATATACACAAGGTAAATTAGCTGATTTGTCTATTGACCCATATGAAAAGTGAAAGTTGCCTGATTTGTCTTCTTGTCTCAGATTAAGATGGTAATGTGCGATTTGTATTCATGTTCCATATGAAATAAGGTAATGTTACACGATGCGTCTTCGTGTACCAAATGAACAAAATAATTTCTAATTCTTTTGATTGGCATTACTAAATATTTGTAAGGACGTATCTGTTAATTACAATTACCATAAAACGTTTGATAGGAAACTGTATGTATGTACTGTCTGTCTGTCTGTCTGTCTGTATGTATGTATGTATGTATGTATGTATGTATGTATGTATGTATGTATGTATGTATGTATGTATGTATGTATGTATGTATGTATGTATGTATGTATTATGATTTTATGTATGTATGTATGTATGTATTATGATTTTATGTATGTATAACTGACAGACTGACTTTGGTAAGCTGCTTCCATTTAATTCAGAGAGATATACACGCTTTCAAGAGTCAAGACGAATAATTTATTTCATACCGATTGCTTAATACCGTTTTTAGTTGGAAATTCAAGCTAAATATCAACAGAATATGACTCAACGTTACGCTTCCTCCTCCAAGGCGAAACCGTTTTCAGATTGATGTGCGGTATGGAGTGATGCTCATGGCTAAAATTGAGGGTGGGGGAAGATCTTAATCACATTAAATAGCAATGATATATTTTGGCACAGCATTTTTTGTGATTTCACAGGTTAGAAGTGGTAATAGTAGTAGAAGAGATAACAGTAGTATGATGGCAGGTGAAGATGGCGACGACGACGATAAAAGTAGCGACATTTCTGAGCAACTTAAGGAGGGATCTCACAAAGAAAAATATGGTATGCCATACAAAACAGGAAACAAAATCAGAAATAGAACCATTCGAAAAACTACAAATTATTACACGATCATGGATAGGATTGGTGAAATTTTCTTCCGAACTCCTTAATGTCGATAAATACAATAAAAAGTAACCCCACCCTCACCCGAACTCACAACATCCTTTCCCGTCTCGGAAATAATCTAATATTTGTTAAACAGGAGTTACCATCCTTCGCAGACAGCAGTTTATTGTGAGCCTAGCACATGTGTCAAATTTAAATGTTCGTTTCACGCTGACCACGACAAAATGTGCAGCGACAAAACATTTACAAACATTATTTTACGCCATTTCATTTACCATCAATTATAACCCGTTGTTCCGACAACTGTCTATATATAACTTCCAAAATAATGCTGTACATTTAGAGAACTCCAGACTTTGAAACGCTTATTCGAAATAGACGCATGCGGATGTTTGATTGGTACGAATATGTTCGAGCAAGATTAGGAGTGGAAACGAGTTTTATGTTGTACGGGCCCGAAGAGAAGATTCCTTAAAGTAAAAAGGCGTCAGATAACATAACAAATCATTCTGATTTTATTTTTGGGAGAAGGACGGAAGGAACGTCGTTAATTGATTTTGAATTGCAAAAATGTGAACGTTCTTATTAAAAAATTAAAACTGATTTTTTTTATTCATATCTGATAGCAATTGTAAATCTATGGTGACGTAATGTGTCTTGGAACTATGTATTATTAGTCGTTTCCAAAACTCCTACTTTGTCCGACTCCGCTCCTTCACTTTTCGAAACGTTTCTAATTTTATAAAGAGACCTAATAAAACAACCATGACTTAGTTTGAGTTTATCATTTGTTGATCAATGATTCTGCAGCCATAAAGATGACATACTTGCCTTATGTGACTTATTTTGCAGGTACTAAGGTGCATTCAGTACATATAGTTAGAATGTTACTAGTGTTGACATAAAGATACAAACACGAGTAAATACATAAAGCATTGAGATTTGCACTTCCTTTTTTATTATAACGAATTACCTTGTTTTTAGACACCGCACAATACGTAGCACGTTCTTGTTTATTTTTAAACATCACGTTTTGCACAGGTCCAAACTTTTAACTTTTAGATCCCTTTAAAATTGAATAGCTATCGTAATCGTTTACTTACTTCAAGAAATATTTCAACTGTTTTCACTTATTGTAGTTGAAAAAGTGCGTAGAGAAAAATATTAGTAATAATAATAATAATAATAATAATAATAACAGGAGGAAAAGAAAAGGTTTTGTCCAAACTTATTATAAAAAAGCGGTTGAAGTGATTTACAGTTATGTAGGGATCTCATATTTTAGTTTGCTGAGAAAGTATGATTCTGCATACGTACATTCAGTAATTTGTTGTAAAGTTAATATTTGAAAACAAAGTTAACATCTTAAAAAGATGTAACTACATTCCTTTAATTAAAACTTGCATACAATTTAAAACTTTATAAGGTAATGTCTAAGAGGTGTTTGGTGATCTCATTTAGGTCAATAACTAAACAGAAGGCCAAAGGACAACCCATTGAAGTACATGTAACAAGGTTTGTTTTATATAAACCTGGACAAACAAAAGGAAAATTATATTTTAAGACGTTGGTGTGTGGGAGGCCAGGCAAGCAAAGTCGTCATTGTATGATTATTTAATAATGCGGTTGCCCTGAATTATGTACAGACTCGTCATCGTGGTAAAAAAGTATAATTCCTTGCACGCCTCTCATTTCCATGTCCTTATTATGCAACGTTGATTTTTGACCTGTTGTGATAGTCATGAAGTGTGAACATTATTCCTGACACATTCTTTATTTGCATACTTATTTGTATGACGAAAGTAACAGTTGTATTAGATTTATTGTCTTTAAACTCGTCTTTGTTATCTCCAAATAACATATATCAACCATACATTTTCTCAACAAAGTAAAGAGCATTTATATGTGAGAAAAAAAGTTGTACTATAATTGTATTACCCTTTTGTATCATCATTTTAGTACCTTTTGTATCTTGTTAGTACTGTATGTATCATCACTTTATTACCCTTTTGTATCATCATTTTATTACTATTTTGTATCATCATTTTATGATCCTTCTGTATCATCATTTTAGTACAGTATTGTATCATTTTAGTACCTTTTTATATCAGTTTGGGTACCTTTCTGTATCCAACATTTTGGTACCCTTTCTTATTATTCTCATTTCTCTATTCTCATTCGCACCGTTTAGTATCTATCTTTTTAGTACCCTTTTGTATCCTTCTTTTTTTATACCTTTTTGTATCTATTACGTAGTACAACTTTGTATCTATCATTTAGTACCCATTTTTGAATTATCATTTAGAACCCTTTCGTACCCGTTGTATTTATAATTTTAGTTCCCTTTTGTATTTATAATATTAATACCCTTTTGTATCCATCATTTAGTACTCGTTTGTATTTATTATTTTAGTACCCATTTTAATCTATCATTTTAGTATCCCTTTAGTATCTATCTCTATTTTTTTTTGACTATTGGTTATTTTGAAGTTTATATTTATGTCTACGTTAGATGGCTTGATACGCTGTAGTGGTTCACAATTTTTCCTAATAAACATTTCTTTCGTCAGCCAGACTCTGAATTACGTTATATAACTCTTCCCATTGAAGAATAACGGTTTGGCAACGGATCCTATCAAGCAGTTATGGATCGGTAGTTCAGCTGTCTCCTCAACTTCAAGACCGTGTTAAGATATCTCAGTCAATTACACTGAGTCGGAAAGCTGGTCTTTTGAAGCTTGAACACTGACATGGGGAAAGGATGTAGAGGAAAGGTCGAAGTGATCCTTCACAAATACTTCTCTGGTTTAAATGTGATAAAATCTGAATGCACAATGCATTCAATTTATAAGGTTCAATGTTTATTAAAATTCAACACTGCAACAAGTATATTTTAATTCCGTACCTGTTATTATGACCAGAATGGTTTTGTTGTAGTTGTCTGTGCGTGTGTGTGCGGATATATGAGGATGTTCGTCTGGTCGTCTGTATGTCTGTATGGGGACATATGTATGGGGACGTCTGAGTGGGTATACATGCTGTAAACGTTTCCATTCATTATCTGTTCACAATTTTCACATTGTCCAATAGCAAGAAACCGCAGGTGTATTCAGCATCTGATATAGCTTTTTTAGAATAAGGTACCTGTGGCAGACAACCAATTATCCATATATGGAAGCTATTCATTTTAGGTCGCCAGCCCATTATGCTAAATGTAAGTTTTTTTGCTAAACTCTGGATGGACTTCTTAACGTCATCTGCAGCAAATTCCAATAACCACCACTACCACATCAGAATCTATAAACAACAGCAACAACACGATCACCATCGCCACTACTACTACAATGTGAAATCATAGACAATATTTCTAATGGATTATATATATATATATATATATATATATATATATATATATATATATATATATATATATATATATATATATATATATATATATATATATATATATATATATATATATATACACACACACACACACACAAACACATGTATCGCGAGTTTTGATAAGGTCACGTGATTGGCCCCCTTCAGCGCAACTAGATAAAAAGCTATAATCGCTATCAAATATAATTCTATCATATTTGCATTCATTTACGATAGGTTCAGTTTGGTTCTCCGCTCGATTTATTTCTCACATATAAGATTGTGACACGAGAATATTTGTAAACACCGTTGTTATCTGCATTATAACTATTTATATAAAGTATAAAATAATGATAATGGATTATTTGATCTATATTGCATTATAAAGATAAAAGTTAACAAAAGGAATTTCCTGTTCTGGCTAAAGTAATTCAGTATTATGATTCAACGTGATTAGTCCTCCTCCAAGGTGCAAAGATGTCACGTGAATGATGCGTGCTAGGAGTATGAAAGGTCAGATGTTCAAGTACTCACAATTACACGTCCTCCTCAAAGGTGGGAAAGGTCCCGTGAGTGATCAGCTTTAGGAGTTTAATCGTCACGGTTGAACACATGTTATTCAATCTGTATTAGATCACATGCCATACCAATGGTGTATGCGAACTATGCTGACAGTGGATGTTTGGCCATTTTAGAGGTTGTTGTTGATGTTAATAATAATAATAATAATAATAATAATAATAATAATAATAATAATAATAATGCTAACAGCAGCAACGACAACAAGAACACACATAATGACGTCGATGATGATATCAATGGTTAAAACGGTGACGACGATGTTTGTGATTAGGAGTTTAGCGTATCTTTAACAATGTTTCAGTCATGTCGCTACAATGTCGGAAGTGTGGTAGTTTGTAGTGATATATAATAGCACTGTGACATCATGTCGCAGACATGAAACATGATGTCCGATCCAGTCACATTATCCTGACAAATGTATAAACTGCCACACTGCAGAAATCGAGGCGATATGACTGCAACATTTTTAAAGCAACGTTAAAAAAAATATCCAAATTCAGCTGTTAGTACCTTTTTGAATAAGTCTTTAGTATGAATCGGCCAGGGACCGAACCAATGACTTCCTGCATCCGAGGCGAACGTTCTAACCACCAGGCCACGGAGCGGTGAAATTGAGGAATGGTAGATAGATGTATAGATAGGTGTGATACGATGGGAAACGGGTTTGAGGGTGTGATTGAATTATTTATCATATGATTTATATTCAATACCGCCTTCTCGTCTTCAAATGGGCGCAAACTTCAAAGCCTGCATTAAAAGATGTCAACAATAATTTTTTTTTTTAATGTGCGAATGTCGCATTTTCCCCCAAAATATTGTTTTTTGTATTAAAAGTTTTTTTTTTTATATAAGAAATAGTCTGAATGACCGACCTTGCATATATTAGGAGAGCGTGTGTAATAAATAAAGCGCCACAAAGATGATTAATTTCAGAGTATGTCAACAAAGTCACTTAAACTTGACACTGACTTTATGTAAATACATAATGTATGATAAAAAGCTTGCATGAAATGAGTGAGAAAAAAACAACCATATTCTTTTATTCATTTTGCAAGGTAAAACGACTAAAATTAGTGTAAAGGTAACATGTGACACAATTTTTAAAGGTTGAGGCGACTTATGGCTATTGTGCTTATTGTTTTATTCTCCAATTCACATAATAAAATTATGCTAAAATATTCTGTTTTCTGATTGTTGTTGTTGTTTTTGTAGGGTTTAGCGCCATTTTTCAGCACATGACAGGCTATACATGGCGACCAGTATTAATAGTGGAGGAAACACCCTGGGACCCACCCACTCCCACCCCACCGCATAGAACCACCAACCCAAGCGAAGCTACTGGCAAGCTTTCTCGCATACCCACATTGGCCGACTCTGAGACTCGAACCCATGCAGACAGACATATGTAGTACCTATGCTGTAGAAATGATGTACCACGAGATGTATACATATTTTTAAAAAAAAGGAAATTAGGTATCCCCTTTGAAGAAGGTTACGATCGACTACAGGCAACTGTTTATTGATAGTGTGAATGGGGGCTCCGAGTGGCCGAGTGGTCTAAAGCGCTGTCGGTTACGGACCACTGCCATCTCACCTCTGTCTGCGTGTGTTCGAGTCTAAGGTTCGGCAAATGTAGTTATGTGAGAAAGCTTGCCAGTAGCTTCTCGTGGGTCGGTGGTTCTTTCCGGGGTTTGTCCGGTTTCTTCCTCCACCATTAATACTGGCCGCCATGTATAGCCTATATTGTGCTGAAAAATGGCGTTAAACCATAAAAACAAACAGAGTGAATAAACTTGTCACATCCCTGTCGAGTGTGTCCATACCAACATGTCGTTCGGTGTATTTTGTGGCTATTCATAATCGCCTTTGATTTTTTCTTTCTTTGAGTTTATATTCTATTCACATTGATTAAATCAATATAAGAGTTATGATTTAAACATGAATGATGGTTTTACTGAAGACAGTAGAGCACTACAAACACAGAGAGAGAGAGAGAGAGAGAGAGAGAGAGAGAGAGAGAGAATTTTCATACTTAATTCATAATTATCTTTTCTTAAACATTATAATAGGTTTAAGAGACAACAAACAATATCATTAAATACAATACTGTATGTGTGCCTTGTAACCAAGAAATTTACCGTATAATGTCGACATACTATTTCAACTTTGTATCATTGATTTTTTTGTTTTTGACCCGGACAACCGCCGGAAAGAACCACCGACCCACGAGAATGGCAAGCTTTCTCACATAACTACATTTGCCGAATCTTAGACTCGAACACATGCAGACAGAGGTGAGATGGCAGTGGTCCGTAACCGACAGCGCTTTAGACCCCCTGTATCATTGATTATATAAGCACTGTACACAAATCCCAAGGAACGTAACGCTACAACGAACACTATTCTTGTAAGTTAGTAAGTTGTAAGTTCAGTTTCAAGGTTTTTATCCAGCCCAAATTCCTTTATTATCTCACTACAGATTCTGCATTGTTTGTTGTCCCTTATGAAGAGGAGGGGAGGGGGAACGTAAAACAGAAAGGATTGCCATGAAATTGTGTACCATATTAAATTCCTTTAGAAAACAGGGATTATTAATACTTTTTATAGTTATGCTCATACCTCACCAATGATTAAATTCGTCATTGATCTATAGGCCCATACTCAACAGCACACATGTTCAAGAATGTTTATACTGCGGTATAGGCGGATCACAGTTTGATATATCAATACCTACTACTGGTATTTCAAATTGATTCATACCAACACTTTCAACGCCATGTTTTTTAATATACCGGAACGTAGGAACCAAATTAAATGAAGGGAAAATGTATGACTCTGAGAAGACAAACATTTAATGAAACTGAATAATATCTATATACCACCACTGTTAAATTATTCTACAAACTTTGTACCATTACACCTTCACTTTTGTCAAATATTTTCCTTGCAATCTTGGTGGAAAATTGAACGACATTTTGCACGACATTGGTTGAGTTTTTTTATTTAAAATCTTAGTTTCACGACGGTTTCTTATCTCTTTTGACATTGTATTTTTTCAACTTATGTGTCCAATCAAAAACACTAGCCGTGCATTCAACAACGCCCATGTATTAATTGCTGCAACTGGATTACAGCCATTTGGTATTTCAGCCCTGTACTCTACTCATCCCTTCTGATATCTGATGACATTTCATTTGATTTAGTCATGTTTCGTGTCCATTATTAAGAATCAATATCCAAGAAGACTTTATGCGCTGTTAGCAGTTTAGTTTTCTAGTTGCCCGTGTGCTGATGTGCATATTGGGTCTCAACTTCAATTTTTAGTTTAATTTTAAAATACTTTTCCACAAACCGGGTTGTCTTTGTAGAAACAAGCAGTAGTATTTATCGTTCTGATGACAAACACTTTGTTTCTGATGTCCCGAAGAACACTGCCCTGAAAGATGTGGTTGCATTTTGCAACCTCTATTTATGGATTTTCATTGCAGCTTGCTTATTATTTCGACCATTTCCAGTTATGCAAGGATGCAAAGCTCAAGTTTTGTGACAAAGGATTTCGTTACACTCTAAACCATACAATACGGTCCTCCATGATTCCTATCATCGTCGTCGTCGTAATCATCATCATCGTCTTGTTGTTGTTGCTATTGTTGTTGTTGTTGTTGTTGTTGTTCTTCTTCTTCTTCTTCTTCTTCTTCTTCTTCTTCTTCTTCTTCTTCTTCTTCTTCTTCTTCTTCTTCTTCTTCTTCTTCTTCTTGCTGTTATTGATAGTGCCCAAAAAACATCATCCATAATTTGTCTTCTCTGATACTCAGAAGAGTTTGACTGTAGTAAACAATCTGAAATTATTGACTTGCTTTTATTCTCATTGCTACCTAGTATGAATGTGCTTGTTTATGAGATTATCAGTGTAAAGATTCGCCAAATGTTAAATATATTAACTTTTGCGCAATTAATTTGGAATATACTATATATAGACTCTTTAATGATGAAATATTTACGTATATCCCATTTAAATTATGTAAGGTGAAGTCATTACAAATTTCCAAGTTCGGGCAAGGAATAACACATACATACATACATACATACATACATACATACATACATACATACATACATACATACATACATACATACATACATACATACATACATACATACATACATACATACATACATACATATATATATATATATATATATATATCCGCTTTTTCGATACTTTCAAAAACTCGTCGAAGAAAAGGTCACCAAAGTGATAAAATGATTTGCTGATTTGCCAAAATATGTCGCTCAAATTTATGTCTTCACCAATTCGCAGAGCATGACCTTTGCCAGTTTAATTGCGAATCTTTCTCTTTTTTTGTTGTAGTAGGGTTGAACGCCATTTTTCAATACATGGCGGCCAGTATTAATGGCAGAGGAAGAACCCGGGACAACCCAAGAAAGAACCACCGACCCACGAGAAGCTACTGACAAGCTTTCTCACATACCCACATTGGCCGAATCGGAGACTCGAACCTACGCAGAAAGAGTTGAGATGGCAGTGATCCGTAACGGAGAGCGCTTTAGACCACTCGGCCACTCGGGGCTGCCGAATATCTCTCTCTCTCTCTCTCTCTCTCTCTCTCTCTCTCTCTCTCTCTCTCTCTGTATATATATATATATATATATATATATATATATATATATATATATATATATATATATATATACACACACACACACACACATTGTAATTTAAGAAAATAACAATTACAGCACCTTCATTTTCGACTCGAAACTGGACTGCACAACTTGTTCATGCATCTAGGTCGATCAGTGTGAAAGGTTCTGTTTGTGTGACTCAGATGTCAATCATTGTTATTGTTGCAATGAATGTTATATTTTTATTATTATTATCGTGGAACAATGCTCAAGTGATGACAGAAAAAATCGGGAAGTATTTGCCATTATGCCGGCAGTAAATGTCCATGTGACGAAAAGCAGCGGCTACTTGATAAAAGACAGAGATATCCTCCACAGGCGATATATAATGATATCATTATCATAATCATATAGGGATGGAAAAATGGATGCTATAAAACCAGTCGGAGATGGCGGCTTAGAGCTAATATTGCAGGTTGTAAGACCAATACGGTATTTTTAGATAAGGTACATAACCAGTGATTGTTATGGACAGGTTTATACTTCTGACATGACATTTAGTTATGAAACACAGGAGCGAAAACCTGAGGTAAGGGCTGACAGCGTTCAAGCAAATGATCAACACAACAAACTCATGCACACCACTAATCTTATGTATACAGCTTATTCACGTTTTATCCGCAACATGGAAACCCTCAATCCATTGTGTAGAAATGTGAAAACCTAAAGACTGTTATACAGAAATGTGAAACCCTAAATACTGCTATACAGAAATGTGAAACCATAAATACTGCTATACAGAAATGTGAAACACGTATCACATACCGTATAATAGCAATATGCGGCTCTAAATCTGGACTTACTCCAAGTAAGTGTATTCCAAGTGAATAAAATAATTTACACATTCCCTGGTTTCCAAGGCTTCTATGCTGCAATTAAATTTCAAAAGTTTTGAGTTAGCAAATGGAGGAGGATCATCAGAAAAGATAGAAAATGTTTTTCCGGAAACAAATGATACAGTTACGGCATTTATTACTAAGTAGTATTATGCCAAATGTATCTGGCCACACACTGAAAAACACATTTCAATATGACACATATATGCGGCCAAATTGTGAAATTCACATTACAATAATCTGATTTCTGACCTATAAAAGAGATGAGAATATAAACTTTCTATTTTTGTTTTGCAGCAGATGGAAATAGACGCTATGTTACTTGCAATAACTTTTCCCAGACCTTGAATTTGCAATTTGCATCTCATCGGCAAACTACATTTAATATCGTCTCTTCCACTCGAGAAAATACTAATGCCAAACTAGTAAATCTTTCAGAAATTATCAGTTGTCGACTTAACTGCTCACATCACTTTGAAACAAAGAGAAGTTTTGGTGTAAAGAGGACATGTCGAAGACAAGAGCAGCAGAAAGGAATAGGTCAAAAATAATGTGACATGGTGATTTCCATCTATTTTGAGGCGGATGTGACAATAAAAACTATAGTGTAAGGAAGAGAGGCATATGTTGCATTGTTTGGATGGAAAATTAATGTTTTTTTTTACAGGGTTCTGAATCAAGCCAATGCTATGTACCGAAGCTAAAGACCCATTCCTAAAGCCATTCGAGAGAATCATAGTCATGAACGAGCGATATTTTCCAAAACGCGCAATACATAAGCTAAACTACACATCGATAAAAAATATCGTTTAACCAAGGCTATGAAAACTATTCTTGATTTTCGGATTCTTAAGTACAGACTAGATAAACTGTTTTGTAACTAAGTGCACAATGTTTGTTTAGTGGGAAAAATGCGTTTTCGTGTTTCTTTTGTTTTAAAATGTCTGTCGTATTTTTCAGTCCGTATAAAATGTATCCCATTGGACGTCATCATGGTATTATTAAAGAAGATGACGCTAGAAATATAGTTGATCATGAGTGTAAACGTATATGTTTCCTCATTTTGACTTTACTTGGACATTTGACTGCCTCAGAACAGAGACAATGTTAATACAAAAGTACTCTTGGTGCGAGAAGCTGTATTGTTAGATATAGAGACAATGTTAATACAAAAGCACTCTTGGTGGGAGAAGCTGTATTGTTAGATATAGAGACAATGTTAATACAAAAGTACTCTTGGTGGGAGAAGCTGTATTGTTAGATACAGAGATAATGTTAATACAAAAGTACTCTTGGTGGGAGAAGCTGTATTGTTAGATATAGAGACAATGTTAATACAAAAGTACTCTTGGTGCGAGAAGCTGTATTGTTAGATATAGAGATAATGTTAATACAAAATTACTCTTGGTGGGAGAATCTGTATTGTTAGATATAGAGATAATGTTAATACAAAAGTACTCTTGGTGGGAGAAGCTGTATTGTTAGATATAGAGATAATGTTAATACAAAATTACTCTTGGTGGGAGAAGCTGTATTGTTAGATACATGTATAGAGGCAATGTTAATACAAAAGTACTCTTGGTGGGAGAAGCTGTATTGTTAGATACAGAGGCTTTAATGCATGTTAGATAACAATTCCAATGCCAAGACATTTTGAATTTGGAACAAATCTATTTTAATAGTTATCACAGCAGAATGAGATTATGGTCATGTACACGAGTATCGTTAAAAGCCACAGTCAGGAATATTTTTATCTCCATAGGCAGCGAAGCTGACATTATGATTGCATGCGGTGGTGCTGATTCGGTAAATTCTCTTGCTGGTAAACATTGTTGTATTTGCATGCAGTGGTACTGATTTGGTTTATTCTCTTTCTGGCATATATTGTTGTGTTTGCACGCGGTGGTACTGATGGGTGTATTCTCTTGCTGGCACACATTGTTTTATTTACATGCAGTGGTACTGATTTGGTGTATTCTCTTGTTGGCACGCATCGTAATATTTGCATGCAGTGGTACTATTGGCGTATTCTCTTGCTGGCATACACTGTAGTGTTTGCATGCAGTGGATTAATCCACAGTGGTGCTGATGTGTGTATTCTCTTGCTGGCGCATTGCAGCCGATTTAAAAAAAAAACCAAATAGACTGGCAGCATGTGATAAATTATTGCAGATTAAATATGCATGTATTGAAATGAAAACACATGCTCTGCTATATAAATCCGTACATGTTTCCTTACTTAACCTTTTCTGATTTTAAAACACTCGCTCACCTAGTTGAACACAACAAGAATATATCATAGAATGTGAGCGCCGCAGAACTGAACTCAAATGAAAGCACAATAAATAAAGGCTTAGAGCCAGATAATATCACGGTTAATGAAGAAGGCAGAATCGTTGTGCTTGCAAATATATAGCTTACAGGAGGTCCACATATAATTAATTTAATATTGTCTTTTATTGACATGATACTAGTCAAGGGATCAACGAGTTGTTTCCCTAATTGCCACACTAGAGAGAGAGAGAGCTTTACCAAGTCTTGGTTTGTAGCCAGGACGTTTGCTAAACGTCTACCATCCTAACGCAAGATTGTTGGTTTGGAGAAGGCTGGTACTGTAGCTAATGGTCTCGTCACAGTACCAAAGGAATACTTAAATAAAATCCATCAAGTAATGCCAATATGTGTTCACTTATCGGAATAAACCATTATATTTCTCAAGACAGTTATATAAGAGTTGTTATCAAATTTACTTGAAGTGTGCTTCCGTACTCAGGGTGCTAATTCAGTTCCCTTGGTAAACCTATGCAAGCACCATGATATTATAATTTCAATAACTTTAAATTTCTGAGTGCTCATGATCAAATCTATATTTATCAGTATAGATGAAACTTGGTTAACAGCTTTTTTTTAGAGAGAAAAGGATATGAGCGCCGTAGCATTTTCTGGACCGACATGTGTTTGAAACATGTACATTCAATTCCGCACCAAAGATCCATGTGTTAATTTCAGTTATGAGTTTTCCAAACTCACGATTGCTAAAAGACTGAAATTCCATCAAGACAACCATGTCTCTATTTTTGTAAGTTACAGCTAGGATAAGCTCTCAAACGACCCACTATCCTACAATACAACTTTCATTATCAACCAATCCTGACCACCCAAACCCGTATATACTCTATTTTATGTTCAACCATTTTTTTTGCTGGTTTCCATTTTTACATACAATTAGTGTCCTTCCATGTGTCCATATGTCCTTCCGTCGCTTCCATTATTATTAATTGGACAAATTTCTCACAGATGCAAAGCAGGGAAGACAAAAAAACTTAGAAATCGTTATGCACATGCATTCAAGACTAACTGCTCTTTTCGAAACGACTACATTCTTCGTGTGATTCTTACGAATAAAATACATGTTGCAAAAATAAGTATTTTGTGTACTTCACCTGAGGCTGTCTTATAAGCAAACTACTCCTTTGCAATAAATATTTTAGTGTTCAGCAGGTTTAAATTACACCCATTTTGAAGACAGAAAATACCTTCTATTAGGATTGATTTTTTAGTAAAATTAATAAGATTGCTATTTTCTTTAAATTGTATTAAAGTAATGTTTTATATTAAAGTAAGTTCTAAAGTGTGTTAAAATTAATTTCATTTATTTCCAAAGTACAACTATATATTAATGGAAGGAAAATAGTTGATGTGCAAAGCATAAGTTGGCAACGTAAATCACTAGCTATACGAATGTACATTATTGTGTGGAATTAGGTTATAAAGCAAAAATCTTACTGAGTCAGTCAGCTCCTAAGTCTTATCAGTAAAACATATATTCTGAAACTCAGGTATTGGCAAAATCCCAATTCGGTTAATAAAAGTGGCACAAACCTTTAAAAAAAACTTCCGTGCTGACGTAAATACAGAATGGTTCTTATCTAATGATGGACAGTCGTCGCTACAAAATGGTTCTAATCTAATGATGGACAGACATCGCTGCTGGCTTAGTATGTTAAAACATTGTTGCTGGTTTAGAATATTAAGGGATTATCATATTTGGACCTAACTTGTGCCAAAAGAATATAGATAAACTGCAAATTTTAGTTTTACCTTATGTCAGATGACGTCAAATAAACCGGTTTTGACCGGGAGAAACTGATTCTTACCTGAAGAGAGCGGACATATTTTCTCACCGATACATTAACCATGACACAAGATGCGTATAAATAGACCACGCATTAAAGGGTCAGGTCAGTTCCGTATCGACGAAAAAATAGATCTTCGCCTTCTCATTTCAGGTAAAACAATTGTATATGTCGTAACTTCTTTAGGAATAAGTACTTTTAATGTTTGAGATTTTAATAGTAACATTGTTATGTTAGTAACATTGTTCACTTAATACTTTTATTTATAATATATTGTAACGGAATGTTTAAATGTTCTAAAGAATTATATTTAATTATATTTATGTAATTTTTATTGTAAAGATTGAATTCGCTACCAACTTCATGTTTAGATTTAATGTTGAAATAAAGTATTCTTTAAGCAAGAAAGAGTAATCTCTAGCAACATATTCTAAATCAATATTCTATTTTAAAATAAGTAAAATGCATTTCTTTAAATTAATTGTTACATTAATTACGGTTATTACATTTTTATACTTTTGGCTATCTTGAAATTGATCGAGAATTAACTATTTGTATAATATTTTAAAATGCAGAAGCTATACGAATGAATGAAGTTGGAAAGCTTAAAAAGGAAAATATAATATGTATTTCATGAATTTTTATTATAAAGTTTTTAGATGTGTTTCTAGAATGTAGTCAATATATGTGTGTTGATTAATTAAATAAAGTCAGTTCCGTATCGACGAGAAAATAGATCTTCGCCTTATCATTTCAGATGTAGCTGACTTCTCATCGTGGCGACACTATTTTAAGAGAGCCTGAACTCTCTCTCTCTCTCTCTCTCTCTCTCTCTCTCTCTCTCTCTCTCTCTCTCTCTCTCTCTCTCTCTCTCTCTCTCTCTCTCTCTCTCTCTCTCTCTCTCTCTCTCTCTCTCTCTCACACACACACAATGGATATTGACGCTCCTTAAACTTATGAGTAATTCCTTCTCATAGCAAGAAATGAGAAGAAGGTTATGAAAAGCTAATCACAACCCACATAACAGATAACTGTTCCGTCGCTTCCACTATTATTAATTGGATCTATTAATTCTGATCTTTAAAAAAACTTATTAAAGTTTATTTTAGATTACTTTAAATAGCTATACATTAAACAAAAATTGAAATGCAAATAGACTTATGTCAAGATATTATAAAAGCTATCTCCGAAATAGAGAAAAAAACAGTATAGACAATGGATGAGTTTGAAATAGCTTTGAGAACACGATGGTGATTCGAATTTAAAATGTGGACTCCTTTTATAATCCTGTTGAAGTGTCTTAGGCTGACGATAAATCTAATGTAATTCGATAATAAAGCGTCTGTAATACTACTACTACTACTACTAATAATAATAAAAATAAAAATAGAAATAAAAATAATAATGATAATAATAATAGTGATCTGCTGTTAAACAATCAGACATAAACTTTGACCAATCAGACGTAACGTTTAACCAATCAGACGTAACGTTTAACCAATCAGACGTAACGTTTAACCAATCAGATATAAACTTTAACCAATCAGACGTAACGTTTAACCAATCAGATATAAACTTTAACCAATCAGACGTAACGTTTAACCAATCAGACGTAACGTTTAACCAATCAGATATAAACTTTAACCAATCAGACGTAACGTTTAACCAATCAGACGTAACGTTTAACCAATCAGATATAAACTTTAACCAATCAGACGTAACGTTTAACCAATCAGACGTAACGTTTAACCAATCAGATATAAACTTTAACCAATCAGACGTAACGTTTAACCAATCAGATATAAACTTTAACCAATCAGACGTAACGTTTAACCAATCAGACGTAACGTTTAACCAATCAGATATAAACTTTAACCAATCAGACGTAACGTTTAACCAATCAGACGTAACGTTTAACCAATCAGATATAAACTTTAACCAATCAGACGTAACGTTTAACCAATCAGACGTAACGTTTAACCAATCAGATATAAACTTTAACCAATCAGACGTAACGTTTAACCAATCAGACGTAAACATGAAAACACTATAATTCAAATTAAATCATCAAACCTGAAAGATTAGAGTACCATTTCTCACACTTGTCTATGTCTGTGGTAATGTTTTACTGTGTAGTGTAGGATAGCTTTTCTATCCTACTCCACACGTGACTTTTATGCTGACTAACAGAGTATTTTAACTTTCTACTGCACACAAAGTATCAAATGCTTCCCAGTTTACCTCATCACTTGAACATGTATTCAACGTAATCAAGACAAACGACAATTGCCTCATATTTACGTACTAAACGCAAGTAGTGGTTAATGTTAGGTGACCGGAAATAGGCTGTTTCATATTGATCGACATATATATATATATATATATATATATATATATATATATATATATATATATATAGCTTCTTTGAGTCCAAAAAGCAGTTGTTATAAATGTTAATGGATTTGTTTTTTGTTGTTTGTTTTTTTAAATTATGTTCTCATTAATATTTTGAATGGTAATTCAATTCGAGATCCAGGTTGATTTGATGATTATTTCCTTATTTTTTGTATGTCTCGATGGACAAAATTGGACTTTTTAAAATTAAAAAACCTGTTCAAATCTGCATTATTCAATTAAGACGCATTTTATTGCAATTGCTATAGGTGTTTTAACAAAATATATTTAAACATAAAATATGTTAAAACGTCATTGAAAACTTACAGTGATCTTTTTCAATGTAAGCCAAACTTTGTACTATTTATGATAAGTAAATTATTTATGCACTTGTTACTGTTTGAAAGTCACAGCAGCGTTTACAATAAGTCAGTTAACTTCGACCCTCACTGGTTACAGAAATGTGAGAAAAAGAAGCCTTCATTATACTATAATATATTATTGAAAAATTATATCATCGGGATCAAACATCTCCGTCACTTTGCCGAGTATATAACGCAAAATTCTGAACCTCGTTTTGGAATGTTTCTATTCTACACCGATGCACATGACGGAGTCAACAAATTACACCAAACAACACTGTAGGAGAACAGTTATAAAAGGAAAAAAGTTATTGCGTTGTATCGGCTTCATTCAGCTGAACCCGCTGCAGTTGGTGGTGTAAAGACTTTGTGTTGTATTCCTGAATCAATGTGATATGCGTCCTCCCCTCTATTCAATATATGGATCCAATATATCTGTATTTATTAATGCTATAAAAAAAAAAAAAAAAAACAATGTCTCAACTGAACGAATTTTGCAAGCCTCAGGCTGATTATGAATACAAGGAAACTTCACTACCTATGTCAGGTGAGAAAGTGTCTCTCAGCACATAGTATCAGGTGCTAATTCAACGGCTGGAAAAACAGTCTTTGATATACATATTGATATACATATTGATATACATATTGATATACATATTGATATACATATTGATATACATATTGATATACATATTGATATACATATTGATATACATATTGATATACATATTGATATACATATTGATATACATATTGATATACATATTGTACTAAATGTTGGAGTTAAATCATGAGATGTACTTCACATCCAGCATTGCCAAATTTCACGTGTCTACCTGGAATGAATATTACTTAATCGTGTAAAAAATATACTGGAAAATTGCGTTAATGGTCTAATAATCTTGACAAGAAATCACTATATAAATACAGATAAGTTTGCAAAATATAATTTGTATACTTCACGTGTTTTTGCACATCCATGCTGACAGGTGTTTGTTGCCAAATATTTTAAGAATGTGTTTGAATTTTTTTAAAATTATTGGCTTTATTGACCCCAAAAATAGAATCAGGTTATATGCACCTACAAATATACACAGGAAATCAACCTACACATGCACGCATATTACCAAGGATTGGGACCTCATCCATTCTCACCCACATAGTGCATAGACTAGTGTTCTCAGTAAAACATATGCATACATATGTTTTACTAGTAGCATGCGCATGTGTACAAGTGGCAATTAACATACAACGTATCACCGTCTGTTTCTACATCGATTGACAAGTAAACGAGATATTACTTTTTGAATGTCTTTTCAAGCGTATCCTTTTGTTGTTGTCCTCTGACATAAACATGACGTCAGATATTACTATTTTGACATATGCTCTTGTAAAATAAATCTTTTGAATCAATTAGTTGAAACGTTATTCCTAAACTGAATTATTTGGTTCATTTTTGGGTGTAATTTTTCTACGAAATCATAATGCATGTATAATGACTTAGAATTTCTGCCAAGGGAAAAGGATATTAATGTCAATGAATTATTAATGTCAATGGTTTACTAGGCGAATATACCAAGGACGACAAAAAGGATTGACAGTTATGACCGTGAAAATATTTAATGTTTAACAAAACAACATAAAATGGGGAAACATCCACACACATTAGCAAACGGCTACATAATACCAATATATGGGGAAATTATAGGAAAAATATCAGGCTTTCGTGTTCACATTAGCCAGCAGATGGGACTACCAAAGAACACTGACAAACATAGAGCAACTTTTCAAAATCAGTTTCAGATGGCATTTTGTTAAGTACTATGTGTTTAAACTGCGTAAAAAGATAAAAGATAAGGAAAAGGAAAAACCCAACAAATATTTTATAATCTAAAATAAAAATATATTTCCCTAAAATATAAAGTCAGATAAAGTGAAATTATTAAACGTAACATATAGTATGGTATTAATTTCTAAAATTTCCATAATGTACCAGGAATTATACATTAATCTGCAAACGCTCCAAAAGTATCCCGAATAAATATTCTAATTTGCTTATATGCTAGCTCTGCAAACGAATCATTGTTCTAATATGCAAAAGTTTTTAACTTCAAGGTTAATAAAATGAAAATTGAATGTCACAAAGTTTCTAGAATGTTTCATGGTCATCCTAAGAAATTAATAATTAACCAAGTCCTTGAATGTTCCACAATAATGTAATGTCTGTTTAGAATAAACGGTCAGATGTGCACGTTCCACGAATAAATAAATATTCCCCTCAAAACATTCACCAAACTGGTGCATGATAGAATAAGAACCCTGCGTGTCTAATTCATTTACATTACCTTATGCGTAGCAACAAAATAAAAAAAAAATAAAAAATATAAATAAATAAATAAATAAATACTCTAAATTACTAGCAAATATTCCCAAACATTTAAATTCATTGACGTTGACATTTATAATACTTTAACCAATCACCTTCTATGGCAGTTTGACATGCCAAAATACAAATGATTTTCTATGACCACGTGATGCTTTTCCGAACTTTATCCAACTCATTCGTGGTCCATTTAGACAACAATGTAATTTTGAATTGTACTTGACAACTAGACCTGTATTTATAATGCAAATAGTACATCCATTTTATCTTTTTTTAATATAGGTAAATCACAGAATTAAAGAAAGAAATAATTTCGCTAAGCAAATGACTCAAATAAATAAAGATTATATTATAAAACAATATACGTGATACAGCTATCCATAACACTTTATTTACACAGTTGTACTGTCAACCACAGCAAATTTTCTGAAACCTGAAACACTAAATTAACCAAAATGCATTCCCTGTAAGAGTTAAAAACATCGAGGAAGATCCAGTCTCTCGGAAGACTTAGATGCAAATAAAATATATGTGTACGGGATGAATTCTCCAGAAGTGTACAATATTATCCTGCATTTTTTTTTTTCATTAAAAAAAAATATTTGTCAGGGGTGATTTGAATTTAAGCAAAAATGAACCAACCGGTTAGGGAGAGGGTTATTTTAAGTTGTTAAAATGTGTGCCTAACCACATAGTAACCTATTGAGACTTTAAAAACTAAACAAGTCCTTCAATATATGTCGCAAACAATCTGATTATTTGGTTGCTTTAAGGTATTTCATTTCATTCTTATATTACATTCCACATGAAGATTACTGCATGACCTCTAATTGTGAATTGTTTTCCTTTTACTGGTGGCGCTTTTACTGGTGGCGCTGGTGGCGCTTTTACTGGTGGCGGTCGGGGGTGGGATGGAGGGGATTTTGATCTAACGGAGTTCTTGTTGGATCCAATTTTTAAGTTAGTATATGATGTACATATTGCATTTCTATAAAGATAAGCCAATATATGATGATATAATGATAATTCATTCTTTGTACATTGTAACACATTGTCATATTCCAGACATTATGGATGTCCCTTTCCCGGTGTTTATCATGGGGAAAGGAAAACAGTATGTGCAAAAAAAAATATCGAAATATCTAGGGATAGGTACATGAAATGTCTTCGAGAGGAATGACTAGAGGAGAATGAAATTGTTAACAAATATAATGGAAATGCTACCTTTCATCCTGTATTACGTCTTCTATAGTCAATGGTCGTCGATTCATGTCTTCTGAAATTTAATCAAATGATACTTAGCAAGCAATCGGATTAAAATCAAATCGCCACTGTCATAAATGGAGATATGACATTCACAAAAAAATTAATGTTTTTGTGACCTTTCGAAGTCGAAGTTGTTTATTTTTAGTGGCCTATCAGATAAAACATTGCAAATTCGTGTTAGGGAGAGATGCTAGTAACTGTATATTCCGAATAATGTATGTCACTTTCAAGACTTCAAAAGTTGAGATTTGATTGGTGTACTGCAAGGTCGTCGGAACATGACCTATAATATTATTCGTGTCCATCAGATCTCCTTCTAAGACTGTGACGATCTGATTTTAATTGTATTAAATTAGCAAAGGAAGAAGATAATTCAGTCAGATTTCTTGTTACATTTAAATTGAAAGATTGTTAGGAATAAATATTGCCGGGGCTGTACACAACGACAAATACCACATGTACATTTCTGCAATTTAAACATTCTAAGCAGTTTTTAATTCTGAGTAAATACCTGTAGACATCGCGGATATCGCCTTATTAAAGACCTAAAAATTCACGTTATAAACACTCTCTTATAGGTTATTTTTTTTTTTTGCTTGCTTTGGGCAGAGGACTAGTTTTTAGCTAGAGGGCAAATTTTTAAAATACCGTTTCAGCTAGTTAAATATGCAGCGGTTTATGTAGAACGAAGTGGATGGATGACTAGGCTTGCGAAGATGAATACATGCTTGATTGATTGGAGTGTGTGTGTGTGTGTGTGTGTGTGTGTGTGTGTGACTAAGAATTATTTAAATATCTGCTTAAATTTGTGTCTGGTGCTAGATGCATAAATTATATTAGAAAGAAGGGACTAAACGATTAAACATATGACTGTATGCTTGGAAACATGTATTTCAAAAGTGGCATTTATTCAACATGTTGACAAGCATGCACCTCAGTTTAATAAGTAAATACTAATTTACATTTTATATCGTAATCTGATATATTAACTAGTATAATACATAGAATACTGCACGATGCTATAAAGGTGTACTATAGTATAATACACAGTATATATCAGAATGTTCATTTGTGGCTAACTAACCCAGAAATGTGTATCAAAAATGTATATTTTAACTAAGAAATTAAAGATTATTTGTGCGTTTATCGATGTTTTATGGAAAACGCTATATGAATATTTTTATATTTTCGGTGAAAATAGGATTTCATACATAGGGCCCAAACTTGGCGCTACTAAACGAATTGCATTTTTTTCTTCACATTAAAGGGAATAAGCATGTCAAGTGTTAGCTTTATTTCGTTCTTTTAATTGGAAACGTTCTGTTGACAACATTGAATGGTTAGATTCTAAACGGTCCTACTAGTACAAAGAGTCGTTCATGCTTGATGACATTCTTAAGAAAAATCAGTCTAAAAAAGACAGGATGAGTGGAGAGAAAAAGTTTTATGATTTAGCCAGCGTGCGGCGCTAGTAACATTTACACTATTTTGAAAAAAAAAATACAATTTAAGGTGTCATGTGTTATATCAGTTTGAATTTTGATACTTTTCGGCATTCCATAGCAATGGATATTGTGCTGGCACATCCTACAGAAACCACAAAGATGTGCCAAGATAAACTTATTATATAAAGTGGAATATTATCAAGAACAACACATATTTGGATGAAAAAAGTTAACTATATGTTGCGAGAGCTCAAGAAGATCTCAGTTACGAGAAATGATCACATATTAACTTTTGGACAAAACAAGCACCATCAGTTTGAATTTGTATATATACTCAGAGTCCAGTGAATAACCGATTGATGTCTTGAATATAATTTCTTCTGAAACACTGCCTTCTACAAGCCATTAGGCTACTCCGAGAAATGCTACTGTTCAATTACTTTTGAAGTCACAACTTAATGTAATAAATTCTGACATAGATGGTTTGTATAATCGGCAGAAGGACTACTTTCAAATGAGCAGAGGTAAAATATAAACAAAAAGAAGCAAAACTGAGTTCGAAAAGAAACTAAAAGGAAGATTCATAATCAAAGAAGATTCCAGAAAGCAAGCGATTTGAAACAAATCAAAACTGAATACTTTATTGGAAGATACTCCTGAACTGCGCACAAAAACCGAATATCGAGACCAGATGTGGTCAATAAAAAATCGAAGAGGAACAACCATTGCTTTTGCATCCCATACTGGATATTGTAATCGATGGTTCAGTGTAAGGGTGCTGCCGGTTATCAAAGTGTTATTAGTACAATATTGCACAAGGCCTGGTCAGAGGTATTGCGCAACTTGGAAAAACAACACTTGAAGACCGCCTCCCTCTAATTATCGTTATCTAGAAGATGATCTCTACGGTGTAATTTGCCCGGTTAATGGATATGGTAATCTTAGATGGTACTTTGAACAAGACAACACACGAGCCCCCGTAAAGATAAAATATGAATTTAATTACAATACAATTAAGAAAAGAATGACACTGTGAATTACAATTTCTTTCTTTCTGAGTACACTTAGTTCAGAAATGCATAAACTGAAGCTTTAAAATAATGGATACATTCATAAGAATCCAAACACTAATAAAAATAAATGAAGTTAGCCGTTAATACTGAGAGTAACTTTCATCATGGAATCGAATGTTCATTTAACATTGGACTGTTGGGTGATTCAAAATGACCTTGTTCGTCGACTGGTTTTTTCTTCTTCTGCGTTAGTCTCAACTTGAGCTTGCCCTTTGGTTGTACGTGGGATTACACAACTCTGTCTTCCGACTTCTTTTTCCGTCTCTGAATTTCGGCTTCCTCGCTATTTCTTATTCGATCTTCAAACTATTTTTCCTTGTGTTTTTTTTTTTTGGCGTGCTTCTGCCGTTTGATTTCCGGCGGACTTTCCTGAGCTTATTATTACGAAGGCACTGCTGTAAAATTACCCCCGGAGTCTTCTCCTATGTTGGAACTAATAAATGCTGACCGTCTCTTGCAGAGGTCTCCCTAGACTGACTAACCTCGTTTGATACGTAGTATATATTTCCCCGATTCTGGGATTCGACACACCCCCTTTTCCTCTACATTTGACCAATCGGAATAAATGCTATTCTTGCGGACCTTTTGAAAACCGTCTATCAAGATGCCAAAAATGCCACTTAGGATCGAAATGTCACCTTATCATTTGTTTCCAATCACTCTGACAGCTCTACGTGCGGAATCACCTATTTTACGCATGTCAAACACTCAGTCCGTTTTCACACTAAATATTGTAACAGTCTGACCGAGGCAAACTAACATTCTTTCCGTTCAAACTCTACTCCAAGACAGTTGATTGTCGGCTAGCCTACGAATTAATTACTGGATTTCACTGACGAAAAATTTGGCACTTGACATTCAGCATTTCATGCAAAACGACAGTTAGAAGTCCACAGAAGTATTAAAATCTTAGATCAATTAATAGAGCATTTAAAAAAGATGGCTTCAGTATAAGTCGAAGTGGACTATACCTTAGTCTACTTCCTAAGCGTAGGACGTCGTCAGAAGGTAAGCGTCAAGTAACCATTGTCCCAGTAAAGTTAATTAGAGCGCAAACACTAAACATATTGATAGCCAGTTTTGCATAGATACAATAAGACATTTGGAGGAACTGGCTTCCATGCTTGGACCAAACGAGGTTTGTTTTATCAGCCTTATCATAAATTTCGCGTCCCAATTGGTTTGTTTGCAGCCAATAAGCACAGTCCACTGCTAATGCATGCTGAGTATAAAATAAGCCTTCCTGACCATAGCTGGGTAATTGTTGCCCAGCATAGCTTATGCCCTCGGTGTATGCCGGCATTGAGATTCGTTGCAACGGTCTTGAAAACAGAGATGATGTTGGCTTTTCTAGCCAAAGGTTAATAGCCATCCGATCTGGAAGATACTCCGTATCAACAGCACTCAACCATGAATTTGACTTTGAAAAGTTGTTTTGTCTGACAGAGTTCGATACCATAATCAGAACTGGTATTGTATAAATTGGACAAGCCGATTCTCGTGTTTACCTTTGAAGGTGGGCCGGATGAAAATCCACGGTATCAAAAAGTCATTAAGGATGTCATCCACCATTTCCTGAAACGTGATCTTTACTCTGTCTCTGGGACGAAGTGCTTTTAACAGAGTTGAGAGAAAGATGGCGCCAATGAGCAGGGAATTAAATGAGTGGTTTAATATTACCTCATGACAAATATGGCAGCCATTTAGAGGAATGAGGTAAGACAATTTACATTGAGCTAGAGAAGGAAAACATTGACTTTGCTGGACAAACGTTTACAAAATATGGTCGCAGTTGAGTGTACACAATTACCCAACCATTGTTGAGTATATCGATCCATTAATCTCAGAGTTCATGGAACAGGATATTTTGTGGAGAGATCAAAGAGGTGTGACAACCATGTCGGTTTAAGCCAATACTTGATTAAGATTGTGAAGTTTGACGACAATATGTGTTGTTCGAAAGCACGAAGCTCATGTATGAGCGTGATAAAAGACAGATGTCTTCTTCCCCTGTACCCCTTGTTCAAACATGTGACGGGCTTAAAGTTCCAGCAACAGATGGAGCCTTGCACAAATTTCCATCCTTATTTGCAACTCAGTCTCAAAACAGAAGACATTCTACCTCGGTCAGCAAACACATTTTGGACCATTCCCTACAATCAGTATTGCCCTTCATTACAATCTGTGCTGAATGCGATAATTTGCAAGATATGACACGTGTATTTCAGCTTTCTGGTCAAGCTGCGCAATCACGAGGTCCTTCACAATCAAAAAGCAGTTCCATCGAAACGCATTAGACGAATGATTGTCGCTGCTAGAGGGCAACGACGCAAAATGTTGGTCATACTAGCTAATGCGTAGAATGGCGAAAGTGTGGATTCGATTGACGAGGAGGAGCTTGATTTGGAGAGAATATCCCTTCCAATAAACGATGTTTATCTTGAAACAAATCTATCTCTTGTTCATTCAATGGAGGAGCATCTTACTTCGCTTTGGGATAATAATAGTTAAAAGAAGTAAATCATTTAAAATTACTTCAGATTTTAAAAATCCTTAGAATCTGTGTGGCTTTGTTGAAGCGTTAATGTTAGTAAGAACTGAATAGATTGAAGTGTATAATTTGTATTTCATTATGCTTCTTTGTTCAAAATTAATTAATGTTTTAAAAATAATTTGAAAAAGTTTTAACTAGTCAAACATTCTTTGTAAAAGCCTGATTAAGTAAACACTATTTTATATAAAAGACAGTTTGTATAGTTAACTAATTTACTTTTCAGTATTACACAAAATTGTGGAAAAATGGGGTGGGGTAAAAAAAATTTGTGACCTCACATTGAGGGGTGTCTGGATTTTGTGACGAAGTATGATGAGGCGGGGAGGTAGGCCAGAAATGGCAAAAATTGCGTTGCGTCATATGCGTACGACCCCTTGGAGATACGGAGTCGTTTGATGGTCGTAATACCGCGTGACTTTAATTTTATAGACTGTATCGAAATCGTTTGTCTATCAAATGGTTTACTAAAGACTATCTCGCTTGTCACTGGTCTGATAACGCACGGTACCAACTACTGAATGCAACTAACAACGAAGTAGAAATGCACTGTTCCCTACAACATGTCACTTCCGCTTTATCTTACGTTAAACGCCGAGCGCAAAATCGGCTAGGCGCGTGATGCCTCTAGGGGTGAAAAAAATCCATGTTTTGTTGTCATTATTTCCAGTATTGATGACGTATTTGACATAATGCCTTTACAAATCACATCTTGAAGACAACAAATTTTCACATGAAAGGAAGTTGTGTGAGTACATTAGAAGACCTTTACTATAGTTTTGATCAGATCTGACATAATCAACCAACGTATATACCGTATCGTATGTACTCTACTATATGTTGCATACAACTGCAAACTGCACATACCCAGATCTGCCGTCGAATAATGTGCCTGTAGATCTGGGTCAATACATTTTGCTCAGAGTAAAAAGAAGAATAATCGAAAAAAAAACCGGATGTCCAAGCGCATTATGCGACTCCAGATCATGGTCTACATTGTTTGAAGTTGGGCCTGACTTACAAGCAAGTACATACAGTACTCCTTTGGTAGCATTTCACAGGAGAAATGCCGTATGTATGGTATTAGTCAAACTTACACCCAATTTTTGCATAATCACCGATGTGAGGGTTTTCTTTAAGAAGATACAAAAATATACATTTAGTTGCAAATATGTGGATGTAATCTTTTTGTAGCACTGGAAATACATACAATTTTTGCATAATCACCGATGTGAGGGTTTTCTTTATCAAGATACAAAATTATACATTAGTTGCAAATATGTGGATGTATTCTTTTTGAAGCACTGGAAATACACACATTTTCATTCATAATCAAATAACTTGCACATTGTATAACATATTAATATGAATAAAATTAAGGAACATTCCGAATTCTATTCATGTGTATACATGTACCTCAAAACACATGTCAAAACTTAATATATTATTAAGGTTTGGTTATACATGAGGGTGATGGAGTGGAATTTCAATAATGAATAATATAGTGGGATTGTTAGTGAACACTGTAGCGTAAAGCCATTTTGGAACCGCCTCCGTTTTTATAGTTTGTAATCTACTAATAAGTTTCCACCTTCATCGCACAAGAATAGTAACAATTACTTTCAAGAGTACAAATACTAGCACAATCTACATCGGAACCATGATGAATATTTTCAACTCTACGAGAATTAGAACCAAAACTTTTAATGGAGTAAGAATTAGCACTTTTATTTATACAAAATCAGTACTTTTCCCTGTATTTACAACTCTACAATTCAGCATTTACATTTATGTCAGGATTAACCAATATGATAACATTTGTAGACTGTTTGGAGGTTCTTTTGATAAAATAAATATTATATTCCTACCTGATGATTTCTACCTGATTCCTACCTGATGATTCCTACCTGCAGAGCTTTGTTTCTATTAGCAATCGGTGAACTTGCTATTGCTTCTCAACGAGATTTTTCTTTATCTTTAAAAATCTCTTTGAACTCATGACTTCTTATAAAAGCACCGAACACACGATATCTAACGCTTTACACCAAGGTATATTAAGGTAGCAGGGTACAGTTTTGTAAACTGGCCCGTGGCAAATTTCTTAACTTACGTGCTCTTTCCCCTTGATCTTCGTAGACAATTTGGAGAGGCCCTTCCGCCCCACTGTTTTTGTGTTTCTGTATGCTATAGATTGATTCATTTTGTAATATTCGTTCATATACATTTTTTAAACGTAAATATTTTTTTTATTTTTTTATTTTATTGTAATTTTTATATATAAATATAAATATTCAATTTCATCTTCAAAAAATGTGGTCATCTGTCAACATATTATCTTACATCATTTGATATCCTCCTCTTCTTGCGAACTGAATGTTTTTTGTGTTGTTCTTGAAACTGATGCCAGGCATGAACATCTTCCATAGTTACTCTGTAGTTTGTTGATAGTGAAATACCAATAATCGGTTAGAAAGTAGAGCTAGCCTCCCATAACGGTAAACACGTGTGTTTGCACTTTGAGCATCACATAGTGTCAAACATTACCTTCGGACATGAAGATTGCAGGTATAAATTTGGGATTACTCTGGTTCTCTGCTTCATATGCTTGTCGATTCTCACCCAAATACACGACTAACTAACCGGTAAACTAATTTAGCAGTAAACCGGCCTATGATAATGGCTTGCCAATTTAGATCTTGTTTGGTATATTGGTGTCTGATATCATCATCATCATCATCATCACCCTCTTGACCTAGTGTGGTCGTCGAGGCACTGTGCTCCTGAACATCAGAGCAACACGTATCCTGGTCCATTCTGTGATGTTGTCAGTCCACTTTTTTCTCTGTCTACCTCTCCTTTTCCAATCCTGGACACTGCTCTGCAGTACTGTTGGGGATAGATTGCTGGGTTTAGCGACATGGCCATACTATTTCAGCTTTCTCGTTTTGACAGTGGAAAGGAGGTCTTCATATTGGCCTACTTTGTGTGTGTGCCCGATGGTGTTACGCATTTATTTATTTGCGATGTGGTCCATGTAAGATATGCCAAGGATGGTTCTGTAGCATCTCATTTCAAGTGCCTGGATTCTTCGTTGTAATTCTGCTGTCAGGGTCCAGGCCTCACATGAATACAAAAAGACTGAGATGACTAGTGCTCTCAATAGTCTGATTTTAGTTTTCAGACAGATATTCTTGTCTCTCTAGACGGGTCTTAGCTTTGACAAAGCTGCCGCTGTTTGTGCTGCTCGTGACAAAATTTCTGCTCCTGATCCCTCTGACTTTAATCTTGGCTGAGCATTGTTTGCCACTATTTGTCATCAGCTTTGTCTTCTCGGCGCTTATCTCCATGTCAAATCTTTAAGATGTTTCATCCAGGTTTTTCACTAAGGTGGCAAGCTCGTCTTCACTGCCTTCCAACCCATCAATGTCGTCTGCAAAGCGAAGGTTGGTGATGTTACGCCCTCCAATGTTGACTTTCCCACAGTAGTTTTTCAGAGCTTCGCTCGTGATGCGCTCTAAGTAGATGGTGAAAAATATGTGCCACAGGAGACAGCCTTGAACTACTCCAGCTGTTGTCTTGAACTAGTTCCCCACATAACCTTGAGCAATTACTGCACTGGTACCCTTGGCGTACAGCTGCTTGGTGGTATTGGTAAACGTTTAACGCATAATGCGCTTCTTCATTGTGGCCCACAATGTCTCATACCACACTCTGTTAAACGCCTTTTGAAATCTATGAACACTTGATAGATGTATTGTTAATGTTGCGAGCACTTTACATACAGAGCCCTGAGATTGAATATTTGTTTATATAGTTATATAATTTTGGTACAGCTGGAGATTGCCTTTTTTGAGGAGTGTTATAATCAGTGACTGGGTCCACTGTGTTGGCCATTCACCTGTCAGCCAGATCTCATTGCAGATTTTTGTTAGTAGCTCTGTCACTAACCCCACCCCCATTCTTGATAAGTTCATCTGGGATGGTGTTCTTCGACCCAGTGGTCAATCTATTACGGGAATAATGAAAAAGAAAAGGTAGAAAATAATATATCAAATTAGATGGAAAGAAGTGTTTTTGATTTGTATTTTATTCAAAATTGGGTTTCTAATTCACACTAGAAAATGTAGAAGGTAAAAATGTCTTCAATTAGAATAATATTTTACTAATTACATCCTTTGTCCTAGATAAGATATGCTGGTTCTCTATAGCCATATTGCAAAAAGCTCAAGATAAGATTTTTGTTGAGCCTATATTGTTGAGAACTAAAACATCATGAGAGCATTGTCATCACTGTCAACAGTTTGTTAAGGTTTTGGTTCAAGTTTCTCATTTGCATATATTTCTTGAACCTCATCATGAATTTTCTTCTAACTTGGGATGAATTATTATATAGTCAATACATTCAACAACATGTTTGCCTGCCTTTGTGACCTTGGGGTCAAGATCACACACAGTTATAGAAGATTTGCTCTTAAGATTTTGGTTATACTTGTTAACATTTTATTTTATAACCTAAACCCCTTGATTGATTTTTTCATATTTTTTATGAAACATTATACGTTAAGACAATTAATTCTGTTGCACACTCACTTGTTCCTTTGACCTTGAGGTCAAAGTCACGCAAAACACATGTATTAAGGTTTTGGTAAAAAAAGATTTCATTGTTTGCATTACCTAAGCCCCTTGTTTACTTTAAATCATACTTTGACTTCAGCAAGGCTAATGCAATTATATCAATAACTTGCTGGTACTTTGCATAAAATCAGAGCATCGCCATCGCCACCTGGAACATTAGAATTCTGGCGCAAATTGGAAGACTCCAAGAGTTGACACATGAGATGGAACACTACACATGGAACATTTTGGGACCCTGTGAATAGAGCAAAAACAAGAACGTTTCCTAGGTGCTGATGTTGGGAGTGATCACGACCTCGTGATTATTAACTTCCGAGTGTCGCAGAAGACAATTACCAAGCTAAAGAACATCATTCTCAATTTCAACCTTGAACAACTGAAGTACCCTAACATCTGCAAGTCATTCCAAGCCACGATTGGAGGAATATTTCCTCCACTCCTTGTGATGGATGTTGATGTTAAAGTGATGACAGATACTTTCAACACAGTCACGACAACAGCTGTCAAGGACATCATTGGCCTCTATCGCACAAAGAACAACCTATGGGTTACAGAAGAGATTCTGAATCTGTGTGATGCTCGCAGAGACCTCAAAAACACCAGACACACAACAGGGTCAATGGGGTACCAAGAAATAAACAAGAATATCAGAACAACCCTGAAGAAAGCAAAAGAAGATTAGATTGGACAAAAGTGCACAGAAATAGAGAGCAGTCTGATAAAGAATAACATCAAAAATGCATTCCAAATTGTGAAAGACCTCACCAGACAGAAGCAACCAAGAGTCAGTACCATCAAGACGAAAATGTAAAATGCCTCACAGAAGCAAGTGACACTGCAAAAAGATGGAGAGTATTGTAAAGAACTCTACAACCATCCATCCACAGGAGACCACACTCGTCAAATGATGATGATTTCCCCATTCTCAATGAAGAGGTGGAGTCAGCAATAAGAGTATTGAAGAATGGGAAGGCAGCTGGAGTAGACAACATCCAAGCTGAATGGGAGGGTGAGGGAGAGGGAGAATCAGTGATAGAGCTACCATAGGTGTCTAATCTACCTCCAGTAAATTCTGTTTAATCGTGCTGATAAGATTATTTTCCAAAACGTGTGACCAAGGAATTCATTGTTTTTAAAGAACACTGGAAGCGTTTCTGCAATAGCTACAAATTCTTAATCATGTCATCTGTGTGTGTGTTGGTTCTTTTGAGACAAACGTGTTTTGTGTCAGTAAATAGTGTATATGGCCTACAATTATACACATATATGCTAGCAAAATTTATTTTGTCTACGTTGTGAGCTAAAATGGGCATATAGACTAAGTAATGTACAAAATTAAATCAACGTTACCACTGCATACAGTGGGCGTATAAAACGTTGCTCATGTTGATTTCATCGATTAAAAAAAACGAATACTCCAAATTGCTGCGAGATGAGAAAGATGTTCCGTTGATAATATTTCGTTTTATACTCCTGTAACTTGTTCCATGACAAGATTTTTGACAAGATTATTTTCACAGTAAATAATCTGTCGGCGTCGATAATTAGCAGCCCATTGTCTGCCCCATCAACAGAAGCTGACCCATATCAGGTTAACTTGCAAACAAATGTAAACCAGATAGTAACCACAATCTGCTGATTTATCCAAACTCTAATCAGTGAGTTCTGCCTATCGGACTTTGTATTCAATACTGGGATAGTTGCTATCCAGGGTTTTAAAGAGGTACACTTATGCGAAGTATATAAACGTAGTGATGCAGAACGAGGCTTGTAGCTCTTGGGCATGATATTTCTCTGGGATTTAATTCAGGTGTAAAATCCACTGATCACTGCTAACAAACTGTATAGACCTAGAATTTCCCCGCGAATTATGGAACAACCGATATGGGTCTGTGCAGAGTGTAGTTGGACGGTTGGTTTAATTGTCGGGTTTTACCAGTTATTTGTTAGATCTCTTAATACTCTCGTTGTGTACTTAGTTGTCTTTTTTAAATCTAAAAGGAAAGTTTCCATCCCGCATTTTATTCCGTTCTTATGTCCCAGATCTCTTCATCCTAGCCACGCGATGAGCATCGCGTATATTGTTAATCTTCATTCTTTCTAAAAATCTTCACATTACAATTAGTTTTATTCAATTATAACTATAAAAATTTCTTGCGAAAGCTAATAGATCTACGATACGAATAAATATTCCAGCTGGATTGCGAATTAAATAAATAATTTCCAAGGTCAAGCATTGCTTTGAATAATAATAATAATAATAATAATAATAATAATAATAATAATAATAATAATAATAAATTATCAAGTTCCACATAATTGTTATTCTTTCTGATGATTAGTTATTTACCAACTTAAAATGCAAATGTTATACAAATGACCGATTCATATTCCTCTGAATATCGCATTCCACTAATTTTACATACACTTTTTCAAACGATATTTTCTCTTTGAAAATTTTTGAAATTATGAGATTCTTTGAGAGAAAAAAATTAGCAACACGCTACATGCAGTACATACGGCATACTTTTATTCTGACCGAGAATATGGCACTGTAACAGAAATGTGCTTATAGTACAAGTCTTAAGATCCGTTATGATAAAAACAGAGCACCTGCTCTGTTTTTAAAACAGAAAAGCAGCTATCAAGTATCTGGTAATTTGAATATAAGTGGTCATTATATGACTGTATTTTGGCAATACAATGTTTGTGACGAGTATTGTTTTTAAATAAGCAATGTTGAGATAAACTCGCTGCTTGTAAACACTGAAACACACCTTCTCTGACTACGACGTGATGGCGAGACAAATATAAATGGATGGGTCCGTTCTGTATTGTTAGTTCGTTCGTTCATAGCTTGTTACAAGAAGTTGTGTGATTGCTTTGAACAAAACCGTTCTATTATATTTAAATTGTTGTCTCACTCATCCGTGTGATTTTAAACGTTACGCAATATGATGTTAACGATTTTAAAAGCTGTATTTTTATCCAATATTTCACAGAGAACATGTTTTGGTCTTATTATAGCTATTATGGATCTTTTTTACCTTGTATTTTATTTTTTATCACTTCTTGTTTGTATTCGACAAGTTCATACGGAATGAAACGTGTGCAAACAAAATTGTTACATGCACTTAAATCACAATAAAACACTGAAGAGATTGTGTTATACTTCAAAAGTAACACGAGAGAGTCTTTTTGTCATATTTTAATATATTTACGGTGTTTCTAATTGGATGATTCGTTTCATATCCTTTTCTGTGTCATGCACTCTTCTACTGATGGAAAATTTCAACCGATAAATAAAATGTAATTTGATATTACCCGTCGACATACGTTTCTCACGCAGGCGCCTAGAATTTTCCATTAGCAGAACAGAGAATGATACATTGGTATTATGTTAAAACTATAATTTCTTTTGTGAATCGATCTTAATTTCTCTCCTCGGCTAAGCTCACAGACAATAATACTTTTTTCTGCCCCTTTTTTTGTATTGCCAACACATACTAGTACAGAAAAACTAAAACTCAACTACGGTATAAGTTGGATTTGTTTTGCATTCTGACAACATTTTTGTTGTCGTCAGTCTAGTATACAGTCTTTCTACGGCTCTTATCCAGTAAGTCGGATAACACACAACTCTGTTGTTTTCAGGTTGGGTGGCCAATCGTCGGATTTTTCAGCTGGTCTGTCTCTTAACTAGGTCATTATTTTTTCAAAGTGTGCCAATGCGGTATTATTATTAAGTTCGTCAGCGGCCACCCTATTTTCACTCCACGTACTTACCCCGAAGTAGTACACGTACACACAAAATATACATTATACTACATGCATACGGCATAGCATGATAGTTTAACAAAGTTTCCCTTTCCTGTATTACATAAATGTTTTTTTTATACGTATCCCGCATCGTGGACATTTGGAACGTCATAATGGAACACGATGAAGTATGGACCATCCACAATGCTTGATGATCATTCGATTAAAACTGTTACTTCTGTCTGAAATTCGTGAATGCATTATGTGTCGGTATATGCTAGAAACCGCTGCATTTTAATTTAAAAAGGTGATGTACCAAAATAACAATCTAAATCCTGTCGAGACGCGACTATAGAGCACATAATTCAATTCGATTTTTTACTATTAATTTTAAAAATATATTTTCAAGCGGTGCATAATCATTTATAGAAAGCGTTTCACGTGTGATCCACTACTGATATCCAATATGTTCACTATCGGTCCAGTGGAAAATTCCATTCAACTGAGTCGATCCCGCGCTTCGCCCAAGCAAAACATTTGCAGGTGTAATACAACTGAAATTGATTCTGCTAGGAAGAGATTAAAAAAGAACACATGTAATTAAATAGTGGCGGGGTTTTAAGTGGGGAGTTCATAGGTCATGTAGAGTGGTAGTAGTAGTATTAGTAATAGTAGCAACAGAAGCGATATCCATGGTAATTATCGATGCTAGAAGAAATGTTCGGTGCTGTAAACTACTACTACTACTACTACTACTACTACTACGACGACGACGACGACGACGACGACGATAATAAGAAAGGAAATAAAGGATTCATGATTCATACAAAACTTGAACAATATTTAAATTTGAGGGGTTACCTTCCATAATTTCCCCCAAAATATATTTGAGGAACTGAGTTTGTTAAATTGAATACAAATTTCTCGCTTTAAATATGCAATTTGTTTGTTGTGTAATGTCCGAAGATAATGAAGAAAATAAAGGGTTATTAGTTGGCAGATCAAGTTACACACGACTGACAGTAGACAAAGAGATATTTTTATTTCCGTAATACAAAATAATCATTGGAAGTACTTGAACACTCCTTGAAAATAATAATCACAAAATCAGGACTGCGCGAACCATACTGATAAATGTAGTTTCAGACAAGCCGAGGGCGTATTGGGTCATGTAACATACTCGAGTGTTTTTCAATCAGAAAGTGAGAGATTAACTTGAAAACGCCTGCCCGTTTAACAGAAGTCTTTCCTGATTTGGACCTTCCTCTTTGGGGACGGGTCATTTTTAGGGGTTTGGAGTGGGGGCTGTGATTTCTTTTTCAAGCTGTCTTTTTTTTCTTTTTCTTTTATCTCATTATAATTTTTGTTTTGAGCTAATATAATGGACATAATTAGTTCTTGTTTGCTTGTTCTCTACAAATCAGACATATTGTTTTTCTCAGGCTATTTGAGGGCCAATATGTTTATTTGTGTTTACCACCACAAAGGGAGGTCACGGGTTCGCACCCCGACTGAGTCGCACCAAAGACGTATAAAATAAAAATGGTATTAGCAGCTATCTCGCATGGAGCTCAGCGTTAAGAGATTGTTATGACTGGTCGGCCTGGTGTCAGGAAAATGTGACTGGATGGGACATCATGCCACATGTCTGCGTCATGAAGCCTCAGTGTTACACGTTCACTGTAAACTGCCACACTAAATACATCGTACCGATATGACTGAAAACTTGGTAAAGCTAAGTTACCCCCACCCCACACCCCCACACACTTTAAAGATTCTCAGATAGTTCAGATTTTATAAAATCCTTATTAGCAAGAACTTAGAGGAGTCATTAATCATCTTAGAAATAAATGGTGCCTCAGTAATAGTTGTATATTTAATGAACAAAGAGTAGAAAAGAACCTTTAATTTAATATGCCGATGAAAACCTGTCTTGTACAGCTAAGCAATGATATACCTTTATAATTATTTGTTGGGGGTAGATTGGCGTTAGTTTGTTCAAATATTCGTATTTAAAATGGATTCCTTAGCTAATGTTTATTTTTCGTTTAGTAAATCGTGCTTTATTTATCTATTTTAGAGAAATTCATTTTTTCGGCAAATGTTTAATATAAACATAAAATTTATCATATTGAATATATATATATATATATATATATATATATATATATATATATATATATATATATACCGTTTTCTTTCAATATATAAATTTACATTTTTGGCATAAAGAGCGTCACTGCTTCAGCTTTTGTATCGACTGTTTTGGTGTACGAGTCCAATACTACTACTACCAATGTGTTCTTCCGATTTCCCAAAGTCTCTTTGTATACCATCCAGCAAGGAAAGCTACTTTACAATCAGGGTTCCATGTATGTTATATCATTTTAAAATAATTTAATTATGACGATTACTTGCAGAGTTTTAACGTGAAGGACAAAGGGCTATGCTCTGACAATTCTAGAAATATATGTACTCGGAAGTTTTCAATGAAGGAGAAATTATTCTCATTATTCAAAACATAAAAAATTGAATCTTTCTCCACTTGCAGTGAAACATGTACTGGTCCTTACCTGTATTGTCAACAAATCTTCTATTTACGATTCGCACACCTGTTCTATGTCACTAGCCGAGTACGTAGTAATCAAAACTACCGTATTTCTGCTTTGGTCATGATTAGCAAGTGCACCTGGAAGCAGAGTTGTATGTGTTTTTAGCAATCGTAATAAAGGTAGTATTGTTTTATGTAACCTACTTTTAAACCAGTTCTTCTACTAAGATTCACCGCTACTAAAACGGTTCTCTTATGTATGTATTACTTAACTTCCATGTGTAGTTTACCAAATAAATCCTTACGTGTGTAATAATTAAGTTCCATGTGTAGTTTACCAAATAAATCTTTATGCGTGTAATAATTATATTCCATGTGTACTTTACCAAATAAATCCATATGCGTGTATTAATTATATTCCATGTGTAGTTTACCAAATAAATCCTTATGTGACAGTTAACTTCCATGTGTAAGTTACCAAATAAATCCTTATGTGTGTACTAATAAACTTCCATGTGTAGTTTACCAAATGAATCGAAATAGAGAAGAGTATGTATCGGCATTTGTTCAAGCAAATAAACACTACACATATAAAGATCATCATGAAAACCAAAACAACCATTTTCTAACATTAACCAAACAATACAATGAAAATGACTTTGTAGAACCTGTATACTTTTTCCTAATCAGTTGGCTTTGCGTAGAACGCAATATATCCACTGCACGTTTGTTATTTTTAAAACATTTTCAGAGGAAATGATAAACTTGGCAACCATAAAAACAAATGCGAGCATTTTGCGTAGTCCGTGTTTTTGACAAGCTTATTATGTCGAATTTCGAGAGAAATAAGATTTTATTTTTCTTTCTCTTTGTAGAGGGTTCTCGTTAACTAGGTTGGGATGGGGTGCCCCCATTAATATTATATTAAATTATTACAGAAGACCCACCCTGGCTCGTTTTTTGTCAGAAATTGAGTTAGTGATGGAGAAATAGATGCAAAGCTCCGAGCCCCCAGTCAGCGATGCCGACAGTTAAATTAATGAATACACACAATGTGAAATTCAAATAAACAACAGTTTAATATCATTCAATAACAGATAGTCATTTTTCAAATAAAATTCAAATTTAAAACGATATCACTCGTCTTTCACTCGACCAAGTGACGGCTATTTCATCATCAGACTTAGTATGATAGGTTTACCTCCTGTCCTGTGGTCCTACTCATCTGTAGTATGCTCCCCTGGATTGATAATCCAGTTCCCTCCAGTCTAACTTCTGCCTCCGTTCTGAATTTTCTTTTTCTCCCAAAGACTCAGGACCAACTGCACTACGGTATTCCCTCTGTCTCCTACAGTTCCTCTGGTCCCTAAAAGGTTCCTGTACGAACACATAAGGACATTAGCATAGCATATTCCTCTAGCTATCTAGACTCACACTAAACAACAATATCATCAGATAAGCCATTCCTTTCTTTGGTCACAAATTCGTGCATATCGCTGTACCCATTCTTTTAGTGAATGCATCAGTGTAAAATTTCCTGATGCGTTTCATCCATACGCACGGGTCGGTTAGTGCGATTATGACTGTAGATGCTAGTAGTGCAGTGAGATCCCGGGGTTGGGGGTAAATACTGGATAGGAAATTAGAAGACTGGATATTTTAGGTGTTGACCAACCTGTGACTCATTGTCAGACATAAACGCAATATTTTTATGTTTTTGACTGGAAGACTGTGTATTAATAATGCTAGTCGTGATTGGGCAATTTGATTCTTCTTGTGTTTCTCAGTGTTTTTGTTTCGCATAGCCTTATGGATCGTTTTTCATTAAGTTTCATGAGGTTACTGTTAATAGAGTACTATTAATTACTTGGACGAGAGAAATGATCTGTGATTATCCTGCGTGAATGTATCCAAACATTTTTAAACAGGAAATCATTTTCGTATCTCCAAATTTCATTCACTGTAGCTCTACCAGTTCGTTTCTGGTTTTCGTATGTTGTAAACGTTAGAGCCATGGTTAGGTTATGGTGCTTGCGTCTGGTTGTAATGAATATTTTCATCGATTTTAATAAAAGAAAATTGCCATAAATGTTTTATAAAGCATTTGCTACCGGTTCCATCTGATTTGCCTAGCAAGTTGGTAGTAGAACATTTGCTTCTAGAGGCGGAGGGAGGGGCTGGATTTGAATTAGCGTTGGAGCCTGTGCCCCCACCGCTACCTTTTAAAAAAACAACACCCAAAACACAGAAATTGTACAGAAAAGTAAGTTTTCTAGTCAGGCAGATGCTTAATAGCATGCAAGATGCAGTAGCTACCGGTCATTGGGTTCCCATATGTGACTCCTCGCCTCGCCAATCTTTATTTCTGGATCCGCCTATGGTTTCCAGTATGGGATGTAAATGGCTGCAATCAGTAAAAGAAAATAACATATATATATATATATATATATATATATATATATATATATATATATATATATATATATATATATATATATATATATATATATATATGTGTGTGTGTGTGTGTGTGTGTGTGTGTTACTATGTATCTCAAAAGCCTCTCAGCCTAGACATCAAACTGAACTGTGCCATGCATGTTTTCTTGGAACCATTGGATCATGCTGAGAAGTTGAACAATCCGTTTCTGCTTATAAGATCTAAAGTCGTTGTGAAGTCAAAGAAAGCTATGTAGAATGGTTCTCTCTGTTCGCTGCACTATTCTTGCAGTTGTCAAGGCGAGAACATCATGCTGATGGTGGAACTTTCTGCTCTAAAACCGCACTGTGACTCAGAGTAAACACATTTCGTACGTTTCTGAAGTCTGTTCAGGACTATTCCAGAAAACACCTCGTCTATATGGAGCAGCAGGGAAATGACGAGGAAGTTGTAGTGTTCGCTCCTGTCTCCCTTGGTTTATTTAATGGTGTTTATGTTAGCTGCTTTCATATTTTATAATATTTTGCCCTCTTTCCAGCATTGGACAAAGTAACTCATG
The DNA here is from genome assembly GCA_030141615.1 of Unio pictorum. NCBI lineage: Eukaryota > Metazoa > Mollusca > Bivalvia > Unionida > Unionidae > Unio > Unio pictorum. The sequence goes on along the minus strand of JARLTB010000173.1, from coordinate 2,372,435 downwards.
GCGGTGTTAAGAGTATAGTTCCGAGTACTGTTCTACAGTCTGATCCATTTGCTGGCCCCAATTACGTATGGTCACCCCTGCATTTCATTTTTGAGTTGATGTCGTCATTAGATAGGACATACTGCCTTTTTCATGACAAAGTACATGCCTCTTATGCTGCATGTATATGCTGATGTCTGGATGTTCTGACATAGCTTCAGTCCATTGTCATTGGCGCATCATATTGTAATATCTTGTCCACTTCTGGCAGCTCTCACAGCCCTTCAGAAATTCTCGTTTGGGACGCTCTTATTGATGGAAAGGGCGATGATGTTGGCCCCACTGAATGGGATCATTTCATTAGAGTTTGTTTCGAACAAGTCATTGGTCTTGTTCTTTAATTTACCAAACTTTGGCTGTGCTGAAGATAACATTATTTTAGTTGCTCTAATTTTTGACGTGTACTCGTGCCATGGTTGATGGAGATACGATCGTGTTGCAAGGTCTCATTGTACATATGTGACTTATCTGTTTCATATGTAGTACAAACCCTGAAGCAGGGGATTCCTTTGTATTTCCATAGCGTAATTTCTGTGTTCCAAGGAATGATCCGTGTCACAGTGACTGCTATGGCAGCTGCGAAGTTTGGGAACACTGTTGAGGCTGATACGCATACACAACATATAATAAGGAATGCATGGTACTAATAAGGTACGAATTAAGACAGCTCTGTCATTCCATATATTACTGTTAGAGTTTTAAAATGTGTTTCTTGTATAAATGCGCGAGAAGAAAAATATATGCACACCTACTTACACAGTAGACATTGCGTTATATTTTACCAAGTACCCTATCTGCCATGTATGTTTTCATGGGGGCTCCGGGTGGTCGAGTGGTCTAAGGCGCTCGCCGTTACAGACCATTCACGTCTCATCTCTGTACTCGTGTCTTTGAGTCTTGGCTTGGCCAACAAGGATATGCGAGAAAGCTTGCCGGGATATCGTCCTCTATACTTCAAAGCGTCTCGTTGATTTGGATTTGGTGCAAGCGGAAACTGAACATCTACTTTCAGATATATAGGATCATCATTTAAGCTGCTCGTTGGCTTTTCGTTAGACTACATTTGCAATACTGAGCTAAAATCTTGCTTAATTCGAATGTCTGTCGATACTGCTGTAACACTTACATAACATATATCTGCATGTTAGATGGGACGATGTTAGTTCACTATTAACCAAAGAACACAAAACACTTATTTAATCGGACACATAATGACCAGTGTCCAAATGTTAGGTAATGCTGAAACATGACAGATGAAATACGACACTACAAAATAGGTTGGAAGTCTCAACGAGTCAGCGCCGCCGTCTGGGATGATTACAGGATTTGGCAAATGAAGTTCACGCTTAGGTTTGACCGACAGTGACAATGACTCGGGGTAAGATAAATTAACCATCGATCAAATACGGCTCAATTCATATTCCTGCATACAATATACGCCTGTATGCATTACAAAGCCGTCAGTTTGTACCATGACAGAAGCTCCATCATGTGACCTAACTTGATTTTTAACTGATGTTAAAATAGATACAAGTAGAAAATAGTGGCTGTTTTGGAACCTTAAATCCTACATGTAACTGAATTGCAAATGAGGTTCTCATCATCAGTTTGCATAGATAAACACGCTGATATAACTTGTTTTGTAGTGGAAACAAATATTACAACGTCTGATGATATCATCCACATTTTATTAATGTTTTTGTTGGCCAACATATCTTGGGGAAAATAGCTTGTTACTATCCACATAGTTAAACACAGTTTGTAATCAGTATTTTAGTATAATTTTAAATATGTATACGAAAGGAGAGACAGTAAATTCCTGTCGCAAAGCAGTATGAGCGTGCGCTTTACAGCCATTGTAGTTCCGAATAAAAATAGAAACAATACTGTGTTGAATGCTTAAACGTAAACTGTATTAAAACATATTTTGATCATAAATGTTATATATCGCGGTTAAAAAGATGTTTACACTCCCTTTCACAAGTGTGTTTCTTCAAACAGGAAACGTATCAATCTAAAAACACTGGACCCATTGTCAGTTTGTTTGAATACAGCGGTTTTTAAAAATGGAAACGTTATTGCGGATAATAAAAAAAATATTTAAAAAAAATAAGCTATACAGATATAAGAGTTTTCGAAACATTCCAGGTACTTGTAATGGAGAATTAAAAGTGGATATTACAGTATTCTCAAACAAGTACGTAGGTCTTGTCTCTTTCATCTCCGCATGCAGTGAATCTTTATTTGGTTCCGTTCTGTGACGGGGTGTGGTGGGTGCATTGGAACACTATTGAAAGTGGATAAGACACTAGAAGGAGTTGACTGAACATAGTTTTCCATATGCCAGCAGGGACAACTCAAAGGAATTTTAACGGACCCTTACGAAAAACAAATTTCCCTTCCAATGAAAATAACAAATAATAAATTCGAAAAATTAAAATGGACATCGAACATGGGGTTGTCATTTTGTAACTAGCCCTCCTCAAAACCCAGAGTTAACGAGCCAGTGGATACACTGAACCTTTCACTGGACAAAGTTGTTTGCTCTACAACATTTACAACATTTACAACATTAAATACAACAACACGTGTTTCACCTACTGAATTTACATTTAGTTTTATCGCTATTCTGAAAGCATGAAATTGACTTCGTCTATGTGATGAAAGCGTACATGACACAGCACAATATACAATAACTTTGCATGTCACTAAAATACAGAAACATTTTTCACATTGTAGTTATTACTGGCTTCTGAAAGTGAACATATGAATTTGTTTAGTTTATCTCTGAAGTTTATGAATTGAAAATAGTCTAACTATCTTCTGTGATACGCGTATCAGAAATAAAGCCGAGATCTGTGTTCCCAAACGCAAATGAAAATAAATAGAACTGTTGGTCCTTTGTTCATGATGAGTTAGCATTTAATACAAAAATGGTCAACACTAGCTGTGATCTACTACTATGTTTTAATTAAATGTAATATCGCAGAAAAAGCTGTACCAGCTGTGAATGGGAAAAGTCTGCTTCTTCCGTAAAGTTTGTCAATACTGGTTAATACTCAGTCCTGGAATCAGTACTAAAAAAAATTGTCTTGGGACAAAATATAAAAATACACTCGTAAATAATGAATGTACTTTACTTTAATCTTACATAAAGGCATTATAGAAACTCTTGAATAGACGCATGTGACGGAACATTTATCTTTACAAGACTATCAAAGATTTAATTATAGCGAAAGTTTGTTTACATTTATTCGATACTTCCTAACAGCGGAAGTATCGAATACATACATACATGCATACATGCATACATACATACAATGTTCACCTTATACGTTCTATATTCCCCATCCCCACACGCCAAATGTAAAAAAGGGGTGCAAAAATGAATACGTGTCAAATTTGGTCACGTTACTTTGAACGAAAGACTTCTTTCGGTACTCGTCAGTAAACATTATATTATGAGTTGATCGTAAAGTTGACATATGACATCACAATACAAATAGAATGCTTGCTCCACCACATGAAGTCTGCTTTAATCTATAATTGCAATCTGGAACAGAGGTCATTGTTAGTGCATGCCTGAAGATTAAAATCTTAAGAGTATTGTTTCCCTTGACTTAGCGTCGGTACCATGGTTACACTACCTTGTATGGATGTGTTATCTGAACATGTATTGACGAGCATGTTTACCAAATCTGAAGAGTGCTCATCGTGTCATCACTTTTTCTCAACGTTTGACCTATGTTTATTTAGATAGGAACTTAACTGTCTTTTAAACTCGTGAATATTCAAGTACACGAGGATATACTTCACTTCAGTCCGATTAAAATAACACGTGAAGATCTGACAGCGACGGGTTAGGTTCTTGTGACCTTTGAATTAACCAATGGACATGCAGCTTTCAGAAACCTGGAAGTGAATCAAATTGTTCGGCACACACTGATGCTCTTCATCCATGTTGTTCAGTCTCCCAAACGCAAAGATATATGACTTCATTTAATTGGCTGATAAAGTTTGCGATTATGATATAGTTCTTCAAAACACGGCCCTTAAGCGGTCACTGTCAAATCCTTGCGTAGGGCAGTGAAAATCTGATTTTTAATCAAACTGTCGTTTCCTTTAGTATGATGGGATTGCTGTATCACAAAATAACACTAAAAATCGACCCTTATTAAAAGGACAAACGTGAAAAGAAATTAATTTGGTAAATTTATGTGACTTGGCAAAAACAGTAGTAACAGCAACAAAAACAAAACAAAAACTCAAACAAGAAAAAAAAATGACAACCCCCACCCCACCCCCAAAAAACTAATTGAATGTTTAAATGTAAAAACTGTTGAGTATTTCCTAACTTTGAAATTAAAAATAGAGGTTGAATCCCTTAAGACGAAATGGTACGATATAGCTAAAAGTCAAGTTTTGTAAATTGTAGGAAATGCAGTTTTTGATGAAATGCCATTACGAGTGGTAAGCAACTATGCCAACCAAGGGATGATCGGATGCTGGCGTTGATACAGAACTTAGTGAAATTATTCCCCTTATTTTGTCCAATATCTACACCCCACGAGGCATGAATATTGAAATCATCTCGTATCCGATATTGTGCATTGCCAGTTACGTTTGTTAGCAAGTAATTTTACTCGCCGTTTTCGTTTCGTAGCTTTGCATATCGTTATTGTACCATACCATTTTAACTGTACTATTCCATTTTAACTGTACTATTCCATTTTAACTGTACTATTCCATTTCTGAAACGTCTCTCACCGTTTGACGACAGTCCCAATGGTTGCGTAAAGGTGTGTTCCATTTCTAATGAGTTAATTTTCGTACCGTGTTGTTTTAGTATTGTAACTGACTGTATACCTTAACGTACCGTACCTCGCGTCATTGCATGGAATAATGTATGCCGACAATAAGCATATTTTTCTTCTCTAATCTCCATCTGAAATTAACTTTGCGTCACGATGCACATTTTGGGATTTACCAAGGATACTTGCTAGGTTGCATTGGTAATCTAACACAAAAAGGTAGTCGGTCATTATAGTAATTTCCTACGCAGAGTATTTCTTTGTGTTTAAAGGAGAATAAACATTTAGTCACATGAAGGGGGTGGGGGTGGGAATTCATATTTCATGGCTGCCTGATTAATTTGAATTCTATTATAAGAGCTTTATTTTCACTTTTATATATTTTTTTTGAGGATTGATTCATTTCTGAATAGTATTAAAGTATACTTAATGTTAACGTTGTTTATTGGTGACATAATTTTCAGCTACATACTTCACTTTTCAGGGACGCTTATTTGTCCACCATCTTACAATATTTTTCGTAACCCAGATTATGATCATGCTGTGTGCACTCATATAACGTAAATAAACAAATGTTCACGCTACCTTAAATGGAAATCTTTTCATGCAAAAAATTGTTTACCGTTCGATTTTAGAGCGCATTATTATCTCACATGGCAAGTAATTATTCATATTCGCTCAGCTGGGATAGTAGATCGACTTCTGCAGAAGGAAAACCTCCATATCCGCTTTTTGAGGTTGTTCCTGTTGTATATTACAATCACCAATGAATCTGTCAATTTCAATTCAAAACTGATTTATACAAATCATCCGAATGAATAGTCAGTGTACAAATACAAAGTAACTAAAATGAAGTCACAATCTTAACGTTTATTACGTTTATTACGTTTATAATCTGTAAATTACAGAGTGATATACATGTTGTACCACATAATTAGTTAAAAATCAATATTATCTCACGAATTAATGAATATCAAGTTGTGGGTATACAAAGACTTGCTAATTGTTTCTTTTTGAGACACAATCATATGGGTATTTTACAATTATATGTACACACTATAGAGTGGATATACTATACAATACTTTTTTATAAAAAAAACCATCTCTTGACGACTGTCATTGATGTTTAATTCTCTTATTCCTGCTTGACAGATAATATGTGTATGATGCAACTTGATGCAGGTTGTAACACCTTTCTAATACGTTGATGAAAATTGGGTGGGGTGGGGGGTGGGGGGTGTAGGTATATAAGAACAAGATGTCTTTAAAATACACAATGGACCTGTCACCTACATGTACAATGTTTAGCAAATATAAAGGTAAACTATCTCTCGAACATGAAAGCAAATAATGCTGAGAGAGAGAGAGAGAGAGAGAGAGAGAGAGAGAGAGAGAGAGAGAGAGAGAGAGAGAGAGAGAGGAACAAAGAAATAACAAAAGTTAGTTTTATATTGTAGCCGCCGGTGAAGACAGATGATTATTGTCGTAAGCTGTCGAGCTGTTTCTAGGCAATCTGACCTTTTAGGTACAAGACCTTTAACTCTTCCTACTCAATCACATATTCTAGATTTTTTTTCAGTTAAAATATTCTTCATGAAATATTAAAGTGTTCTTGTACGGATAAAATTGAGTTTAACTTATAAAATCCTTAAAATTCATCCGTTCCTTTGTTTATTTTAGATATTGATTTTCAAATATCTTATCTAATCTGACGAAAACTAGGTCAATTGTCTGACTGGAAGACATGTGCAGTTAAAAGGTCTTACCAGCAATCACTGTTGACATGTGCTCGGTGAGATTGAAACTCTGGTGTATATGTTGTTGTGAGTTGTGACATTGTTAAGGCCCATTGGTAATACGATTAAGCTTCAATGGGTGGGTGGGTGGGTGGTGTATAGCTGTAATAAGTGGAAAATTAAAAAGTATAAAAAAAATTTAAAAGTGTAATTTAAATGTGCGGGTACTATTTGTTTCGCCGAAAATGTATTTTGATGTTGGTAGTTTACGCGCAGTAGATCTCGACATTGAGACAGAATCAAGCTATTGCATTGGCTGTATCGTACGTACTACATACATGAAGACTAATAAATATGCAAAGAGTATCGCATTTCGCATACACGCTAGACCTTGCGTACACGGTTTGTGTTACACATCACGATGCCATTATATGGAAGCTTTCATACTTGTATTAATTGTATACCAGTAATCCAATGGCTATCAAGCATATAAAAAGTAATCTCGATCTTTATACTGCAATGACTTGTTTGCTTGTTTACATTTCATTTATTTTCCTCTCATCTTTCACCGCTTGCAGTTCTGTAAACATTTTAATCGTTGAAGTTATCTTCCGTTATTATCAGTCATTCGCTTTTGCTACCTGCACAAAGATAATAAAAAGTACTTGGCAGTGGGTAATTATCCTAAATGAACCTTATATTTATGCAAAAATGGAAACTACGTTGTTGTAAGAATGAGAAATATTTTAGATGTGGATGGCACACCCACAAGATAAAGGTGTGGTTCAAATTTAGAAAAAGAAAACTTTTTAGAAAGTGCGAAAAGATCAGGTAGATATATTAACAGTTGCATACATTGGAAGAGGGAACTTCACTTAGGTCTCTTGGATGTTCCAATTGTCACTGATCGCGAGTATTAAACAACATATAACACATAATTCTTAGTGACGTTGAAATATAACATGCATATATGTTTCTATCCACGTGCTTTTTGTACAGGGAATCAAAAGTGCCACGTGTTGGAAAAGAGCTGACACTTATTTGAACAATTAGTTAAATACATATTAGTGGCAATTTCGTTAATTTATGGGTAATACATAGCCCCTGATATTTATGTGTGACATTTAAACACCGAATAATTTCGTTTATATCGTCGTACAGTGTAGTCATTTTGGAAGACATTAGACTTTTAGAAAGCTGGAGGTGTAAATTAGTCATCAATTGAAATATTGATTTACTAACATGGTAAATAAAGGTGATGAGTAAGAAATGATACAGAAAGTAGAATTTTATTTATTTTTCTATGTCACCTTATGGTAATGACATGAAATCTCCAGTGACCAACAATGATTTATATAGATCGAGGCAGGATGGGCTTGGTAATTGCCATCCCTTGCATACATCAAGCATCTTCAACAGTTTATACGTTGTCCTAGTGTGGACATTCAAGTGTGTGTGTGTGTGTGGGGGGGGGGGGGAATATAGCAACGTTGAAATTATTAGAGCATGAATAGGTCACCACCGTATTCCACCTCGTTGTGGAGTCTGAAATGGAACCTATGAGACCAAAAAAATAGAGAAGCTATCGCCATTTAGACCATACAGATTTCGCATCCATTAACCTCAGAGACTCTTTTTATTTGCAAGTGAATTTAATTGAACTAAATACCAAAAAGTTACATTGAACAGAACAGCCAGTATTATTACTGTCTTGACCACTCCGGTGGTCCAGTGGTTAGAGCGCCCGACTCGGATAGGTCGTGTTTTCAAACCGGTCGCGTCTTTAAAAATGGTACTAACAGCTGCCTCGCTTGGCACTCATCATTAAGAGGTTAGTGTTAGGACTGGTTCGCCTGGTGTCAGGGTAATGTGACTGGGTGGGATATGATGCTACATGTCGGCGGCATGATGCCCCAGTGCTGGACATTACTATAAATTGCCACACTGCAGACAGCGAGCGTACCAATATGACTGAAAAATCTAAATCACACACACACACACACACACACACACACACACACACACGCACGCACGCACACAAACACACACACACAATATCGTATGTCTTTTTACATATGAACTTTCAACACATTGACTTGTCGGTATTTTAAAGTTCGATTTAGTTTAGTAGCATACTAAAGGGTGTTGGTGGTACGAACGGGGCATTTGCCCTGGCGCCAGAGTTCTTGGGGCGCAAAAAGCACGAGCGAAAGGTTTCCTGGGGCGCCAAAAAACCCATTGGACTGTCGTTGTCAGGGACGTGATTTTCGGGGAGGGGGGGGGGTAGGGGGACTTAACGGGCTTGTTCATTTTCGTATATAGGATACATCAATTTTACAGCACATGCAAATCCTGCTCCCCTCTCATGACGTCACTGGTTGTCGTCGGCCCGGGCGTCATTTTCTTTAAATAACCCATTGGTTTGGTGTATTGTTTTACTGGGCAGCAACACAAGAAGGTAATTTAGTGCAGAGACAAAAAATTGCTTTGATAAAAGGAAGTGCTAAGTTAGCCAATAGTCTTATCCAATGGTTGGACTCGAACGGTATTTTCAAGAAATAAGCCTGTATAACATTAAGAAAAACGAGCATAAACGTTTTACTATCGTTATGGCCAATTATTACAAATGTAGAAAAAACATACATTAAAAACTATCGGTTAGTCGATCTTAGAATGTTGAGAGAGAGAGAGAGAGAGAGAGAGAGAGAGAGAGAGAGAGAGAGAGAGAGAGAGAGAATTATTATTTAAAACTAGGAATGACCACCTTAGAGTTACATTTCACATCATTTTAACTTGTTGTGCATCATTTTCAAGGTTGGTCGGAAATTATCGTGTACTCGTCAAAGTTTATTGGTTAAAGTGTGTCATTCCTTCAAACGGAAGATAATGGCGTTGGAGATTGTTCAGGACGCACGTTACTCAGTTCCCATAGTAAACATAAGCAAACACCATGATATTAAAAATTCAATAACTTTAAATTTCTGAGTGCTAATGGTCCTACCTATAATTATAAGTTTATAGATATTCATGACACAGCATTTGTGTAGAGAAAACCAAATGAGCTGCGGCATTTTCTGGACCTTCATGTGTTGAAATATGTTTTCAATTCCGCATCAAAGAGACAAATGTCGGTAATGAGTTTTGCAAACTCGAGTCTGCAAAAGAAGCGAAATTCCATCAATAAAACGTTGTTACTTTGTTTTATCAGTTACAACTAGAAGACACACTCAAAAGATTATTTTGTTTACTAATGTCTTATTTTTATCATTAACAAATCATGGGCAGCCAAACAGGTATAAATTCTAGTATAGCCTATAATTCAACAATTTCTACACTATTTTCATATTCGTCTATACAATTAGTTTGCGTGAGTACTGTTACAGATTGCACTCATCGGATATTCGTATAACATAAATCACAGAATCATTTTTCCACAGTTCGTTAAATGTTATGTTCTTGTTTATTGGTGAATTTTTTAAATTTTGAAACAATTAAAATCAGCTGATTAAATGGAATGTTTCTGGTCTACCGTCCATTGAAAATTCAATCCAACTGTCTTTGTTACAGGGTATGTATATATGTTTAGAACGTTACGAAATCCACATGTCAGAAACACAGGGTCCAAATTTTCATGTGGACACTTCATGGGACACTTGCGCCAAATATTTATTCTCAAACTTTAAAAGGTAGAATAAACTTAAATAATATATATCCTTTAATTAAAACAATCAGTTGTACATACCTACATGCATGCAGAGAGAGAGAGAGAGAGAGAGAGAGAGAGAGAGAGAGAGAGAGAGAGAGAGAGAGAGAGAATTAAACCATCTACCAAAGTAGATTGTATGAAGATTTATAAATTTATAATAGGAAATAAGATTATCAGTTTCTTTTTTATACGAAGATTAGAACTTCTTATCAGAGTGAACGAGTGGTGTAAGGTGATCGCCTTTATAGATCACTCACATATTTCACCTCTGTGTATGTCAATTCGAAACTCCGTTCTCCTTCATGTGGGTATGTGAGAACGATTGTAAGTAGATTCCCCTGGGTCGGTGGTTCTTCCCCGTTTCTTCCTCCACCAAATATACTGGCAGCTATAAATTGCCTATAAGGTATTGAAAAATGGTGTTAAAACCAGCAACAAAAAAAGAACATTTTATCAGAATCTTTAGACGTTTATATTTTCATTTTATGTTTAACGGCACTGCGTGAAAAAAAATTACGTGGGGAAACTTTACCGTTTCTAATGGACAATTTTATTTTATTTTGCAATTGTTTCAGACACTTTATCTGCAGTAATTTTTTAGTATTTTAGTATGTTTCAGATTATACATAGTATCCATTACAAATGTTTATACTAATGAAATACCTAGAGTTATCCTGAATTATAGTATTTCATTTCGTAGGAATACAAGTGTTTCCATCAAAGCACTAATATTATTTCAAAAACCTTTCTTTATCAACATTCATTTAATAAAATATAATTGATAATTTATCACATATTTATCAATGATTGTTTCTTTTTTTGTTCCATAAACATCGTACTGTTAAAAAATAAGAGTCAATATAAGTATGTACGCGCGCCCGCACATAGGGGCAAGGGGACGGGAGCACACGCACCCCCTCCCCCATTTCACCGCTAAGCATGTTTTGGCTACATCCGTAAAACTTTAGCGGATCACTGCACGTGTATCTTCCTCCTTCCCCCCGAAAATAATTCTGTGGGCGCCATGCACTTATGGACATGTTGATCTCGTAGCGTGTATAGATTTCAACAAAAATGGCATAAGTATCCCATATCAATAGAATTTTCTATCGCAGTTATGTTATTAAATAATTCGAAGTTTTCTATATTGCCCTGAGCAACATGTGACTTCGCTTCAGATAAACTGAAAGTCACGAAATTTCAGAAAACTACAATTTAAAATTACAATCAACACACACACACACACACACACACACACACACACACACACACACATATATATATATATATATATATATATATATATATATATATATATATATATATATATATATATATATATATATATATATATATATATACTTTTTTATTCAAAATGTTCTGTGTGGAAATAGTCTTACTATTCTAAGTACGTTTGCTAATGTGTTTCACTTCGAAAAAAATTGTTTATCCATCTTTTCATAAAATGTCTTGTTAAATTGTAGGCCATCTTGATATGCTTTAGCGGTTGTCGAGTCCTGCTCAATCTTCTGGTAGTAAACAAAAACTGTTTTTTAAGATTGAAGAGTCGCCATCACAGAGAAGCATCCTGTCAGAGATTGGTCGCCTGGTAACCGTTACATTATCATTTTTACAAGTCAAATCACTTAGGATCAAATAAATTAATTAAACGTTTGCAGTTCTACAACCCGGTAAGCAGGTCAACCAAAATTACTTTGAGAGTTTGTTCAACTCGAAAGTCCGGAAAATATACAACATGCACAGAAACAATACGGTATTACGTACGTATATGATCAATCTCTGTTTTGGGTATATACGGCCATTTACAACATTAAATGATGCTCACATAGGGGTATTTGTTTTTCTCTATATGTTATTTTGATATCGGTGATCTTTCAGTTGTTTATGGTGAAACCCATATTTGTTATCCATGCAGTCATCACCTTTAGGGCATTATTCTACAGTCCTTGTGGTCTTATAGACTTGAATAATGTTGTAAATGTATTATTACATGTCTCTTCTTACAAACATTAATTAGAAATAATACAATTTTCTGTTAAAATCGTTGTGCGTTTACCGGTAGAGACTGAGTCATTCATTCATCACATAAAATGAGGCCGGCCTAGTAAGAGTGACAGCAAACAATGGCTTCTGAGGTCAAGTACAACCTATAATTATATCTGCCTAGCTTAGCTAGTAAAATTCCCAGCATTTGCGCAGCTCCTAAAACGAGCAAGAGGCCACAATTGCGATGTTGGGATTAACGTGAAACATTTCCAGGTATTTGAGCAATCGACGATATATATATAGAGCGCCTGACTAAATGCAGTGAACTATATGTCGAAGCTCTTTCATCCAGGGGTTTTCCCAGGACTGAACAGGTTTGGGCGCAATAACATCTATTTTTAGGTAACGAAACCAGGCGAGACGGTATAAATGTTGGCGCTGTGTTGTAAACTGTTTATAAAACTCCATGTATCGAAGGAGACGAAACTGCTAGCGGTATTGTGAAGGAGTGCGTAACTGTGATAGAGATTTTTTATTTAAGAATATTTCAACTGAGGATTTCAACTGAGGAATTGTAGATAAAATGTAAGTCGATTCTCTTATAATTGATAAATAACAAATTGTCTGACTTATAAATTTGCGTTTCGTGTTTCTGATAGCAAGCACAGGGGCTCGTATCGTTGCCTACATTTGACCTGTCATACATGTACTATATAATAACTACTTATTAGTTACTGTATATTACATGTATGACAGGTCAATTGTAAGCAACGATACAAGCCTTTGTGATAGCAAGGAATATGGTGATGCAGTTGTGGTGATGATTTGGACGGGTACGTGAAAGTGATGCGATACTCGGGTAACATAGAACCCAGTCTTCTCGGGCAGGTGTGTGTGTGTGTGTGTGTGTGTGTGTGTGTGTGTGTAGCGAGAGAACAATTTATTTGGACACTAAATACTATGAGATTTAAATGTTTTTGGAATCCTAAATTTTTAGAAATGAAACTTAAAGTATAACTGTTTACATTTTTGAATGTTTGTATTGGTACACATGTGTTTATAAGCCGCCTGTTATGTTTTATCTGAAACTGAAAATATCCAAGTGTAAATAATATCTGGTCTCAGTTTTCAAGTTATTATTATTATTATTATTATTATTATTATTATTATTATTATTATTTACAGACTAAAACGATGACTCGAATGGAATGTCGACGATCCCTTTCCGCTCCCACAAGTACAGAAAATAATACAAGGATTTCCACCCATGATAGGGAGGAATCTGAATGCAATGAGATACCACAATCGAAGTCATACCCTGTCTTCCAAAATATCGGGACAAGCCAGTGCTTGAACGCTTCCAAAGAAGTACCGGACACGGGCCAATGCTGTCATCCCTCCCTTATGGGTCTTGCCGACGGCCATTGTTCCAATGTATTGGAATTTTTCAGAGACATCCCACAGGATGTTCGGAAATGTCTCGTCGAATTTCTGTCATCTGGAGTAACTGGCGATCTCCAAATACACGAAGAGAACTTTCATCATTTTTTTCATGTCGCCAACCATCTTAATTTGCGAAGACTACTACAGTGTTGTGTGGAGGTGTATGAAAAAGGAGATAAAACTAGAATCAAAGAAACAATTGGTATGTGTGAATGTGTTCATTATTTGGAACAACTAGTTGCAACAGCGTATCGAAGAGAAACATCTGTTCTTTGGCATGAAAAGGACTTGGATTCGGATCGAAAGTTTCAAGTTCTATTCTTGTCTAAAGATAAACACGCAAGAAAACAACCCGTTGTGGTGATAGATTTTGCAAGAAATTTCAAAATATATAAGCAGGACATTGAGAAGGTAGACAAAGTTGGAGTTGGTTTCTCTGCTTGTGCCTTCGAGCAAGATGGTTGTCCTTACATATTCGTATCGGGTGGCGAGGAAAAGAAAAAGAGTCAAATCTGGCAATATGATGTGATTTTGGACAAGTGGTCAAAAGCAGGAAAAATGTTACACGGTCGATCACGTCATCTTATGGTCGCCGTGAAGGATAAGATTTATTTAATCGGAGGACAAAATGTAGCATGTATTGAAGAGTTCGACCCCATCAATGGAAAATGCGTCGAGATTGGATCTCTCGCTGTTGCAGCATGGTCTTCAACATACGCAGTTTACCATGACACTATTTATATTTTCGGTGGAAAGAATCCTGCAGGCTGCATTTCTACAGTGCAAAGTTTCAATTACAAAACGAATCGGATCGCAAGACTGGGAGACCTGCCTTGCGCATGTTCAGGAAGTCGGGCCGTTGTCCTTGGTGACTTTATTTTCATAGCGACTTCTGAAGGTCATCTGATCAAATTCAATCCAATGGATGGAAGTTCCGAGCTCTGTGCTTTACAGCCATGCATTAGAAGGCACTTCGTGATGTTTGTTCGTAATGAAAGAATATATATAACTGGGGGTGTGAGAAAATCTGATGAGAAAGGCGCAGATGAAAACCATTTGTATAAATACACTCCAGAAACAGACACCTGGAGCGACGTTGCGACACTGTCAACGTCACTTCCCGTATATACGTATTGCACTGTGCGCTACTCTGGGAAGTGCAGAATAGTGCCGTTTGAGAAATTCCGGTAAAGGCCAAGACAGGTGTTGAAAATAATGCAAATATTCAACGACCTTTGCTGAACATCAAGTAGCGTGAGATGTGACAAACAAAATAAACTATACTCGATTAGGACCGCTAAATGAAGTAGCCGATTTTTATAGTCTGACTTTTTATATTTTGTTATAGACTTTTTTGGTCATTTTTATACCTTTTATGTATTTACGCAATTTTGTTTAGAAACACAGTCTTTGTATTTGTATGACTTGTGTTGTGCAGATGATCATGAATGGTGTGTTTTTAAATTTAGTGCAATATATGCTTTTAAAATCGGCAAATAAACATATTAGAAATCTTTGCTTTTGTATGGTTTATTTAATTGAAGTTGCAAGATTGACTGTGCAGCTTAACATAATTTCCTTTGACTAATACCCTCATCCGCCCGCAACGCGACACATGTGACAAGGAGTTTATTGTATCTTGTTTAAAGTACCCAAACATTGGTGATTACTTGTTTATTATACTTTCATCGATGCATCTCTCTTAAGACAGACATACATACCACTAGCAACTACTTACTTTCCACTTATGGACCGACTTATCAATCAAAATTGACATATAGATTAATTAAAAAAATGTAAAATAATTAATTAGATCAATTAATCGAACCATGATGTGAGGCACAAATTATCATGCATATGGAATAACAGTCCACCCCCACCCCCAGTTGTTAAGTTGGAATCACCGGGATAAGTGATAAGTTGTAACTAAACTCTTCAAAATTAGGACAAGATAATATTATGAAGTTCTCGGGTTAAATAATAAGTGTCGTTGATAATTTATAGTGTGACGGGTTTTATCTTAATTGGCACAGAAGGGATATAATGTACCGGTAAGGACAATGAATATTTGTTTGAAATGTGAAATACATGTACATTGTTTCCGAGGAGACTTAAGTGTCTTCATCCTCTTTTTCTGTTTCTTTATGTCTGTCTGCCACAATTTCTGTTTTGTGTCTACGTGTCATAGATCCCATACCAATAACAAAGATAAAAACTTACGAGTCTAGTTAAACCAGAAAAAATAATGACTTGTTTGAAGTTTAAGGCGGCAAAATTTGTAATCAAGATTTGAATGGAAAATGCAAATTTAGACTAAATACGAGTTTTAGATGTGTTACTGTAGAAGAGAAAACCCTGGATATTTACAACACTCGGGTAAATGCAAGTCTCGTTATCAGTTAGGGTAAAATATTAGAATTGTTTCTTTTTCTTTTAAAGTTCTCGCTAACGTAATGCGTAGATCTAACCGTTGTTTCGAGAACATTCAGAAACTCAGTAATTGCCAAAAATACGGTTACGAAGTATACACAAAATTATTCCAACTAACTGACTACTAGAACTCTATCAACAACACGATGATTATGTTGATACTGTTATTACTTCATTAATTGATAATTACAGACGGTGAATGATGATGGCGATACTACTACTACTACTACTACTACTACTACTACTACTACTACTACTACTACTACGATTACTACTACTACTACTACTACTACTACTACTACTACTACTACTACTACTACTACTACTAATTCATTAATTGTAGAAATACGTGTATACACTAACTTACAATCCAGTGCTTTCCTAAGTCACAGACGGTGAATGATATTCTGTGCATGAACCTTCAACTATGATAAAATTGCTTTTGTTCCTGCTATTAAAAAGTGTAATGGATTTGATCATATTCCAAGAATAGTATATAGTATATTTGTTTTTCCTGAAGGGAGAAAGGATGAATAAATAAACATGAAATTGATGCCCCCTTCCGTAAATTATTTGCCAAGGGAGGCAACACAATTAGAGCTGACGAAGACAAAGCGAGTGCCGTACCTTTTGAAATAAGTATCAGATCAGTACACTATCCATTATTTCTGCTGTTATATATGGTACTAACATTCTTGCTGCAAATAAATGACCGGATACATAAGGTCAACTCCAGGCTCCACACTTGGAATCGTATCACAATTAGTATTTCCAGTTCATTACCCACGAATGCAGTTCAAGTCTATTTTTAGAACATTTTTTTCCCTCTCATGTTGGTGGTGATAGAAGTGTTATATTGATGCAGTATTGGTTGGGATTTAAAGGTAAATGTTTATTCTTAGAATATGAGCGCAGAGTGTGGTTGTCTGTGTGTATTTTGGCGACAGTGTACAGTGAGTAATAAAGCCTTGGTGATGATCTGGAAGTGAAATCTGTGTTATGTTTACATGCTGCTGTTTACAGTGCAACCTCTGAAAAAATATGCCGACGAACCTTTAACAAGAACTTCACTGTGAAGTCATATTTGGGGGTATTTGAGATTAACAAATGATTTGAATTGATTGTCATACAGTGGATAGGTCAGTACTGAGAAATAAATATAGAGAACATATATTAAAAATAATTGTGATGTTTGTCCACTTAGCTGTAACCACTATATGCTTTATGATAACATTAACCTTAGAAACTCGCTTAAGTTTTGTTTTAGTCAGTTGTAATCTAGACATGATAGTTTGATTACAAACCAATTGAATTCCTCATGGCTGATCTGGTCTTCGATACAGATTTTTAAATCTGTGATTCAGAACCGCATCTAAAATTTCCATAACGTTCACCCATCATGTAATGAATTTTACAACTTAAAGTATTCCATTACAGTCCATTTATACAATATCGCAAACAATTTATTGCTATACATTTTAAATTATTAAAAATGTCATCCGTAATTTAAGAAATGCAATCATATTGGATGGAAATGGTCACTTTTGCCGCTGTGATTAAGGCGTGATTACTATAAATAGAACGAACATTTTATGGACATTTTACTTTATCTATAGTAAGTTGAGATTGACAACAATATTTTGGACAGATTGATTGAGAGTGAGTTCTCCGATTCTCAGATGAAGTTGGTGTGCAAAGTGACACAAAAAACGAGAGAGAGAGAGAGAGAGAGAGAGAGAGGATAAATACGGCAAAACTGAACAACAGTCATTTGGAAAGGGCCTAAAGTAACAAGACCATGCCGACTTTCCGGCAATTTGAGTTCGATCAGTCATTAAAGAGAGAGAGAGAGAGAGAGAGAGAGAGAGAGAGAGAGAGAGAGAGAGAGAGAGAGAGAGAGAGAGAGAGAGAGAGAGAGAAGCAGTGATGTCATGATTTAAGGCATACCATAATGTTCGGAGAAAACTTTACCCCATGTTTAAGTAGACACTTGAATCGGTACCTATCTGGTTACTTTAATGAAACAGAATGGATTGTATCATGATTAATTGAATCACAGTCATACACGGATAATTAATGGACAGCAATTACAGATTCAGCATCTGAACTTCAGATAAGGTTGCTAATTTCCACAATGTCAGCTTCAGAGTTTCAAAAATATAGTTTTTGGAGTATATACGCAAAGCATCGAATTATACTGTAACCCCCCCCCCCTCCAATTTTATGTTAGGAAATCAGGATTAACATTGACGTCGATCCTGTCGGAATACTTCTCTCTATTGCACCTTTAGTAATACCTATTCATGTACAATTTAATTTTATGACGCCTGTTTCCCAATATTGTTCCTGGCTTGTCTCAACTCTGTCATTTTCAGCTAAGTGGCCTTACTTTAATATTGCTCTGTTCTATCCGTCTCGTCGTTATTCCAACCAGACAAACCAAACAACCCCATAGAAAGCAACAGGAGATAAGTTATCCTTATACGTCATCATTGCTGTTTTCGTACAGATTAGACTCCTTTGACATCTGCATGTTATCGTCTCATTCAACGTCAGTCTGAAACAGTCAGCCAAAGACTCAAGGAACGCTAATTAAAATCAAATCATGCCTTCAAACAGAGCATGTACCATTCTTTGCAGGCAGTAATTGTTTGCGAGCCTATCCCATACGTCAAATTGAATTGTTACGTTTCACGCTGACGACGTTTAAATGTACTTCGAAATTATTTACACAGGAGTAACCGCCTTACAGTACCAAACAAGACGAATAGGTGAAATATATACAGTGGGATGGGTGCTGAATGCATATTTAACTTAAATTCTCGTTTTAATGACAATTTCTAAATCATTCAGGAAGATGAGTCTTTGGCGACAAATTATGGAGTCAAAGCGTTCGATGCTGTGTTGGAATAACACATAGTATTGACTATCTCACTACATGTTGCTCATGTTTTTAAAAGACGTTTTTGATATTGACTGTTTCAGATTGACGTTGAATGCGATGATAACATGCAGATGTCAAGTGAGATAAAATTTGAGTCTAATCTGTGCGAGAACAGCAATGATACTGAATGAAGGACAACTTATCTGTTGTGGCTTTCTTAGGTGTTGTTTGGTTTGTCTGGCCAGGAATCGAATTCATACACTTTGGTAGCATGTCTGACCATAACAGCTGAGCCACCACGGATCTTTGGAAAACATTGAAGTACATTTGTTTATATTATTATCCGTTTACACATGTATTAAAATAGCTCAACATATACCCTTGACAAAATTAGCCATGTGCTGTGAAAGATGCTTTTAAAGCATTCAAGGATGATGTAGCTGATGACAAATATACATATTTTCAGCGCCGGATTAAGCACCGTGGAGGCCCATAGGCAGTCAAACTTTTGGGGCCCCAGACCCACGGTCACGGTCTCATGGGGGCCCCTGATGGGGCCCATAAAAGTCGCGGGGCCCATAGGCAGTTGCCTACTCTGCCTAATGGGTAATCCGGGACTGCATATTTTACATCAGTCCTGTGCAGTAGGCGCTTGTTTCGGAAAAATACTTAGAGAATTTGGTAAGCAAAATACCATACAAATTTTTGAGGGTAAATTGTAAATATCGCGTAATGCCTTTTCTATCTAAATTTTCCAACACTTTGATTAAAAATGTGTTTTGAGAAAAAATTCAACGTCTTTCCTTTCAATCTCATAACAAAGACATTTGTCACATAATTATCACTATCTGTGCTCAGAACGACTTTGCTTGATGTGTCATTTCGAGCAAGATACCCACGAGGATAATTGTCCAAATTTCGCACAATTGATTCTTATGTCATTTACAGGAATGTTTGGCATTTTGCTACCATATCTACCCACAAACAACCGCGTCAATAACCTTACTTCATAGCTACGCTTTTATTTCTCTCAACAAAGTCATGTTTTGATAATGGATGAGATTTCAATGTGAACACTCAGATGAAATTTCAGTGTGAATACTCAGATGAGATTTCAGTGTGAATACTCAGATGAGATTTCAATATGACTACTCAGTATTATATGGTTACCCATCCGTATATATTCATATATAGGTCTAACACAACTGCAAAGAATTTAGACCCTGATCTGCCGTCGCATAATGCTTAATAGAGTTTGCCAGTCGTCATTATTTGGTTATTGATTACAATATTGATATATTATTGTTACCGTTTCAAACCTGAGAGAATACAGTGTTTTACAGAACGTTTATCTGGTCTATTTATATGTATAAATGTATCCAGGGCAAATGCATATATTGAAATCAAAGTAAAATATAAGGACATATTTAGGACGTTTACATGTCTATCTCTTAACAATTTTATTGATATATCAACGGATAATCTTAGGGGTTCCAACTAACGGACAGAACCGTAATTCAGATCCAATAAAAACGTCACATCCATCGTCTTTGCATTGAAATCCCTCAAATTATTAGTACAAAATTTGAAACATGAAAGTTGCAAGTATGAACAAAGTACAGTCTAAGTAAAGATAATATGTCCGATTTCATATTGAAGATTTGTTAAAACAAATAACAACAACTTTTATCATAAGCTCTGACGATATTGAAAGCAAGAACTCAGTATTAACTATAATCGAGTGTCTGTGTGTACGTGTGCGTGTCTGTGTATGTGATGTGGATTTATAACTTAGCTTTAAAATTGTCTTGGCCATATCGCTGCGATGTCTGCAGTGTGCTAGTTTATAGTGATGTCTAAAGCACGTGGGCATCATGTCGCAGACATATAGTATCACGTCCCATCCAGTCACATTATTCTGACCACAGGCCGACCAGTCTTAACACAAACCTATTAATGCTGAGCATCAAGTGAGGCAGTTGTTAGTACCATTTTTATGCCTCTGCCAGGGTTCGAACCTTCAACCTTCCGCATTCGAGGCGGACATTCTAGCCACTTATGCCACTGTGGCGGTCAACAGCCAAGAATAGAAGATACATCCGGAGTTCTGGATAAATAAACGGTGTTCTCTGAGTCACGTTTATTTTATACTCTAATGGAATCAGATCTAGTACTGGCAACAATATATAAGATAATTTTGATATTCACTACTACTACTACTACTACTACTACTACTACTACTACTACTACTACTACTACTACAACTACTACGACATAGAGCCAACTAGTTGTTGTTTGTGACTGACGTGTTTAGTTTGTGCGAAAAAAATCGACTACAACTGGACACATACCTTTCATTCCGGAAAGCGAGAACTGGTGTATATGTTCAAGATGATAAGTTAAGACACAGACGTAGACGTTGACGATTGGTAGGTTTCCATTGACGCTGACTTTGAGAGTTTACCTGGCCTTGTCACTGCTTCTAAGTTTGGCAACGTTAAGATTAACCCGTGGCAATGCGGGTCGCACAGGCAACATTGATAGACAGTCAAAATGGTTCGTGTCTGTTACTGGGAATATACGTGTGATTCGACAAGTCTTCTCAAAAGAAGCGATGAAATATATTCATAGATACTTCAGATATTGGTAAAGAACTACAAAGTACGTCAACGAAAATGAGTAAAGTCAACAATTTCACGATGCTTGTTACGACGAAAGACTAACCAAATACTACAATGCGACAACTTGAAGAGTGTTACTAACAGGTGTGAGCTGTCCGTATTGTCGTGCTGGGCTCTCATTTATTTTTTTTTTTTTGGGGGGGGGGGGCACCAGACAGATGCCCCCCCCCCCCAATAAAAAAAAAAGAGTACAAACGTTTTTATGTGTGTTTGTAATCCCCCAAGTATGTTGTTTGTTGTTTTTTATTTTTATTTAAATTCCCATTTAATTTTTCCCCATCGGGGTTATATATTTGATTTGGGGTATTTAAGTTTCCCTAGTGTTACTTGCGTAGATCCTTACTAGGTGGGAATTGATCTACCCACACTAGTAGTCTACTTATATTATTTGTTTTGACCATGGCTAGTGGTCCCTTATTTCCTTGTGTTTGCTATTGGTGTTTATTGCTATTTGTCTGTTTGCTATATAAGGTCGTACCTTGTGTTTGTGTTAAGGAAAGCCATTTCGTTCAAATTTATACCAGTTGTCTTACTTTTATGTCTTGCACCAAAAGGAAGACATTTATTATTTTTGGTATTAAGTTTTAAGTTTATTATAAGTTTAATTTAGAATTTTGTATAAATTGAAGTGTATTTATTTAATTATTTAGTGTTCTTCAATTTATCTAGTTATATTTATTTCCTTAGGTCCGTCTTCCTTGAGCCAGGATCTGTACGAGTTTATTTGGTTGTACAGCTCCTGTCTCAATTTGTCCGGCCTTTACTTATTTATTATAATTAAAATTAAGAAAAAATCCAAAATTGTTTAAGTTCCCTTAAATGGGAATCATGATAAAGCATGGATTTAGTATCCAGAGAAGAGATCATGTGCATTTAAAGAAGAAGAAGAAAAACAAAATAAGTTTTTAAATATTTTGGTGGTGTTTTCCAAACTCTTCCACAGGCCTGCTCACTTCGCGTAGCGCCATGTTATCTAGCCATATGGCATCCTCATATGTACTTCCCCCTCACATTAATGTTATTAATATATATGCCTCCAAACTCTGTCCCATTTAGCACTAATGTAAGTGGAAATACATCACAATTAATTGTACTATGTCCTCTACATATATTTTAAAACGCGCCGACTGGAATACTGCCTTCTCATTGGCTAATTGAGCATAAGTTATAAATAAATGCAGGACGTCATTTGTTCCCTTTTAACCGTATGTCAGTTGTAAATTTGTGTCCGCAGCCGGACAATGGGAGTATCTAATTATGTCATGGTACTCAGCTTAGAATGCGGTATCACTAACATGACGTCGATTTATGATAATAGGGTGACTGCGTATAAAGTCCGAAATACCATTGCTAGTTCTGTTGAATTTCAATAGATGATATCAAATGGAAAGAGTGAGAATAAAGAGGAAAATCATGACACGTAGTTAGGTTTGATAAAATCTTATTATTTGCCATTTTACTTTATCTAAAAAGTTAGATGAGATTGACAAAAATATTTGGGACAGATTGATTGAGAGTGAGTTCTCTGATTCTGAGATGACGTTGGTGTGCAAAGTGACACCAAGAATGAGAGAGAGAGAGTGAGAGAGAGAGAGAGAGAGAGAGAGAGAGAGAGAGAGAGAGAGAGAGAGAGAGAGAGAGAGAGGATATATCACATCGTTCTCCACAAACACGTGACAGATAAGTTACTGAAACATAATGGTGTGAGACGCATATTTCTTGAATTCGACAATTACGTCATCACACATTTCGATTGCAATGTGTTGCGATTTATGGTCTTAAGCTAAGTAACAGAAAGAGCAAAACCAACAAGAGTTATTAAACTTAACACACAATTTAATTTTCTAAGTCATAAAATGAAACTTTAAGAGGAACTAACAGTACTAAGAACGAATCCCAAATAATTCTAAAGTTTCTGTCACAAACTTCAAATGACGAACATTGCGAATGAATTCCAGGTCCTGAATGTGCTGTCGTATCAACAATCTTAATGTACCACAATGGAATCGTCAAAAACTTCTTTCAATGAATTCCCAACAATCTCTATAAAAAAAACTTTTGTCAGAAATCAATGAGCACTTTGTAATGCCAAAGAATCATAGGAACAAATGATTCGTCAAAAATTATATCTAATCCATATGAGGACTGATTATAAATCAAGAACATAAGAAATAGGAATGAATTAATTGTTCTATTCCTCCACCTTATGTACATTCCCACTATTCTAGTACGGCTTTAAGTCCAAAAACATCCTACTTGACATATATCGTAACACAACCTACCTAATTCAATCGTCCAATGGGAAATTACCCGAAACAGGCTCGTTATATAGAACACATACTCCAATAAACAACATATTAACCCCTAGCGCCGAGTTTACTTGGCATGAGGTAGTGGCCTACTTCCAAGGTCTGTAGCGTCGAAGTCATGCATCATAAACTGAAGTGGGTGGTATTAAAGAAAGATAGACAAATTTAGCTCTACAATGATACCAAATAATCTGGACAATTTAGTTGCACTACAAAATACAGAGGGAAAAATTAATTTCTTGGACCCGTTTTTTTTTTTCACACAAAATTCTGCTCTTGGTCGGAATCCGATTTTGTGTCCAGACATTTAGACTTTATCGCCTCAGATCTAAGGCAGACCAGTCTGAAGTGTTACACAGACAGGTGAACCTGTGCAAAAAGTAGGATAAGGTTTACATGTTGAATAAAGAGTCTTCTCCATACGAAAATTATGGGTCCGTTAAACAAGCAAAAAGCAATTTAAAAACTCCAACTTTCCACCTTCTGCTCATGCGCCAGCAAACTAACCAATGAAAAGCTTTTTTTTTTTTTTTTTTTTTTTTTTTTTGTTTTTTTTTGTTTTAGCACAACTAGGCATTGGTCTACTGGATAATTGCTTGGAAGTCGATGTATTTGGATGTATTCAGAAACAGTCCCAAAAATGTGTTTCCTACTCGCATTTCATGCGAAAACAGCAAAACCCTCCAGGGGTTAATGTGTTAATGACGAACTGCAGTCTATAGTCATGGACCAAACAGAGGCGTAGCGATGATATTTTGCGCCCGGGGACAAACTATAAAATTGGCGCCCCAGCGATCTTGTGACAGATTTATTACCCTTGTTTTCTTATTATAATGTAACGTTGCAAGCCTCATTTTGGCGCCCCTGTACCTTGGCGCCCGGGGACATATGTCCCCCCCGCCCCCCTCGCTACGCCTCTGGGACCAAAGGTTGTTGTGTATACTTTTCTCCAGAAGGATATCCTGTATATAACCAAAATGAAGAGAAAGATGTTATTAAGCTGTTTTCCTGTATATAACCAAAACGAAGAGATAGATGGCGTTAAGCTGTTTTCCTGTATATAACCAAAATGAAGAGATAGATGGCGTTAAGCTGTCTGAATCATATTTAGCGAGAGCAATATCACTGTTACGGTCTACTGCTTTAGCATGCAATTGTTAAAGCAAGAATGTAGGATTTCATCCCCGATTATAATTTAGAATTGGTTTCCGTCGTGTGCTCTGGAATACATCGTTTTTAGTACCAAGAAATAGTAAAGATTGTAACAGGTATAACAATTTCAACATCAGTTTGTGTATAAATATACAAATGCATTGTACATTTGGAATACTTTTTTTTTTAAACAAGCAAATTGCATTCTTATTTTCATGTCATTCTTAAATGTATAGCGGTGTGAGCATTGTAAACTACATTGTTACTTCCTTAAGACCTTATCAGTTTAAAACATACTGCCATGTTGAAGAAAGAGACGAAAGCGTACACTTCCTACTAAAATGTACTTTAAGTTTTCCTTACAATTTTTCAGAAGCCAATAAAAACAGTGATAATATAGAAGGAACAGTTAATATAAATTTTAAAACATGAATGTAACGGAATGTGCATTCAAATATACGCGCATTGTTTGACAAAATATCGATAAGTTTGTAAGTATCTTATTCAATTTTTTTGTACGTCTGCGGATTTTGTAAAGTTTGACGAAGTCTTCTCGATACAAAGATTACTTCAACCTGGTTGCTGGGAATCTGAGTGTGAAAGCAGCAAGGATGATAAAAAATGAACTTTGCAACTTCAGAGTAATTAACCCTTCAATGAATTTTGAGCTGCATAAGCGTGCAAAAGAAATTTGAAATATGTATGTGAAGTAAACAAAGAAAACTTTAAGAGAAACGGAAACTTTCTTTTTTCCGTGAGAGATAATCCACACAAACTTGCGAAAACGCTTAGAATTCGTGGTAACATGGCTTATTTTAGCAAATCTAACCCATCTGGATCAGAGTGGTCTACTTAATTTAAAAACCTACTAAAATAGAAAACGTTATTAAAGATAGTAATTAGCAGGAACCTCGTTTGGATATACATAATGCATATTGTAATATTCTAAATGAACCTATATGTGAAGAGGAAATCGCATACGGTGTAGTTGCTGACAACATGTTATTGGAACCTGCATTTTCAAGTTTACTATTCCGCTCATTATATTGTTGTAATTAGCACAATTTGATACAGTTTGCTATCTTGGTATTTTTTCGAATTTCGTGGGTGGATGGGTGTATTGTATGGCCACTACATAGAACGGCTCTTTAAACGATTGTATCAAGTTCAGGGGTATATAATTATTGACTAAGGACATGCCGGGTTTCGGCCAGGATATTTCTCTACTGATAACACATTTACTACATGGTCTCAAACACAGAAATCTATATAAAAAGGGGTCAGGTTTAACTCTTTGCGTGTAGATTTCTCTAAAGAGAGAACATGTGTGTTGAAGTGTTTTGCCTCAAAAGGTATCAGTGGGCTAACTATAAAACATTTTAAAGTCGATGTACTCTAACATGCGGCCATGTGTAAAGTTAAATAAAGGCTTAACCGAATATTTTGCATCTTGGGGACCAGACAAGGTTGTGGGTAAAGTCCACATTATTTTCTTAGCTCCTTATTTGTAACACTTTTCGATGACGATGTATCTAATTGCGCTGATACCGCGATATAAACGAAAGATTTTGTACAAAGATGGCTAACCTGAATAAGATAATAAAAACCCAATAATTGTTTCGCAAATGGGACAAAATGTGTACAGTTTCATTTTAACAATATACTGGGATTGTATTTACACCCAAGTTATCCTGGACGGAGGTTAAATAAATATTACATGCTCATAGTATCAATCTGTTATAGCTATTTCTTATTATCAAAGGAAATTGGCGTACTTTAGAAGTGTAGAGATCTTTAACAATGTCACTATAGTATAATCTACATTATGTTATGGTTTTGAAATCGGGTTACACACATATTGTTCAAATTCAAAGTCGTTCCTGTAAATCACGCAGTCGTCAAAATGTAGGTATTAACAATATAAAACATTACGAAATGCTGAGAAGTATTTTTCCCTCGGTTTACCTATCGTGCCTGTATAACTCTTTCGAGAATCAGATGTTGTGGAGGTGGTGAGCGAGGTTGTGTTATGGTGTGTTGGTATTGTGTATGTTGGTATTGTGTGTGTTGGTGGTGTGATTGTTAGATTGTACCTTATTACTAGGTGTTATATAACATGAAGGAAAACAATTTGATCAATTTCATCAACAACTGTGAGAATTCATTACATTAGAACGATACACTTGTTTTGAAATAAAACATTCACCGAATTTCAAACACAATTTTTTTGTTTACATAAATAGCCGATCTGTTTAAAATATAGAATCAGTTTATCATAGAAACGAGTGAACGATCCAAGTCATTGCCTCGTACACTTTCATAACCTGTTCTTTCCGGTTCACTCCAACTTCATTGCGGTTGTCCTTCTCTCTCTCCTTTTCGCTTTTCTCTTTCTCCATCTTATAAACTCTCTGTTTTGGTACGTCGACAGTAGGAATTCAGCAGGTTTCTTGGTGGTCTATTCCCCTTGTAAATAAACAGAAAGCGACCTAAGTCTTCTATCTGATATCCTACTTGGATTGGATTATTACTCCCTTAGTTGTTGTCAGAGATCGTCCTGTCGGGATTCAACAGATCAAAGGCTATCTAGTCCAGCCAAACTTCAAAAGAAGTGTATCTTCCTAATGTAATATATTCTAGCAGTTGTTTGTGAAATTGATTAAATCGTTTTTATTCCATGCACGGAAGGCTCGCATCATTCTCTACATTACGAGAACCGAATAAAGAGGACACCTTGTAAGAAGGTACAATCATTATATCACACCACCAATAACAACCACAACCCCCTCCACAGATTTAGTATAAAGCATGTAATGGTACAAAATGTTGTAGATATTTTTTTTAATTTTTTTTGCAGTATATTATGTCGTGGTCAGCATGACACGTAACCATCATGACTGACTTATGGACTAGTCTCGCATTTGGCCTCTTTTGCTTGGGAGCAGGATTGGATTTTATTTATGACCGGCTAGCATAATGGTCCGAAAAATGTTTAGGTTCAAGTGGAGGAAATGACAGAGCAGAGACAAGCCAGAGACCAATTTTGGGAAATTTTTAATCGTGTCATAAAATTATACTTGTCAGAATAGTTATTAAGTAAGGCGGTCAAGAGAGAATTATTCTGAACTCGATGTGAGTGTTAAAATTTTGGCGGTTAGATCAACTTAATCCTGAATGGTAAGCTAAAAGAGGGTGCGTGTGTTTCTCCTACGAAATACAAGGTTTCAAATAATTTCCTTGCGAAATGCGTCAGTCTAACATTTTCTGCAGAAAAGGAAAGTCTGAGGGACAGATGAAAGGGACAGATGAAAGGGACATAAAAAGAGCAAGTCTCCAAAAGGCACAAAGGGAAACATATCTCCATACTTCGGCACCATGTAGGAGGCAAAAGACAGACAATAAAGTTGCAGCCGATGATTCATATAAATTTGAGAGAGAGAGAGAGAGAGAGAGAGAGAGAGAGAGAGAGAGAGAGAGAGAGAGACTCAGACAGAC
Organism: Unio pictorum; assembly: GCA_030141615.1. Classification (NCBI taxonomy): domain Eukaryota; kingdom Metazoa; phylum Mollusca; class Bivalvia; order Unionida; family Unionidae; genus Unio; species Unio pictorum. The sequence goes on along the minus strand of JARLTB010000173.1, from coordinate 2,343,742 downwards.
AGACAGACAGAGAATAAATGCGGAAAAACTGAACAATTGTCATTTGGAAAGGACCTAAAGCAACAAGATCATGCCGACTTTCCGGCAATTTGAGTTCGATCAGTCACTAGATTATGTGATTAGTTTTTATCTGTATAACAGAATAGCTAATTGCATTTCACCTAAGTTTTGTAATTCTATTTCTAAGAGAACGTTATCATCCGAAATTCTTTATATAATTGATTAAATTGTTATAGTTTACATACGGGACACGTATTGTTCTATTATATATCTTTTCTCAGATCCTGTTATTTCATCCATTAATTTTTTTAACCTTTATTTTATTAATTACTTTATCTGGGCAGGCGTGTTATGTGATTCCTAACATGTTATCAAAGTGATAACATGTTAGGAATCACATAACACGCCTGCCCAGACAAACATAACTTGCATGTTTTCACTAAGCGCATTTAAGTCTAAAATTAATTTAGGGTAGAGCAAAACTTGTATTTCTTTATTTGAACTTTGATCCATTTCTCGGTATATATTCTTATAAAAAGTGGAACACATATTAAAGAAACATTCCACTTGTGCTTCACTGATGATACCCGTTTTGTTCTTTGTGTGTTTTTTTTTTCAGTGGCGTTACTTTATTCTTTTTAATGGAAAATTCCACGCGTTGAATCATGCTGATATATCCTTGACCTAGAATTTTGTTAGTCTAATGCTATATTTTGCAAATTGTATGCACTTGGAATGAATTAAGCGCAGATTTGTTGGCGTGGATCACGTGACTTGGAAGAAACGCGGTTCATTTTAATTCAAGTCACTAGATTTAATTCAAGTAAGGGTTTCGGGTTTATACCTTTTAGAAAATGTGAAGGGTAATTTTGCTATTGTCATGAAAATGTAATGCTTGAAAGTGTATAATTTGTAGATTTAAATAATTTTACAGCTAGATTTTGCATAATGTTATTAACTAAATGTACGAAAATATCAAATAAATTAATCGGCTAGCAAAGTCGAGAAATTGTCTGTTTAAGGAAGCGTTACACGTGTCATATAAGAAAAAGCTATACAAGCCTTAGTGCTAAAGTTTTACAATTGCCCCAACCTGTGTCATCACCATCACTGATGTTGGATAATCAACAATGATATATAATGTAAGCTCGGAGTTTAAGCGCATGATGTACGATACTAATTAATACATAATTGATGTTTTTGGGCTGAATGCCATATTTTCAGCAAACGATAGCCTACAGATGACTGCCAGTATATGTACATAGGAAAGCCCCGGTATTAACCAGCGGCAAATTTTCTGACACACCCACGATGGTTGCATGATCCGGATAAGCTCTTTACGTTTAAATAAACTAAAAGGGAATAACGTATATTTGCTTACTATATATAAAGCCACATTGCCCATGTACATAACATAAGACTTGATGCAAACGTCATCGGTTAAACAGTTGTAATTGACAGTGATTTACATACACACTAGTAAAATGAAGGAGATACAAACCTTTGCTCTGATGTCGCTCTGGTAAATGTTGTTTGCCGTTGAATGTGACTTACATATGAATATAATCGGTACGCTAGTAAATATTGGTATACGTGAGAAAAATACTTGTGTGGAGACAGTTATACATCTACGCTGCAATGTCGTGGAAAGATTGGTATTGTGCGAATCTTACTTTTGTGCCTACTTGCCAAACAGGGGACGGGATATGGTATAACAATTGTACCATCTCTTCCAATTAGAGTTATCCATCTCTGGATCAATCTGTTGTGCCAGTTTGGCATCAAGTTCTAAACATGTATCCCTGAGATTTCGTAGAACTTAAGCTAATCAGGAAACATAATATTTAATTCAGATCTGACACAAGCTCTTCACTTTAACTGCTGTTTGTGTGCTCGAAATATGCAACATTTAATTATTTTTGACGAGGGAACCACATCGTCGTAAGCTACGGGCACAAATCTGCTAAGCTGCTTTATCACTCGGGCCTGCCCTGAGATTTGGCAGTTTTCAAAGTGCACAAAAACATACAAATAAAAATGAATAATGCATGCACGTCATCAACATTAAAACGTAACAAACCCCTACACATCAGAAAAGAGTCAGTGTTATCAATCCAAAACATTTGGAACTACCCGGCCTATTTCTGCGAGAAAAATATGCCCCCCGATTTTATGTCGGCGCAATGATTTATAGAAAAATGACGCATTGTATTTACTCGAAATTTCTCAGCAGAAAGAGAAACAAAATCTATTCGGATCTCCTCGATTATTTCTTCTGGATGGACTGTATTAGCCGAGATGTTACAAATAAAAAAAATAGTTTATCCAGTCATATCGCTACGATGTCTAGCACTAGGGCATTATGTTGCAGACATGTATCATGATGTCCTACCAGGTCACATTATCCTGACACCAGGCCGACCAGTCCTAACACTAATCTCTTAATGATGAACGTCAAGCGAGGCAGCGGTTAGTACCATTTTTATAAGTATTTTGGTATGACTCGGCCGGGGATCGAACCCACGACCTCCCGCTTCTGCGGCGGACGCTCTAACCACTAGACTACTGGAGCGGTATACTAAATTTCAGCTATCAACATATATTCGAGGTATGATCGGTAGGACTGACGTCAGAGTTGCGAATTAATCTATAAAAGACGCATGGAGGAGACGCCTTGACTGGCTCTGACAGCGTATACGGTTATATTGTGACAGTCGTGTGTTAAAACTCCTGGTAAAGCCAACATAAACAAAAGAATTGTTCTGGAAGTACAGCTCGATATTTAAATATCGATTTCGGTCCCCGGGTGGCTGAGTGGTCTGAGCGCTCGCCTTTGCTAATCACTGCCATCTCTTATTTGTACGCGCGAATTGGAGTATCAGACTCGGTCAATGTGGGCATGTGAAAAAGCTTTCCAATAGCTTCTCTGGGGTCGGTAGTTCTTAACGTGGCTTTCCGGAGTTTTCCTTCAGGAGTTATACTGGAAGCCATGTATATCCTGCCATGCACTGAAAAAAGGCGTGAACCCTAATACCAAAAATATCAACAAGAAATATAGATTTCAACATAACGTTATCATCATTTTATGATATTTAGTGTGCATTGGGGTAAACAAGGAAGAACCCAACCAGTATAAAATAATAACCGAGTTGAATGTCTTTGTTGTAAATTGCTTGTGTCATACACTGACTCTGCTCTGAAATAAAATGGCGTGCTCTTTTCACTCCAGCAAAACTTCATTGATTTATTATGTTTGTCTTTAACCTGATTAAAGTATTTTATAGAGAGTAACTGTAGGGCTGAAAATGAACAACGGATTATAGATAGAACTGCTTTTATCCTATTTTATTGCACACCAAAGCATATTTACGATTTGTTATGACCGGAAACATCTTTCAGTCACAAGAACACACCGTACGTACTCCCTTATAAATTGAGACCAACTTAGAGCTGCACAAACCTATTTATCATGTCGCAAAATGCGCCGGCAGATCTGGGTCTATTCCGTGTGTTCGGAGTAATCAGTAGAACCAACAGTATAGACTCTGGCTAGAGTCTTTGTAACTTGAACCTGGGCTCGACTTACAAGCGAGTAAGGATTTTAATAGTATTTTATTTTATTTTGTATCAAAATACATATTCAGGTAATTTATCACCTTTGGAGAATGACGTAAAGAAAGAAATCATCTTTATATCTGAATTTTTGAACGTATGCGATTACTTTATATTTATTCATATGTTAATAATAATAGTACAGCGAGTTTCTGAAAATATCGAAAAGTTAAGAAAAAGTTTTTCATTCCCCCCATCTATTTTTATATAAAACAAACTGCATTGCAAGAAATTGCTACTTTTAATTCATTTTTTGCATGTGCATGCATCAGTAGCCAGAACTTCTGTACCACCCACCCACCAGCAACATTTAAATATTGGATCCATTACCAATACAAGAGACTTCAGATGACTGGACGATATGAGGCGGCCTGTCCCTGACTCCTTTCCCTATCACATGCAGTTATCGGCGTTGTTTGGCCTCTTTGAACATGAAATCCTTGACGATATCTAAAAATTGGATTTTAAAATATCATTCATGCAGTATTCCACATGGTTGCCTTGCTTGCTTGTAGAAGGACTATCAAACAACTTTATTTCTTTCACTAACTCACATTAGTTATGCATTACACTATAAGCTACAGGATCCCGAAAAAGAGTGCTTTTTATGAGTGCCACCTCCTATCCACCTACAGAATCAAGTATGCAATTACATCGTTAGATTATGTTTATTTTAGATGTTTATAGACGACCATGCATTTACAGCTGGTCGACGTTTTCAAAATGTTTGCACGGGGTAATCTACGTAATGCGTAAAAAGCAAAGAAAGAAAGTTACAATGATGAAAATCATTGCTTATTTGCCAAGCAAGAGACTTGGTACAACGAAACTCACGTTCCCCTAGTCTCGAAAGCTATTGACCTAGAAAGTCAAGCTCAAGCTCGAAATTTCCACGAAGTTAGATATGATGTGTGTGTGTGTGTGTGTGTGTGTGTGTGTGTGATTTAGATTTAGTAGCTTTAAACAATTTTTCAGTCTTATCGCTACGATGTCTGCAGTTTGGCAGTTTATCGTGATGTCTAGCACTTGGACATCATGCCACAGAAATGTAACATGATGTCCCACCAAGTCAGATTATCCTGACCAATCAAGCTTAACACTAACTTCTTACTTCTGAGCGCCTATATATATATATATTAAGCCTTTCTCACACGATATAGATTAAGTTATATAGAGTGTAAAACATGCACATTGTCCTTAGTAAGAAGTTTGTTTTTTCACATATTAAAGCCGTTAGTAAATTTTATGATGTCACTGACATTTATCGCGAAACACAATGCTAGTATTTTGCACTGTGTCATTTAGATGAATAACTCGACGTTTATAGACAGACGGATGCCGCCCCATATCTCATTTCGAGGACATTCCAGATACACTTGTTATGGCTATTTAAACAAAATGGTGCTCTTTGATGATTGCAGAGAAAAGCCAACAACTGCAACAACAGTACGAAATTTAGTGGGAAAATAAGCATGTTGAGGACACAAAATATTCATATGCGTCATTAAAGATAAAAATGTAATTATAATGTTAATTAAATATAAACGTTTGTTTGCAGAACAATGCAAATTCTGGATGTAATAACAAAACTCTCGATGAAAGCATGCCTTAATAGATAATATTTGTCTTTAATCAACATAACCTGTAGCAAATTGCATTTTGTTGTAATGATAAACACTGAATCGAAAATTCAGTTTACTTTACAAGAATATATCGACTATAAATAGCGCTATGGCAACATTTGTGCGTGCTTGTTGGAATATAAAGCCCAAGAGTGTACAGTCATTCTTTTTTGACATTGGGAAAATATTTTACGTCGAATCGTTACTGCTGTTGCAACGCATCGGAAAACATTTTTGTCTTCTTTTCACACAATGACATTCCAGAATTATAACGTATCACTGTACAAAAGAGTCCTACAACAAAAAGCAGTAAAAAATGAAAGAAGACTCTCTGGATAAAAAAAGTTGACAATTAGGTTATTCTTTTTAAAAACAGTTGAAAAAAAGATAGAAACAACTTAAAGAATATATTTTAAAAAATTTAAACAAAAATTAAAAGCATATTATTTAAGTAATATTTAACCCCTGTTTCTTTTGTTGTCCTCGTCGTATTCGTTGTTGCTTTTCTGGTTGTCAACGGCTGTACTTAACAAAAAACCATCGAGGACATTTAACAACATAAAAGCAGTCTGTTGGCAGAGTGATAAGCCTTACCTGTTAAATTAATATATCATTGGATTAATTGTTAATTAGGTCATTTATAAACTTACATAAAATCCCCCAAGCAACAGAATAGTGCGTGTCTTTGTAAATAATGTCGTGTATCACTGATGATAACTTTTTGTGATATTTTTCCTACTCTTAACTTATTATGTGCAATGGAAAGATTTCATTTAATGACTCATTCAGACACTTCTTAGATTGTAAACAAGCCGTGTTATCTATGCGGTACTGATTAATGCGCATTTCAATTTTGTAATGGATCCCATGATCTGGGAACAAGATAAAATTTCTATAGTTAAATTATTGCCGGTAGGTTTCAAACTGTAGTGATTTACTGAATCATCTTGAAATACTACTCTACTGCTACTACTACTACTACTACTACTACTACTACTACTACTACTACTACTACTACTACTATTACTACTACTACTACTACTACTAATAATAATAATAATACTAATAATAATAATAAAAACAATAAATGTAATAATAAGTAAAATTTGAAGCAAAGAATAATGAGATAATGAAGAAAGAGTATGAAAGAAGACGGTTTCAGGACGAAAACAATAAATAAAAATGAGTAAATACAAGTAGAAAATCAAGAAGAAATCAAAATATTTTTTAAAATTTTTTTTAGTTAATAGATGGTTGCTATATCTTCATAAAAGAACCACAGTTTTTAATGAAGTACGAGAATCTAAATGTTTCCACAATTAGCGGTTGAAAGATAAAATTCTTCCAGTAATTCAATGGAATTGTGGAACCACTCATATGGGCTTGTGGTTATAGCGTCCTTCTCGGATGAGGGAGGTTGCGGGTTCAAACCTCGGCCGAGTCATACCAATGACTTATCAAAATGGTACTAACAGCTGCCTCGCAGAGAACTCTGAGGTTAGTGTTAGGACTGGTCGACCTGATGTCAAGATAATGTGACTGGGTGGGACATCATGCTAGATGTCTGACATCACAATAAACTGCCACACTGCAGACATCGCAACGATATGTCTGAAACATTGTTACAGCTACGTTAGAAACTAAATCACACACACACACAGAGGAATTGTGGAGAGCTGTTAAATTCTTATGGGAAAGTGTAAACAGAAATCTTTCAATTTGCTGAACATAAGTTACATGACCATATTGTGACAGGTGATTTTGAAAAGCTAAAATATTTAACGACTTTTCTGTGGACTGTCTAGAATACAGGTTGTAATATAATACAAAACTTGACATACATCAGTTTTCGTACATTTCTTTTCTTTCTCATCAACATTAGTGAAGACGCCGTACATACACTGTTAATACAAGAGACCTGAAGGATCGATCCCTGGAATACGATTATCTTTAATCGATATAAATGATATCAAACAACGCTAGGCAGCCATCACCTGACAATTCGCTGATGATATTGTACTATTTATAATCTTTGAAAATCCAAATGAGGCAGATCAAATTTTAAATTTAGACATTCACAAAATACATGACAGATCCGATCATTTGCTTGTCACTTTTAATCCAGACAAAACTTGAGTCAATGCTCATAATACAAGAAAATAAATAAATCAAATAATGATTATATACTGCAAATATATAAAAAAGATATTCAAGACGTATTCCAACTTAGGAATGTTATTTTTTTGGCAATGCCGCTTGACATGAGAATGTGAAGCATATGTCTGAGATTGGGTGGAAGCTCATACCTTCAAGAATAGTGAACTATAGATCGGATCGCAAGTTCTTGAAAAGAATGTATAAATCTTTAATACTGTCCTTGTTTGATCATGCTGATTTACTAAAATTTTAAATTTTTAAATTTTAAATTAAATCCTATAAATTATGATATCATGGTTTAAGTATTTTCGCCTCCTCTGTTTATCTTCATTCGGTCGAACGCAAGAACGTGTTTTCACAATCTCATATAAATGCGTGTGATTGAAAAAAATTAGACGTGAATAGACTATAATGGCGCAAAATTTTGTCGATTGTAGTACATTTTGTTGTGGTAGCCATTAATATTGTCGTATTTGCTAGGCTCGCAATAAATTGGCAGTTAGTGATGACTATCCTTTCATGTTTGGGATCATTAATCGCATTTTAATTATATAGTTTTAAGATAATATTGTGACAGATGTGTTTAAGTAAGGTCCATAACGGACAATGACAAAGTTGAGATAAGTCATAGCTCAAATTTTGTGAAATTATTGGGCCATTTGAAATAGATGTCATAAAATGATATTTTTCAGAATAGTTATTAATAAGGGAGGTATAGAGAAAACGATTCTGACTTTGATGGGAGTAATACATTTTGGTGAAATTTGTTTTATCGGTATAACAGAACGGCTAATCGAATATCCAATACATCTGGTAACTCTATTCCTAAGAGAAAGTGAATAATTCATATGTCATGTTCAATTTCATTTTGTTTATAAAATTTATTAAATTATTATACTTTGCATACAGAGGCTCGTGTTGTTCTATTCTATATGCCTACTCAGATCTCTGTTATTTCATCCATTATTTTATTATATTTTAGTTTACTCGATCCTGGCAATAACAACGTGTTCGATCCTCTCCTAGATGACGATAACCAAAGCGACATAAGGGGCGAGGATCACATCTCCTACCCCAAACATAGACGATCAGCAAACTTATCTACTGGGTCAAAAGGTTGTTTACATTCAACCAAGATTTTATCAGAGAGGATACATTTACAGCATTACATGAGAACTATAAAGCTACTGAAATAGAAAAGATTGCCGTTACAGTTTCAAGAAGTTACTAGAATCTCTTTTGAAACAGTTGTTAACAAGAATGCGAGTATTATTTTTTTTACTTCAAACACTATGCAGTAAACACGGTATTATGTCTTACTTGGAAATATCCGTATCACAGAACGATGCATGGCCTTGAGATTCAAACATAATGCATTTCCACTAACAAACTCTGTTCTACTTTTTTCACCCTGTTTTAAATGACTTAGGCTTTATTAAACATAAAGCATTGCTAGTGTACGGGTCAAGATTAAAATCTAAGGTCATTTGGGGCTAAGCTTACTTGCTTTCATTGCATCCTGAGTGCTGATGCTGTAATGGGTTAAACGCCATTATTAAGCACGTGATAGGTTGTACATGGAATTGCATCAGAATCAGTATTTCCAGTTCAGATCCCATGAATGCAGTTCTAACCTATTTTTAGAGCATTTTTTTCTTATCATTTTGTTGGTGAAATTTGAGTTATATTTATGCATTTTTGGTAGGGATTTAAAGGTAATTAATTATTTATTCTTGATAATATGAGCTCAAAGAGTGGTTGTCTGTGTGTATTTTCGAATAGGATCCGGAAAGGTGGCCGCTATCGCTAAACCGGCTTGAAGCAGCTGTTCTCTTTTTGTGCTGTTTTTCATGATATATGTGCTTGTTGTCTATCTTCGTCTAGATTATTATGTTTTATCACGAATTGTCTGTTCAGTTTGTATGTGTTTCTTCATCTCCTTGTTTTGGAAACGACAATAATTATAATTTGAATCAGGTGCTTGCTTCCTTGCTACAACGTCATTTATTCTTGAATAAACCGCCATCACGTGATCGCCAGTGAAATCGTTTATGCTATGATGGACCCTCATTAATTTCTTAAATGACCACTCCTTGGCTCTCCATAATACATTGTGCTATAGACCAAACGAACTGGTACTACATTCATCGATACTTAAATGTAAACGAAAGCGAAAAAAGTAACATTGTTTCAAAGCTGGCCGGCGTAGAACAGGACGACGAATTCCAGTAATCTAATGTCAGTCCATTTTTTCTGCCTCTACCGCCCGCATTCTATTACAAAAATAAGATGACCGAATTTCTCTTTTTGGAGCAGTTTCTGAATATCCTGGAGTGTGGAAATTCAATTATTCTTGAAGAGTTCAGCTTTCATTTTGACTGTTCTGGAAAGCCATACCATTCATGTTTTCAATCTTAAAAAATTAGCTAACCTACCCACCCATAAATATGGCCACATTTTAGACTGGATTCTTCATAGACCTGATGATACTATACTACGGTCAACCTTTGTATCCAACGAACTTGCATAAGATCACCTCTGAATTATATGCCATCTGGACGCATCTGTCACTAACCCACCACTTGTATTTACTACTAAGAGAAACCTCCGTATAATAAATGGAACTAAACTAATGCTTGACATCTCTGCAAACATAACAGTGGGCTTACCTCCTACAGCAAAACAACTCGATAAATGCCTGCGTTCATTGTTTGAAAAACATTCTCCAGCCAACAAGTGCAGATTATCAATTCCAAAAGTGTTCTCCGTGGTATATGATTGTGTTAGTGACCAGATTCGCACTGCTAACAGAGACCGCCATAAAGCGGAGAGGCTTTGGTTTTTCATCAGACTCACTAATAATAAACAAATCGATGAAGTCGCTAAAAAGAACGTCACATAGTCCTTCTAGCCATATTGTACCACTACAGTACTAAGATCACAAACAGTTCCAGCTGCAAAGCGCTCTTCGAGATTACTAACAAACTAATGCCAAGGAACAAATGTACACCACTTCCAACTATCTTATCTCCAGTAGACCTTCCGGATCTATTTGCAAATTTCTGCCGTGGCAGAGTACAAACCATTAGAGATAAGCTTGACAACACAATTTCAATTGAATCGTCGTCACCATACAGTTGCGATACAGAATTTCGGCGACAGCCGTTAGCAGCATTTGAACCTGTCTCTATGGATTTAGTACGGACAATCGTGATGAAGAGTGCACCAAAATTATGTGAACTTCATCGAATTCCAACATCACTGCTGTTTGAGTGCTTAGATCCAATATTGCCTTTACTAACTGATGTTATTAATACGTCTCTCTCATCCGGGTAATTGTAAAGCCTCTGTTGAAGAAACTAGCACTCGACCATAACGATTGAAAGAAGTACCAGCAAGTTTCTAATCTCCCGTTCATATAAAAATATCTTAGAAAAGGTTTTTCTAACCCAACTTGTTTCTCATATAAATTCAATTTCTGTTCAGCCATGTACGCTCTGCATATCGCCCTTGCCACAGTACGGAAACAACTCTTCTGGAAGTAGTTAATAGCATTTTGTTCTGCTTTGGATAGCAGAAAGATTACAGTTCTCACCCTCCTTGATTTGTCTGCAGCATTTGATACAATAGACCAAGCCGTATTACCTCACCGTCTTAACATGTATTTGGCATTCACGCTTACAGCCTTACTATGGTTCAAGTCCTACTAGTCAACAGGACACCAATTGTATCTGCAAATGGAATACCCTCCAGCCGAGTTGATTTATGTTGTGATGTTCCACATAGGTCTGTTCTTGGACCTGTTTTCTTGATTCTATACACTCAGCCGCTCTCAAGCGTCATAGATCAGTGTCTCCCCAATTGTACGCTGATGACACCCAAATATACAAATACAGCCATCCAACTGAAGGTGATACTACCATCCAAGGAGTAGAGAGATGTGAAATCATGGATGACATTTGACAAGCTGCAGACGAATGATCATAAAGTTTAAGGCAATGTTTGGGCGATGAAGTTGATCCATTTAGAACCTATTTTCCTCTCTCATTTTGGTGCTGACAGAAGAGTTATATTTATGAATGTTTGGCAGGGATTTAACGGTAATTGTTTATTCTTGAGAATATGAGCTCAGAGAGTGGTTGTCTCTGTGTATTTCGGAGACAGTGTACAGTGAGTAATAAGGCCTTGGTGATGATCCGGAAGTGAAATATGTGTTATGTTTACATGCTGCTGTTTCCAGTGCAGCCTCTGAAAAAGATGCCGGCGAATCTTTCACGAGAACTTCACTGCTGAAATGTCAGTACTGAAAATGAAATGTAGAGAACATGTAGTAAAATTAATTGTGATGTATGTACACATGGCTTAAGAACTTTTAACACCTTGGGAAAAACCACTGATCCACGGGATACTACTGGAATGCTTTCTCACAAATCCATATTGAATGAGACTGAGACTTGAGTCCATCGTGTATAAAGCATGTTCAGTTATGGTACGCTGTATAAAAATGCGTTCATTTGAATAACGAAACGCTTAAAATGTTTACCAGATTTCCAAAGTGCATTGCTGTATGTTATCTTCACTTTTATCGAACTATTGTTCTGTAAGAGTATATTTACGTTTCTACAAATAAAAACTGAGCTCAACTTTTGTTTCCTCACAGGCATTCAAGTTAACTTATTTCTGTATTTCTTGAAACCCAGCTGTTAAAGAATAATAAGCGCAGAAAATAAAACCTTTCTTCTAACGTGACAACTGGAGGAGGAGCATTCCTTGCAAATTCAACCCTAAAACTTAATTTAGAAAAGTTAATTAATACAAGTTTGTTAACACTAGTTAATATTGCACTACGTTGAAACATAGAATGAAGCCGTTGAACACAGGAAAACGAAATGGTACGTATCAGAACCCATTATAACAAGTGCGCAATTAAAAATAATTTCCCGAAAGACAATGAAGGAAGTTGAAACACGACTTTTAAAAAAAAAAAGATTTAGTAAAAAAAACATTATAAATACTGTTAAATACGCTTTATGTACCACAAACAAACACGTGTAATGAGCATGAGACGTGTATTATTGGAAATTGTTTTGTGCATGTGACAGGTTTTGTCCAACACCAAAGCTTACCGCGTTTGTCACGTACAGGTCTAAACATTGTGCAATCTATTAATCTTCATAAATTGTTTTGTGCATGTGACAGGTTTTGTCCAACACCAAAGCTTACCGCGTTTGTCACGTACAGGTCTAAACATTGTACAATCTATTAATGTGCATAAATTGTTTTGTGCATGTGACAGGTTTTGTACAACACCAAAGCTTACCGCGTTTGTCACGTACAGGTCTAAACATTGTACAATCTATTAATCTTCATAAATTGTTTTGTGCATGTGACAGGTTTTGTCCAACACCAAAGCTTACCGCGTTTGTCACGTACAGGTCTAAACATTGTACAATCTATTAATCTTCATACAAATGTGTATATTGAATTGTTTATTTATTAAATGGTGAAATTTATTCCCAGTAAGATGCTTCTTGATTGTTTTAAGAACAGATTTTTTGCCAGGCATCTTGAAAAGTTTTCATGGGCATGGATCTTGTTACGCTTATCACGACCCCCTTCTCATAAAAGGATTATGTCATTTTGTTACAATAACCGATACCTCTAAATAATTCTTACTTCTTCATTTGTCACATGTCTGGTCTTACATGCTTTGTCTCAGTTCAAATTCAAATTCATATCGCCCATTTAAATTTATGATAATTGAAGGATTGAAGATAAAAAAAATTAGCGTTTACTCAAATAGCAAAGCACTTTTGTTTCGAGGAAAAACAGTTATCGCAAATGTTTATGGAAATCTATTTCTGTACAAAGATGTCTACAATCTATTTTATGTATCGTTCGTATTAACAACAAGAAATCGGCGTTATCAAGGTTGGAAGCGTGTCAAACCTGTAATCTAGGGTTTGTGGGTTGTTACCCGTATAAGCGTGCTCGGGTGGGCTGCATTGGTGTGTCCTTCAGGAAAACATTAAGCACACATTTCCTCACCAATATACCGCCAATTAGGTATTAAAAGTACCGACAGAAACAAAATAATCACAATGACATCACATTAGAGAGTAATGTAAAATCTTTAAAGAGAGTGAACAATTTATATTCAAAATTATCAACATATTTCTTTTTTTTTATGAAAATGCGCTTAACCTATAAATTTGTATAAAGTCTGCTTTTAATTTGAATTGATACTGATTTTGAAAGTTATTAATTAATTAACTCAACTACATTTAATTGTCTAAGTGCCCACCGGATGTGCAGCTAATTAGGTGATGTCATCAGTCACTGCTGTCAGGTAATGGTGCAGCAATAGTAGTGGCAGACATGTGGACGGAGTTCAGGCAGGGTTAAGTACAAACAACATCAACTTAAACACTTTACGTTCCGCTATCACAGAATATTATAATTCTCAAGAGATGGATCACTAAACCATGCTTCTTTTTTTTCAGAAATGAAATTTTATTCCACACTTTTTTGAATGAACACAAATCATACCCTTATTCAGTTGAAACTGCTTTCTCCCTCATAGTAAATATTGAACACTAAAAATACGCAAACATGACTGGAATGAGCATTTGGCTTAAAACCATCATCTTATTTTCATAAAGAGTAATGTAATTAAATACTCTCATTTAAAACTAATAAGAAGGTATATGATCAAACTTCTCGGTATATATATATATATATATATATATATGTGTGTGTGTGTGTGTGTGTGTGTGTGTGTGTGTGTGTGTGACTTGTTTATACCATCAATGGTAAGATTGATAGCAATGGAAATATAAATAGACGTTATCTCCTCGATGGCGAGGTAGTTATTTGTAATATATTGTACTTCCGGGTGTTTGAATTACCTCAGTGATTTTCCATGCTGCTAGTGTAATACCTATTTATAACAATATAGTGGGTACGCTGATTTTAAAACGTGCCTGATCTAATAGGCAAGAAGTATCTCCGAGGGATTTCATATGTCGCAGGTTTTCTTTTCGTTAAGTCTATTTTAAGGTTAGAAATTGTGCGAGGCAGGGTATAAATAAAAGCCTTGTGTTGTGACTTGTTTATAACTTCCCTCCATTTGCTATACTACTGTATCAAAGCACACTTTACTGTCGACAGTATTGTGAATGAGCATCAGTATAACTGTGATTGTGACGATTTGAATATCCCAAGGAATATTCGAGTTAAGGACTATACATCAAATGTGAGTCCATTCTTGCATAAAAAATATTTGTTATGTTGGCTACCTTATTTTACATCTTTGAGTCTAAGTCTGAAGATAACGTAAGCATGGATGAAATACAGCCTGTTATTGCCGGACGTGCGCATCGGAGAGAGAGAGAGAGAGAGAGAGAGAGAGAGAGAGAGAGAGAGAGAGAGAGAGAGAGAGAGAGAGACTTCCTAAAGGTTACCCCTTTGCCATAATAAAATGACTTTTATTTAAATTCTAACTATATGTGACATTTCTAGCAAATTTCTTTTTTTGCAAATGCATGTATAAATACGCATATTCTTCAACAATATTTGTCAGGTGTACGAATAGTTGTTTATCATCATCTTCATTATTATTATTATTATTATTATTATTATTATTATTATTATTATTATCGCAGACCTTAACGATGACTCGAAGGGAATGTCGACAATCTCTTTCCGCTCCCACAAGTAAAGAGAGTGATACAGGGATGTCTAACCAAAGGAACCAGTCTGAATGCAATGAAATACCTCACCTGAAAACATGCCCTGGCTGTGGAAATCTCAGGGCGGGTCAATACAGGAGCTCTTCCCAAGAAGCACTCGACACGGGCCATCACTGTCATCCCTCCCTTCATGGTCTTGTCAACGGTCATTGTTCCAATGTATTGGATTTTTTCCAAAACATTCCACAGGGTGTCCGGAAATGTCTCGTCGAATTTCTGTCATCTGGAGTAACTGGCGATCTCGAAATACACGAAGAGAACTTTCATCATTTTTTTCATGTCGCCAACCATCTTAATTTGCGAAGACTACTACAGTGTTGCGTAGAGGTGTATCAAAAAGGAGATAAAACTAGAATCAAAGAAACAATTGGTATGTGTGAATGTGTTCATTTTTTGGAACAATTAGTTGCAACAGCATATCGAAGAGAAACATCTGTTCTTTTTCATGAACAGGATTCGGATTCGGATCGAAATTTTCAAGTTCTGTTCTTGGCCAAAGATAAACATGCAAGAAAACAACCTATTGTAGTCACCGACTTTGCAAGAGATTTCAAGATATATAAGCAGGACATTGCGAATGTGAAAAGAGTTGGAGTTGGTTTTGCTGCCTGTGCCTTCGAGCAAGAAGGTTGTCCTTACATATTTGTATCGGGTGGCGAGGAAAAGAAAAATAATCAAATCTGGCAATATGATGTGATTTTGGACAAGTGGTCAAAAGCAGGAAAAATGTTACATAGTCGATCACGTCATATTATGGTCGCTGTGAAAGATAAGATTTATTTAATCGGAGGACAAAATATAGCATGCATCGAAGAATTCGACCCCATCAATGGAAAATGCGTCGAGATTGGATCTCTCGCTGTTGCAGCATGGTCTTCAGCACATGCAGTTTACAATGACACCATCTATATTTTCGGTGGAAAAAACCATGCAGGCCGCATTTCGACAGTGCAAAGTTTCAATTGCGAAACGAATCGGTTTGCAAGACTCGAGGACCTTCCTTGCGCATGTTCAGGCAGTCAGGCTGTTGTTCTTGGTGACATTATCTACATAGCGACCACAGAAGGTCACATGATTAGATTCAAGCCGGCAGATGGTAGTTCTGAGCTCTGTGCTTTACAACCATGTGCGAGAAGGCACTTTGTAATGTTTGTACGCAATGAAAGAATATATATAACTGGGGGTGTGAGACCATCCGGCGAGGTAAGAGGAGACAAGAGCCATTTGTATAAATACAGTCCAGAAGCAGATATCTGGAGCGATGTTGCGACACTTTCAACGTCACTTCCCGTATACACATGCTGCACTGTTCGCTTCTCACGAACGTGTGGAATAGTGCCCTTTGTGAAATTTCGATCAATACGATGATATTTTGTTTCACATACTGCAAATATTTGCCATGCTCTTTGCTTGATATTAAATAAGATTATACTCTGACCAGCAAAAGCGTTAACTGTATTAGTTTTGAAGGATTGATTAATGCAGCAGCTCTTTGTAGTTTGACATTGTATTGTGTATTAGCTGCGTGCTTTATTGTATTCTAATACGGTGCTTATCGTTATATATGCAGTGTTTTATTATATAATATGCTAAAGCCTTTACTTTCTAATGATGACGGTCTTTAGTTTTGTTTGTATGACAGAATATCACAAATGTTTCCAGTTTATGCTTTTCTTCTAAAGACAGGATGTATGTTCTACAAATAACCACGAATTTTTATATTGAGTGCATTGTATCTTTCTATTAGTATCTAAAATGAAGAATAAAATATCATAAATCTTCCTTTGTAATCGTCATGTCCTAATTTAATTCAGAATTATTTCGAGCTGATTTCATCATTCACTGCATCATAACACAAAAGCCCCACCTCTATCTCTCATTTCTCATTTTTAAACTACTTGTCAACAACACAGGACAAGTCCCACTAGAAGTTTACACATGTTTAGAGTATTCGCTAATGATATATATATATATATATATATATATATATATATATATATATATATATATATATATATATATATATATATATATATAGTGTGTGTGTGTGTGTGTTAGTATTCATATTCAGATACGTAAACACTGAATAACATACATGTATGTATGTATGTATGTATGTATGTATGTATGTATGTATGTATGTATGTAGACTGAATATTATTCAACGTCTGTGATTCAAATTTTGGTTTTTAAAACGTGTATATAGGAATCACACGAGTAATTGATTATATGTGTTACTATCATCGTCTTCTTCTCCTCATTCTCCTCCTCCTCCCCATTATCATCATCATCATGTACATAGACTGTATGTATGTATGTATGTATGTATGTATGTATGTATGTATGTATGTATGTATGCACGTACGTACGTACGTACGCACGCACGCACGCACGCACGCACGTACGTACGTACGTACGTATGTATGTATGTATGTATGTATGTATGTATGTATGTATGTATGTATGTATGTATGTATGTATGTATGTATGTATGTACACACCGACAAAAATAAACACGCACAAACACACAGTCAGTGTGTGACACTAAAATCGATTGAGTGAAAGAAGGAAATCCTTTTCTTAGTGAAGGAGATAGGTACTTAATAATCATGGGATATTGAAATTGAGATATGACGAAGTTGTCGGGCTGAAGAATAAGTAAAGCTGATAACCTCTATTGCGTTGATTATGTAGAGTGTGACGACAATCACCTTACCATATACAACCATATCCGTCTGACTGTGTCATTGGGACCTTACAACATGCATTAATACTTAGTATAGATTATCGTGGTACACAGAAATTATTATTTTATCAAAGATAATAGTGGATGAAATTGTAATCATATTCTAGTGAGAATACAATTTTAGGCTACATACGATTTTCTTTGCTACAAACATAAATTGTTGTTGTTGTTGTTGTTGTTGTTGATGATGATGATGATAAGAAGAAGACGATGATAGTAATACAAATAATCAATTACTCGTGGGCTTCGTATATACACGTCTTAAAAACTAAAATTTTAATCACAGACGTTGAATAATATTCGGTCTATGTACGTACCATTAATAGATAAACTCTGTATGCCATATTAAATTGTTTTCGCAAATGTAATGAAAATAAAATGATTCGATAATTTTATCTTAACCGAACAAAAAATATTATATTATCACCCCCCCCCAAGACCTTCCACTACTGTATGTTTTAAGGAATACAAGAAGGGCAAAATAAAGAAACAAACTTGATGACAACATATAATGATATTTTACTGCGGCAGGGTGTTTTATGTTATGTTTTACAACTTTAACAGAAGCTGAGACTGGCCAAGCGAGTACTTTCTCCAAAAGAAATACGTACGAAATATGTTGACCACCATTCAGTGGGTGTTACATTCTAATGTGCTTTCTCTAGGACCGGATCAAGTCAAATGATTGGGGTGGGGTGTCTAACATTTCACAAAAGCCCCGACTTTCCTCGCAAGGGCACCAAAGAAAACGTTTGTGTATATACTCGAAGTGTGCTTGGTACCAAAGAAAAGCGCACAATATTAAAATCATGGTCATATTTCAAGTGACAAGTGACTGTACGTTTGTGTGTATGTGTACGTTTTCTTCTTGTTGTTTTAGCCTCGGGGAGAGTGGTCCGGTAACCTCAGATTCCCCTCTCCGGATTCCGCCCTGCTCTGTTTCATGTTATCTGCTTGTAAATTTCGTTGTTTGTAATGTCCATGTTTTGCTCTAAGTCTTTAGAGAAACAAATCAGATATATTATTCTTGGTGCTGAATTATTAACTTTTCAATTTGTTTCAAAGTCATATCGAGATTTTGAAATGCTTTGCACTGGATGTTATTAATAAAACAAAGTCTCGATCCTTTTTTGAATAAAACGCAATTAAATTATATATTCGTTTTTACCTGTCTCGTTTGTGGCAAAACAGTCCAACACAAGGACTAATTTCTACTTTTGATTTCTCACCAAGGTAATTAGGCCATAGTCGGGGACCATAAAGAGTATGGCCGAAAACATTTAGCGAATTATTATTATTATTATTATTATTATTATTATTATTATTAATTTGTTTTTACTGAAAAGAGGAATTAAGTGTAACCAACAGTACTTGGATAATACCTATTATGTTTTTCATAGATTTTTGGGATATAACACTATTAGGGTAATTTAGTTGACTATAGAGGAAGGTTAAACTTTAACATAGAAATGTTTAACTTAGGAAAATTAAAAATTTCAGCTATGATTTTAATTTAGAAAAATCATTGATTCTCGTCACGATTTTTAATCTTGGGAAAAATCATACATTTCCACCATGATTTTTAATCTATGAAAATCATCCACTCCCAAAATAACTTTGTGATTTTTAATTTTGGAAAATGATACATTTTTAATATAATTTTTAATCAGGAAAATTTCCCACCATGCTTTTAACATAATTCATTAACCAAATTAATCCAGGCAGTTTAGATTCCATACTCATCAGGATTACCTGCCGTACCTCAGTCTAGTTTGATTTAAAACTTACACCAGCTAAAGTACATACAACAGAAGACAATGGTGGGTGCAACATTTAAATCGTATACACAGATGGACAACATAGTACATTCTACACATCCTTTTAAAGGCACAGATATGTTTACATATATTTGCACCCAGTATTATTTAAGGAGAGTACCCTGTAATACCAGCTAGTAAGGATCTACTGAAAGAACACTAGGGATAATAAAATAACCCAAATCAAATTTTATAACCCCGATGGGGAAAACTAAATGGGACTTTTTAAGAAATAAAAAACAAACAAACAACATACTTGGGGGTACACAAACATACATAAAAACTTTTTACTTGCATAACTTTTAATTCAACAAAAACAACAACAAATGTTGTAAAATGCTACAAAGTTTACATTGTTTGATGTCTAAGGAATCGTCCAATTCCTTCATTACTAAAGAACCGTGACCATGAGAATACAACTGAAGTGCTTCTACACACTAATGTATCTGGTTAATGTATAATTATAACTTTCAATTTGCATTAATGTTTTGCAATCTGACACCAAGTTGGAGACTAAAAATCACTAACAAGTGAGATATAAACTTTGTTTTTCTCTCATGTAATACAGATAACTTGTTTTTTCTCACATAATGATAGATAACTAAGATAATAAATCGCAAGGTCTTTCTGACATACCATACACAACTTTATCTCATTCGCACACACACACACACACACACACACATATATATATATATATATATATATATATATATATATATATATATATATATATATATATATATATATATATATGTCTTACTAACATAATAAGTTTATCTTATATAATCTAGACAAGTCGGCCTTTCTTATGTAATATCGATAACAAGGCCTTTCTCACATAATATCAATAACTATGCCTTTTTCACATATTATCAATAACTAGGCCTTTTTCACATAATATTGATAACTAGGCCTTTCTCACATAATATTGATAACTACGTCTTTCTCATATTATATAGATAACTATCTTTTTTTGTTGTTGCTAGCATCGGAAACTGACTACAGAGTGTGAGCCAATTGTTACTGCTATGGGAAGGTAGATTCTTACCTCCACACGGCATAAACAAAACGCGACTTTCACCCCGAATCGGTTTGATGTAGTATTATCTACATCAGAATCCTGTAAAACCAATGAAACTTGTATTAAAGGTCGTATCTAGAAGAACCACATTCAGTTTAAAACATGCTAAATAATAAAACTAATATAAAAATACAAGAGATATGCGAATTTATCAATATTAATATCATGATGATTATTTTTAAATTGCTGTGTTACAAAGTCAAAATAAGACACCGATACAAATTAAAATAGAATTAAATGTTGTTTTCTTTCTCACTCAGTGATAGTTTTATGCAAGTGACTTTCAAACTGAGTGTTACCTGCATTCTAGAAACTAAAATGTGAAAAAGGCCTCATTGAATTAAATACATTTATAAAATAATGGATGCGCACTTTCAAAGGTTTAAAACATAAAGCCCTATTCGTTTTTGTTGTTTCTAAAACCGTAGGTTTAAATATAATTATTAGATATCAGCATATTGCCCTGGGTAAAAATATCCGGATTCACTTTACTAGTATCTTCAAAGTGTTTATTTAATTAACATTGGTATAGATTCTAACTACTGGCAATGGATATGTAAAACATTCTCATCTTCATCAGATCTTCCTCGACTTTTTCGTTGCTCTCTTCATTGACATCAGCTGTGCTTAACTTAAAACCGTAAATGGATATTAAATTATTTCATGTTATGTATCGATATAGTAGAAAACTATATATATATATATATATATATATATATATATATAGATAGATAGATAGATAGATAGATAGATAGATAGATAGATAGATAGATAGATAGATAGATAGATAGATAGATAGATAGATAGATAGATAGATAGATAGATATATCATTGCACTGTTCTATTGTAGGGCTGCTCGGTATTACCTGTTAAATGAGTATATCCTGGTGTAAAATATCAATTAGGTTGTTATTTATAGACTCACAACAAATCCCTCAAGTAGCAAAATATTTGTACCTGTAAACATAGGCACGTGTCACTGATGATAACTATTTCTGATACTTGTCCTAACCTTCTTGCCTTATTAAGAGTAATGGAAAATTTCATTTGCTGATTCATTCGGACATTTCATACACCGATATGTTAGTAGTCATGTAATCTATTCTGTAATTATAAATACGTAGATATAGGTTGTAACAGACCATATGATTTAGGAACAAGATAAACTTACTATAAGTAACTTATTGTTGAACAGTGTCAAGCTGTAAGAATTAAATAAATCAACTCACAAAACAGGTAACAATGAAAAAAAAAAAACAAAGACGTAACTTAGTTTCATTAAAACAAACATTACATTGAAACAGCCATTGTAGTTTTAAAAAGTCCTTAACTAAAAGATACGCGGTTAGGAATATTAAGAATTTCATAATATTCTAACTTGTATTAATGGATTCTAAATATCACAACCTTCGCACATTGACCTTGCACCTTTTGGTTACATAGGCTGCATCTCGAAACTATGAGGGATTATAGTCACCCATCTAAAGTTATCGGTTTTCACTGCGATTTATAGTTATATTCATTCAAGAAAAAGTCCAGGAAAACATCGGAACTCTTTCAAGAGCTAGATATATGTCTAGAAATTATTATGTAATTGATGGACAATAATATTAAAAATAAAAATGACTATATATCATAGATACGTTCATAGCTTTAATATTTCTAAATCTGATATTTAACTTAAGTTTTCATCGGTTTTAATATTGATTAGAGAATTTCAAAACAAACATATATTGATAGAATGGGCCAACGTGTAAGGACTTCATTGTCATTCATTGTTCTAACGTCTGTTTCCATTCAACCAATGTTTCATTTCAGATGATATTGTTACAGTAGTAAATTGAATAATGCATAATATATATATATATATATATATATATATATATATATATATATATATATATATATATATATATATATATATATACACACAAATACATTGCATGTATGTATGTATGTATGTATGTATGTATGTATGTATGTATGTATGTATGTATGCATGCATGCATCCATTCATGCATGCATGCATGCATGCATGCATGTATGTATGCATGTATGTATGTATGTATGTATGTATGTATGTATGTATGTATGTATGTGTGTGTGTGTTATGTGTGTGTGTGTGTGTGTGTGTGTGTGTGTGTGTGTGTGTGTGTGTATGTGTTTGCAGGACATCTGATATGTAGGATTTCTTTTTTGATTCTATATGCTATTGGGATTTTAAAGTTGCAGTTACAAATTTTCAGAAGTTACTAAAACCTCTTGAAACAAGTATGAACACGATGACGTTGTTATATGCTTTTACTCAACGATATTATGGACTTCGTTAAATGCTATTTAGTAAACATAATACATATTATGAACTTCAATAAATAATATATACATACTAAGTGTGTATGGGAGGGGATGGAAAGGGCGGTTGCCTCAGGCGTTTAAGGGATTGGCACACCAACATCACATACACCATTGGTCCTGGTACGCTAAAAGCCTTTTGGGCCTTGATCTTTGCCCCGCGAGCCATTTACCCTTGGTGAGCCACTTCTGAAGAGCAAACGCTATATTATGGATCTCGTTAAATTTTATGTATACAGTAAACACTTTATTATGGACTTATTTAAATATTATAGAGTAAACACTATATTATGGACTTCGTTAATAGTAAGTAGTAAGCGCTATATTATGGACTCGTTAATATTAAATAGTAAGCGCTATAGTATGGTCTTCGTTAATAGTAAGTAGTAAGCGCAATATTATGGACTTCGTTAATAGTAAGTAGTAAGCGCTATATTATGGACTTCGTTAATAGTAAGTAGTAAGCGCTATATTATGGACTTCGTTAATAGTAAGTATTAAGCGCTATATAGCGGGATATGGCAAGGTTGTGTTTTATCACCTATGTATTTTAATTATTTCTAAAAGATTTAAAGACATTTATTTCTGGGCAGAATAACGGCGCAACGAAAGAATTTACTAATATATTTGCACTGTTGTATGAAGATGATGTCTTGGATGCCTTCGCGAATCTTCTATTCAACTTCAAAGTATGAAGATGATGTCTTGGATGCCTTCGCGAAACTTCTATTCAACTTCAAACATTTTCAAATCAACTAAATAATATCGCATCATCTTAAATTTCAAGAAAAACTGAAAAACTAAAATTGTAGTCTTTCGAAAATGGGGATATTTGAGAAGATCGAAAAGTCGGTGTTCTTGGGATCGCATGATCGAGACAGTGACTGTATGTATGTATGTATGTATGTATGTATGTATGTATGTATGTATGTATGTATGTATGTATGTATGCATGCATGCATGCATGCATGCATGCATGCATGCATGCATGTATGTATGTATGTATGTATGTATGCATATATATATATATTGGCTGTACTCTCTTCTAAAACCTCATGCGATATCTAGAAAAGCTCTATTCCAAATATTTGATACTAAAATAGTACCAATTTTGAATTTTGGGTCGGAAGTCTGGGGTTTCTACAAAAACAATGATAAGCTGCTGCATATACGCAATTTTGCAAAGATATTATTGATATTAGAAAAAACACACCAAGCGCTTTTATATACAATGAGTTGGGTAGAATGCCAATGCAAGTAGTAAGATACAGAAGAATGTTTTCAGTACTGGTTCAAAGTATTAAAAATGACTGATGATAGATTCAAAAAACCATGTTATAACCTACCATTGACAAAGGGCAAACGCTGCGATTGTTTGGCAAGTTAGTTACGTATCTACAGTATTGAAACGGAATAGGAGAAATTTGGGTTAATCAAGGAGTGGTTGATGGAAAACATTTTCTTATTATATTTAAACAACGTTGAAACGATTTTGATTTTTCTCCAAAAAAGAATTAAATGGAGAGATAATTTCAAAGAATATACTACAATTTTATAATAGACCAGAAACAATAGGAGTTGTCAGTAGTATGCATGTTCAGAAATGGATACTTTCCCATAATGGCAAAAGTATGTGGGTACAAAATATTCCTTATGTTGAAAAATTGGACCCTGTTTGTGCCGTAATATACGAGAAGTTTCATTTTGGTGTTAAATGTCCCATGTATCATTATTTGATAAAGGTCTATACATCTGGACACATGCATTGTAATTGCAAATAACATCAAGTTTTATAAATTTTGTCACGAGAATTAATAACGATATAATATCCTACATAATTTTGCTGTTTATCTAGCAGAGGTTTTACAAGTGAGAAAATCAGTGTGTGGATCCTAGAATCGTTATGTTTTGTGTACGATATTTTAATACATGAAATTAATTTGGGCCGATGGCCAATGCTACTAATTATTGATATTTATTATTGCACAATCGCATACAACACAACAGTGTTACATGATTCTATAATATTAAACGATTTCTCTAAAACGGTCGAACAAATTGCAAAGGGTGATACATTATTTTTTCACACGCCTGGTCTTATATGCTGTGCTCTGGTTCAAATTCAAAATGAAATCTCCCATAAAAAGCATGACAACTGTAGGACTGAAAATTAAAAGTTTAGCTTTTACTCAAATAACAAGGTACTTGCTCACAGTCATGTCTTAAGTCAAACATTGTTCACCTTACTGTTTACGGAAGTCTATTTCTGCACAAATGTGTTTACAGTCTATTTTATTTATTACTCCAATTCAAAACAAGGGAGCTCGGTCGCTCAGTCAACAGATCATCGAACTCGTAATACAACACGTGCAGGTTCAAAAACCAGCCCTAGGTCGGGTGTTTTGGTGTGTCCTTTGGAGAGGGATTTGCTCCCATTTCCGGAATAATATAGCCAATAAAGCGTTACAAGTGTCGTTAAAACTACAAAAAGTACATTACAAACCATATATATTTGTACAGCTACATCCTAGTGCCACCGAATACCATAGCCTCTAATATAATCACATACTAGTAACACCAAATACCATAGCCTCTAATATAATCACATACTAGTAACACCAAAAAATCATAGCATCTAATATAATCACATACTAGTAACACCAAATACCATAGCCTCTAATATAATCACATACAAGTAACACCAAAAAATCATAGCATCTAATATAATCACATACTAGTAACACCAAATACCATAGCCTCTAATATAATCACATACTAGTAACACCAAATACCATAGCCTCTAATATAATCACATACAAGTAACACCAAAAACCATAGCCTCTAATATAATCACATACAAGTAACACCAAAAACCATAGCCTCTAATAAAATCACATACAAGTAACACCAAAAACCATAGGCTCTAATAAAATCACATACTAGTAACACCAAAAAAAAATCATAGCCTCTAATATAATCACATACAAGTAACACCAAATACCATAGCCTCTAATATAATCACATACTAGTAACACCAAAAACCATAGCCTCTAATAAAATCACATACAAGTAACACCAAAAACCATAGCCTCTAATAAAACCACATACAAGTAACACCAAAAACCATAGCCTCTAATAAAATCACATACTAGTAACACCAAATACCATAGCCTCTAATATAATCACATACAAGTAACACCAAATACCATAGCCTCTAATAAAATCACATACAAGTAACACCAAAAACCATAGCCTCTAATATAATCACATACAAGTAACACAAAATACCATAGCCTCTAATATAATCACATACAAGTAACACCAAAAACCATAGCCTCTAATAAAATCACATACTAGTAACACCAAATACCATAGCCTCTAATAAAATCACATACTAGTAACACCAAATACCATAGCCTCTAATAAAATCACATACTAGTAACACCAAAAATCATAGCCTCTAATATAATCACATACAAGTAACACCAAATACCATAGCCTCTAATATAATCACATACAAGTAACACCAAAAACCATAGCCTCTAATACAATCACATACTAGTAACACCAAATACCATAGCCTCTAATAAAATCACATACTAGTAACACCAAAAAATCATAGCATCTAATATAATCACATACTAGTAACACCAAAAAATCATAGCCTCTAATATAATCACATACTAGTAACACCAACAAATCATAGCATCTAATATAATCACATACTAGTAACACAAAAAAATCATAGCCTCTAATATAATCACATACTAGTAACACCAAAAACCATAGCCTCTAATAAAATCACATACTAGTAACACCAAATACCATAGCCTCTAATAAAATCACATACTAGTAACACCAAAAAATCATAGCCTCTAATATAATCACATACTAGTAACACCGAAACCATAGCATCTAATATAATCACATATTAGTAATTTTTGGTATTTTCCTTTTCTTCAAACATCATTTTATTTTGCATTTTCAATAAACACGAATTGTACGTCTACCGACTTTACACTGTCTCCTTGCTCTATGAATCGCTGATTAAAGGAGAAGCTATTTAAAGTTTGACATTTTATTCTTATTCAGGCGTTTTTCTTATTTAGTACGGTGTCAAACGTAAACTTTACTCAATAGAGAATTTTTGGTTTTGTTTGGATGATTTATAATCACGAATGGCACGTGTTTCCAGCATTTGTTATTGTTTGGCGGACATATAATAAACGATAATAAGTCTTCTAGTGTTGGTCTTATTTGCGGGAAAGAAAATCACCAATGGCACGTGTTTCCAGTTTTTCTTATTATTTGTATGACAGATAATCCCGAACTACACGTGTTTCTCGTTTTTGGCATTGTTTCTTTACATGATATCTGCCCTACAGATAATCACGAATGGTTGTTGTTGTAGGGTTTAACGCCATTTTTCAGCGCACGATATACTACCACTAACCCACGAGAAGCTTTTGAAAAGCTTTCTCACATACTCACATTGGCCAAATTTGAGACTCGAACCCATGCAGATAGAGGTGAGATGGCAGTTATCCGTAATGGAGAACGCTATAGATAGACCACTTGGCCACTCAAGGCCTCCCAATCACGAATGGTGATTTGTTTCTAAATCGAGTGCAGTACACACACACACACACACACACACACACACACACATATATATATATATATATATATATATATATAAGCTTTTAAAATAAAATATTTAAATGTTAAATTTCTTATTCTCTTACATGTCTACTTGATCACGGCGCATACCAAGTCTCAATAAAAGTTGACACACTTTTTACATACAGTACTCTAATTAATGACAACTATTTATCATTATTAATATTTGGGCACGAATAAACAGACCAACATACATGTAGATATAAATACAGCTAGTATGTGGCCCAATAATTGTTTACTTGATAGTAGGAAATCCTTTACATAGCAAAGGAGATCGGTACTTAATAATAGCGGGATATTGCAAATGAGATATGACGAAGATGTTAGATATGACGAAGTTAACTGGATGAAGAAAGAGTAAGTGTAGCTGATAACCGTTATGGTTTTGAGTATACAGAGTGATGTCCATTACTTTACCATCAGCTACCCTGTCAGACCATCCTGTGTGTCATGGATTCCTTAGAATATCCGTGGATAACCACGTTCATATTGAAGTTGTATACTGAAATTATTACTCGCTTATTTCGGAGGGATACGACTTTTCGACGATTCCATGGAAACCTTTGAAATTGGCAATGCTTTCATGATTTGACACCTATATTGGTTCCCAGCATAGTATTTACTTCATTCAATTATTAACATTTCGGTTTTGTATATGGGTTTCGTTGTTGTTTCTTTAGTATCTGTCACATTTATCTTAATACAAAGTGATGATATGAAGAAAGAAAGAAAAAAAAAAACACCATTACCCCCCCCCCCCGTACAGTATTCGGACATTTTCTATCTTCTTTTTACCAAGTACTGTAACTGCTGTAACTACTGCCGCTGCAGAATGTGACAATTATATTGATTGGTGGTATGGAACTGAAAGACAACAACACCCGCGACAGCAGCAGCAACAACAATGACACAACCAAACAAACCACCATCACAAGCACCACCGCAACAGATAATAATAATAATAATAATAATAATAATAATAATAATAATAATAATAATAATATGAAATTATTAATGTTGAAAATAATGGTCATAGTGATGAGGCGAGGAGGGCGATAGTAATACAAATAATCAGTTATTCGTGGAATTGTTATGTGCACTTTCTTAAATCTCGGACGTTACGTACGTTCAACACAATATTTAAGTCTATGGACAGATATCCGTTAATTAATAAACCTATTTTGTATAATTAAGCTCTTTTCCTCAGATGTTATTATATTAAAATGAACCGACGGAAATATAGTATAACTCCCCCTCCCCCACAGCGAGTACGGAACAGGCAAAAGAAAGTAAAGACGCTGGAAGGTGACGGTTTATGTTTTTCAGAAAGCAATCCATGGGAGGTAACTATGCAAGAACTGATGATGGCAAAGCGAGTTCTTTCCCTAACACAAAAAAAAAAACACAAAACGCACGAAAATTATATCATACACCATTCAGAGTATGCTAATCAGATTCTACTAATTCATTTTCAATAAGTTTTTTTCTTCTTCGATCTTATGAATATTTTGTTTTAATTCTTCAAAGAAATAGGCTAGATATAACGTACTTAGATACACATTAATGAATCTTCTATTTATTACTAAGAAATATTGCAATTTTAAAATGTTATACACGACCTGATTACATCTAAGCCTCGATAAATCTCTGGAATGAAATGTAACTGCAATATATATTTTAGAATCTGGGGTAAATAAGTTTGGAGTAAATAGGTCAAACATAAAGTTTATCATAACAGGTGCTCAAAGAATTTGTTTTTAACACAGGCCCCAGGTTGGTGTAGAAACATACAAGCCTAGACTGAATTCCACAAGCCCGGCCTCCAATTTCCACATCCCCCACATTTCCCATTTTTCAATGTTGTCAAACAACATTAAAAAAAGTACAATTCGAATATAAATTCAATAGGGTTCAAATGGGTTTGAAGGTAATGTAAGTGTCGGTAGTGTTCATCATTACACTCACAATGGATTGGATAGTTCGGGTATTCAAAAAGCTGGTCAGAACCGTGTTGACTATGTAGATGTGTTATTTGCAGTATGTTCAAAACAATAATGGCCCCGCCCCTTATCTTTTTCCTTTGCTGGTGTGCTTTGCACAGTACAACTCCGTCAACCAAGAAAATGATCATGCTTTGCATTCTATTTCTGCAGTAAAATCCATCTTTAGAGACAATTTGCCGCTTATGGCTTAAACATTCTCATTCAAGGCATTATTGTGTAATGACTTTTGCTCTTTGTACACGTACCAGTATCTCTGAATGGCACAGGAGTCTGACGTTTTATCAATAAAGTACGGCGAAATGTCTGACAAAATGAAATACCCTTATCAATAATATATATATATATATATATATATATATATATATATATATATATATATATATATATATATATAAACACAAGGAATGCAAGCGTGACCACAACCCTTCGCTCGATTCGACATTATCTCACGAGACTTTTATCGCTTCAGAATCGCAAGAAGACTGAAACACTACACATATGCATTCAAAACACAGGTACTTACCAACGCATAGCTCTTAAATAACCATGTCCTGAATCCGACAGGCGAATTAACCTTTTTTTCCACAATTACGGTCACATTAGCCACAGTCGTAAGCCTAACTGACGGAAGTAGCCCATTCTACCAGTTTCTACCCTGCAGTGAATATGCTGAATAACATGATGAAAGTAATTACTCAAGATAAAATGTTCCTCTTGCTTTTTATTTCAGATTGTATCATTTTATAATTTTATTTAAATTTCCAGAACAGAAATATGTAGTCAAAGTTCTGATAGTAGAAATAACGGTTGATGACGTCATCACACTTAAAATATATACGACTGTTGCTGGATCCGGTAACTTTAAAAACACAGATTCTGCGCCGTGTTCGGTACAATTATTAGACACCAACGGATATTTACTGCAGGGTAGAAACTGGTAGAATGGGCTACTTCCGTCAGTTAGGCTTACGACCGTGCATTATCTGGTTGATTTATTTATCAAAAGTCAGGACTGACAAAGAATGGTATTTAAGACAAAATTAATACAATCCTGAAAAATCATTTGCTTACACAAATATAAATTAACTGGTGAACAAACTAATCAGCGCCTACACATGTTAACAGAATGGTTAATTAGCAATCTATAAAAACATTACATATGCAAGTAATACAATATTTCCCTATAAATGAAACGGGTTGATATAATCTACAATACAGCGTATAAAATATGTCAATAGACATAAATGCATTTTTTTTTCAGGTATATGTACTTTCTGCAAATAGCTGTGGGCAGAGAAAGTGAAAGGGAAATTATGTACAGGAATTATTCTAGCATATCATAGACGCGAGAGAATCCTAGTGGATACAGTTTGGTGAAAGGAATATTGGATCAGAAATGTTACAGATTTGATTGAAAAAGGTAAACCATGCATACTTTCTACACAGACAAAAAAGTTAATTGGGGCATAAAGATGGCAATTTGAGAACATTTTACTCAATATAAAATAGAAAATTAGTTGTCCTTTTACTAACGTTAATTTAGGGAAATAATCATTCATTCATTCACACGTTAATATACACGATGATAATATACATGATGCTGCCTGTAGCAAACAGCATAGATTAATATATTTCCTTTGCTTACCCAATAACTATATTTTTATTTTGTACGCCTACAGTTAAATAGTCAGATTTTCGAAATACAGATAGATTGTTTTATAAGAGCTACCTTTTAAATATCTGCTATGAAATATTTCAAGCGTCATAACAGTCTAACTACCTTTATTTTGTTCATTTCTTGATGAATGATAATATATATTCAAAATACGAATGTAAAAACTCCGATTAATTTGTTTTAGTAATAATTGCATGGAAGTCGATAGAATATCGCGTTTGCAACTGTTCACGATAATAACCGAAAACAACCGCCGACCACTTCCGGTATTTAGTGACGTCACATTTTGAACACTTGTAAACAAAGGTCGAGTTGGTATCGTTATATAACGGAAAAGTCTTCAGAAACTTAACTCGAAAGCTGCGATTCTGAAAGAAGTAAATTGTCACTGTCCTGCGGGTCTTCGCCATTCGAAGACGGGGAGGTACAAGCTCGGAAGATTCTGATAATGGTTTTAAAGCTTCTGCCGGCACCAAATTAATCCTTACCAGTTTCCAAAACCGATGAATCCGAAGTTGCCGATGAAGATGACGAAGAGATGAGACAAGATAGATTGACGTACAATTCATGGTAATTTATGTATGAATATGTCAACGGCCGTAAGTTACGATAAATATATGTAGCCGACGATATTTACAGTACTGTTCAACAGTCTCCTGTTATACAAATGGATTTTTTCTCATACGCAATTAACGCTGTATAACTGTATTGCATTTCATGGGTAGTAACTTATTTATACGTTGATAAGTACAAGTTGCAAGTTAAAATTAAAAAATTTTCATGTGTGAGTTAATAGTTGATTTATATAAACTATGATATAAACCCTTTGTTCTATGGTAAACATCTACAGTGGACTCCACTTAACTGCACATCGGATAACTGCACACTCCGGATAACTACACGTCATCACGCCGGTCCCAATTGTTCCAAATGCTTAAAAATGTACGGTACCGTACTCCGGTTAACTGCACACTCCGGTTAACTGCACGTTCTTGTGGTGGGCCCCGAGGGTGTGCAGTTAACCGGAGTCGACTTGCAACTTATATTGTGTTTCATATCTAATTTGATTGTACAGTGATGTTCTGAATGTTTTACCTGTTACGTACGTACGTACGTACGTACGTACATACATACATACATATATATATATATATATGTTACTTGTCACTAACAGCTCAAACCTTCTTAATTTTCTCTTAGAATATGCCATACTTATTTTCTTTGGAAGTGACACTTGACAAGTTCCAGTGCTGTTCTGGATGTTTTACCTTTCACGATCGGACCATCCAAGTTAGCTCTGCTGATTTTTTTAATACAATCTGTTCACCTACGTTTACTACGAAGTGCTCGGTCATTCGGGAAGGAATGCATTGAAAACCCATTTGAATTTGTATTGCCACAATTGGCTGCATCACACCATATCCCGCTGCATTGGCTTGTACCTCCATGATCTCCTCATGGCATGATTGTGATGAAAAACTTTTCAAACTAATATCGAATGGAACATGTGCTTTGTTTATGTTTCGATAGAAACGGAAGTAAGACGTATGTCAAAAGAAAGACGTCAGGCGATCAACATACTCCAGAAATTATCGAGCGTCAAAATCGGTCCGATGTATATTATTTTCGAAAACACACCTGAGCGTATTTCTCAGTTATTATGGGTTTTTATATCGCTTGAAGATTTTATTTTCTATTCAAATAATATTGAATGTTATTTACTTTATCTATGGCACTTTAATATCTTGAAAGTAATTTACAAACCTGAAGACCTGAATAGAGAGGATATAGAGTATACATTTTACCAACAAATATTTTCTGTATACGACAAAACAATTTTACACATACAGAGTTAAACGAATATTGGAGACCAAACAAATAAATGGTAAAAAGCACGCATTTGAATTATGGAATTGCTACTTTGAAATGATTAAAATTGAGCACCAGGGTATTGTACCATTAAACACAAGCAAAACATTTCTCTTTCTGAGACAACTGAAGAAGATACAATTAACAGATATAAAACATTTGTGGTTTCGAAAGCTAATCAGTTTATATAATGGTGTGTTTGTAGAAAACATAAACTTAGGCCATCTCAATGTATATCGACTAAAAACCAGAGATAAACAATTTTTTTTATCCTAAAAGTATCCACAATAAATAAGAAATCATATGCTTGAAATATATAAGGCGAATGCAATGTAGCTGTTATCATTTTAATGAAGATATGAAAAGCGATGGCACTGATAAGGATCATGTTCATTAAAACTACATATGGGAACAGTGCTTCGCTTTAATTTCGTTCTGGACCGTTCTGTAGATGTGTCTTGTATAGTCTTTGTCTTTGTGAATCTTATATCTTACAAGCATGCAAATACGATCAGCAAGCTATAAATTAACGAAAATCACAGAACTGTGCATTTTCCTAGACATATTTAACATGCACAATTTTAACTTATCTTTAACATATCATATATATGGACGAATAACTCAATATTATTCAAACCTGGACGCGTTTAATACTACATGGGTGCATTAAAATCTGTTACACCTCGCACACTGTGTAGATATACATATTTGGAAGATATCTTTTCAGAACTTTCATTACACACATATCAGTAATTCTGATTAATGTTTACAAATAAATGAAAAATAAAAATCGATATTGGAGACATGCTCATAGAATATATGAGTGAGCACATGTTGTAAAGACAAAGCGATGTACTATCAAGAAACAATGTGCCAGATAGAGTGCAAACTTGATCATAAAATATATGTAATGTTTCCTTACGTGTCCGATAAAGATTGCAGTTAATTAACAGACAACTCAGTCAAAGCAAAAATTAACAGATGGTCCGACAACTGCCAAACGTAACGTATTAGGGCATTTTATCTAGATAACAAAGGACAATACTATCATTTTCCACCAGAAACGATTGTACCTCTGCAGGGAAATGGCCAAATTTCAAGATCAGCTAATTACAGAGGGGAAAGGAAAGACCCCCCCCAAAAAAAAGAAAGAAAAAAAAAAAACAAACCAACAAACAACCAATATATTATGTTTACATCTTCTGGCTAGATAGATTAAGCGATTCGTTACATGAATCTAAAAAAAATACTATAGTGAACAAGTCGTTAAAATAAAAAGAAACAGACAAATCGTGTTTCTTCAAAAGGCAAAATTGATGTGGAATGATTTTGTTTTGAAATATATATATATATATATATATATAGAGAGAGAGAGAGAGAGAGAGAGAGAGAGAGAGAGAGAGAGAGAGAGAGAGAGAGAGAGAGAATGTCTTACATGTTTTTAAAAGCATCAACTTGGAATAAACATATGAATCTCATTATTTTGTAAAGACCCTTTATTTACAAGAGTTCCATGACATTCCTTTAGAAGGATGCATACACTGAATGATGAAAGGATGTTATCCGAAACGTAAAGATGAATAAATACAGGTTGCTACAGTGTGTCATAGGATGTTCTAAATATAAGTTTAATTATTGTTCTAAATCGATTTTTATTTCTTATTTGTTCTTTCTGTTTATTACAAAACTAATAGATAGTGTCTGTTTTCAATTAAAGAACATTCTTTAAAGCAATTATTAAATGATAGAATATATACCAAAATGGATAATCAGTTGGCTAACGATTAGCAAATGACATTTTAAAATGACATCTACGATGCAAACGAGAAGAAAATTTGAGATAAAAGTTGCAAAAGATTTTAGTATCTATCTATAACTTCTCTGCTTAATTGAATTGATATATTGTACCTAAAGCATGACGAAATATAAAATCAAGGAGATACTAACATCTTAAACGTCGCAACTACAGAGCGCTATATAAATAGGTTTTTTTTAATTAAAAAAAAATTGGTAATGTGTGAAATTTTAGAAACATACTGGTCGAACGTACATATTCTAAGTGTCTGTAGAAAATGAGCTCTTGATTTAAAGAGCCCAAACTAGTAACACATCAATATATATATTCGATATTAATGGTAAAAGAAGTATTGAAAGGTTATTTACTTTTATGAATTTTATTGTTTTTAATTGTTTTTAAATCAATTAAAATTTTGCACAAACAATTTGTGCGGATATAATTTAGTTTGGTCTATTTAATAAAGATCTTCATTCAGTTTCTAAATTAAATGGATGATTGGTCAATGTATTAAAGCGAAAAGCAGCATCTTAAAGCTATGCCTAATTGCACGTGAATGATATAAGAGTTTATATCAGTTCCACAATAAAGAAAAATGTCACTTCACATTCTTTGACAACCATTTACATGTTGTTTACGGAGCCTTTTGAAAATATTTATGATTCATTAAAGCTATTTAGGATCCTGAATTTAAGAACTTCGGAAATTCCATGGCATGAATCCTGAGACCCGATACCACACACTACTCTTTAGTTGTGTCAGCTCTTTATCTTTCCCCATGAGAATGTCTTCATGCTCTCTTGTTAAATTACTCACTTCTTGTTTTCGACTTTTGTCCATTTTCATCTTCACTGTAATTACATATTAAAACGGTTTAAGGAATTAGCACAATCTCTCTCAGTGTATATTACAAATTTAACAATTGAAGAACAGATGACTTATACGGTTTATAACACCGATCGAAGAAAACGAAATTATAATAAAAATAACATCTATCCAAAATGTCCGTTTATGATGGTTTTATTTAAAGACTTTAATAACATTAGGTCATCATTTTATTCGTTCGGTCCGATTATATTGCAACCAGGCTGTTGCAGTTAATGGTTTAGATGATTCAAATGACCTGTTTCTCACGTAAGTAATATGAGGCAATAAAGAACTGGTGCATGTCGAGAACCAGCAGAGAAATACTCAAGTAAAGAATTTCGTTTGAAATTTTGACTTATAATATACGTCCATATAAAATGTCCATATACCTTATTCAGCTAATCACATAGAACCAGGAGGGTGGTTTAATCTGTATGTGAAAATAGCCCAGTAATAAACACAAGTTTCACAGTACAATAAAAGTATATACTGGACTCTGGGTAAAAAAACATTTAAATTTTTGGACATCAATGAAGAGTAATAAAGATATTCAACAATCAATAAATACTTGATCAATTTAACTTCTATTTGTTTTGATAAAGTACAGTAATTATGTTTTGTTTTGTGCTATCATGTTGAGTGTGTCTGCATGCAGATTATTGGCGTATTGGCCTTATCACAAGGTGATTGCTATTAATCGAAAAGCGTGATCAGCATGAGAAAAAAAAACCCCTAGATTTTCTTCATCGTGAAACATGTCACATTTTTTCATACATTCGAATGTTATGTATCTAAATGTCATTTATCCATGTTATGTATGCATTTTTTTCATGCAAATTATGTCTTTAAGATTAGAAGAAGAATGTATGAGAACGATTCTAAGCTTTGATGTCATCTTGTTTATGTCATGTTGTTTATATCATCGATCGCATAGAAACAATACATTTAATGATGTAAACAATAATATAGAATTAGTTTGAACTCAGTCTGAAGAAGCAATAAAGCGAAACTGGTCACGCATTTTACGTTGGTGTTGTTTACTTTGTATTGACATTGTTTACTTTATATATATATATATATATATATATATATATATTTATATATATATATAACGTGAGGGTACCTTCAGCCGTTAGTATAGCCTCTGCCTCTGTCCACTGTCCACTGATAAACATCACTAATGCATCATTCTTCTATAATACAAAGCAAATATGAGAAAGATTAAAATATTTATTTTTGTGTGATTTAGAGAGACATGCATGCCTTTTATTCATTGTCTGCTACAGTATGCCAATTAGTGTTTATATTTACTTTGATCTTTATTCTTGTCACATAAGCTATGCTTATATGTCATATAATCGACGGACAACACAAACTATTTTGTGAGTAAAAGCCTGTTAAACCTTCTTTCAGTTGGGTAAATTATACTGAAGCTAAACAGATGCTCATTTCAAGCACAAGGAAACTTAATTTTGAATAGAAGAATATCAAATGTATATAACGATATAAATATATATTACACAGAAAATGTCTATTTAAAATGCAAAATATTAAAAATTTTCATACAATAAAATTTGAGTGATGATTCGGTAATCATCTCGAGGGCACAATGTGATAAGAAAACTTTGGCACAATCAATTAAACAAGGCATTAAGTATGGCAACATTACGATGTAGAATGTCCTATTGACATTTACCAGATAAGAGTATGTCTGTTTCAATAAAATTATTATATATAAATCATATACAAAAATGATATGCTGAATGATCATTAGCATTAACAAATGATAAGGCATTTAATAATATAAAAAAACAATAGTATTGATCCAAATAATATTTTAACAACCACCACATCATGACTGGAGATGTTTAGCACGAAAGCATTTTGGAGCAAGGAACTAGTAATAGGCAGAGTGGAACATTAATAAAGATAGATACGAAGAAAGGCAAATATGAACATACACAATATAACCACAATTCAACAAATTAATGAAGGAGTAAGCAAACTAAATCAGATTATTAGATCATATGTGATTTCCACTTTAGGTGGTCAAGTACAATGTACAATGTAGAAATTGTATTATAGAGTCTGAATATGCTATTCTAGCACAGTGAAGAAGTTTTTAATATTTAATGAAAGGTGTAATTTAATTGAAAACATTACAAAAAGATTTTAAGATTTCAGATACAAAGGTTAGAGTAAGTCAGCTATGTTGTTCTTGGCGAAGGCGTATTTTTATCACCAAGTGTTATGGTGATGAAAATATATACTATAGAAGGTTATAATAATAATTTACAAAGGGCACCAGTTTCATGTAAACTCAGAGTGAAAACTAATTTAAATACTGACATGATATCAGCTGATATACTCTCTGTATAACATGGCCAATAGACAAACAGCATAAAATAATATAACCGCTCATATAGATCACAAAACTACAAAATATGCAAAATTAAGATAATGCATTTCTAAGTATGTGTTGCAGGATCTGTACTAGTTAATCATTAATTCTCTTTAGTAGTAGTTTGTTAATTGTGATGCCTCATTATATTGTCTTTAAATGCAGTTATTGTTTTATTGGTACAATTTCAGTTACCATAGTCCCTATTTCCCTTTTTTTATAACTTATTGATTCCATCCATTTATTTCCGCCTTTATTTGTAGTTAAATAATATAATTTGGGCTATGGGGATTGTGGGTTTGGGCTGGGGTGACTCAGTAGTCAAATCTATATTGTGTAAATGCTTTTCTAATAAATGCATACCTTTATTTAGCAATGGAATATAGATTATTCAGGCCGTTGGAGGATTTTCCATTCTTGTAAAATAAAAGATCTATTTACAAATTCAATATCGGCATTGCTCATTTTAAATGTACACGTATGCTTCTGTTTTGCACCAAATTTCTATGTTTATTATAAAGGAATACTTGCTCATACCCTGGTTACATTTTGTTCCG
Source organism: Unio pictorum (assembly GCA_030141615.1). Classification (NCBI taxonomy): domain Eukaryota; kingdom Metazoa; phylum Mollusca; class Bivalvia; order Unionida; family Unionidae; genus Unio; species Unio pictorum. The sequence goes on along the minus strand of JARLTB010000173.1, from coordinate 2,304,754 downwards.
TTCAACATTCGTTCCTGTAAAACAACTTCCAATAATTTCCTGATTTTGATATCAATTAGTACTAAGAATGACACCTCATTTCAGTGACTAATAGAAAGAAAAATATGAATGTTTTTTAAAAAAAATACCCAATTAGTTTATTTGCACAGCTTATAAATATTATATGTATTGGTACAATAATGACGCGAAACAACTTATGTTATCTACTTCTGAATAGTAAAAATACAAATTTGAAATTATGTAATATCAGTAAACGTAACGTTAAACAGAAGACCTCTGTGACATATTGACTAATTTTTAGACTAGTAAGCAGCCTACCACGCAACCATGTACACACGTCTCCAAATATCTAAGAGATACGCAAGGACCAAAGCCGACATGTTCGACAGATTAATAGCAATACATGGCAAGTTGGAAATAAAGATATGTGTCTTGAAATGGTGACGCGTTAAGAAATTTTAAAGCAAAAATACATAGTGGACGTTACCTTGCATCCGAGACCTGGAAGTTTGTCATAGCTGGCCTTCAAATTGTCGATGTCTTCTTTATATGACTTATAACCGCCATTAGACGAATAGTGATCACCTTCAATATTCTTCTGAATTACTGCATGCAGCGCTTTCAACTCCTTTTGAGATTTTTGCATGGATTCCTCCTCATCTCTTCGTATGATATTTTCATACTCGGACATTATCCGCTCCTTAACGAAAGACACAAAAGAAATTAAAAATTGTTTTGAAAATGAGCAAATATAGAAAGCAACAATAACTTGAAACTCATCAATAAACCATTTTGTAGATAACTGGCTGCTTTCAAGCGAGGTTTGCATCCGTGTTAAGATTTCAAACGTGCAGTCCCTTGGAGAGGAACGCTATTAATATGTGTACAAAATTATAATTATCACTATTCGCTATTAATCACCATTTGGAGACTGAATGAAATGCCCAAAGAACTTTTATTTATTGCCTAGACTTTACCTATATGAAATGGTAAAAATGGACACCAAAAGATAAATATTATATCGACTTATAACAAAAGTTAACTAAATAAAATATTTGCCACATCTTTCTCATTTTGAATAGATTTATTTATCCAGCAAAATATCTGTAAAACCAAAGGAAATAAATGCCTTGCAATAAAAATGTGATGCAACACACACACACACACACACACACACACACACACACACACACACACAAACACACCTATATATATATATATATATATATATATATATATATATATATATATATATATATAACACGTGAGGCATGTAATTAATATAAGCAGTGGTATATCGTTGATACAGCGTAATAATATAAATATATTTTATTTATACCACCATCAAATACACATATTTGCCCATTTGGACGGAGTTCAGATTTACTACAGGCGGTGTATTGACCGAGTGAATGAACTCAACATCTCTATATTATGTAGTTCTATTCGTTTTGCATCTTTTCATGTTCACCTTGGCATATTGATAAGTTGATCGTTTTCTGTTTAGAGTTTCTATAACTTCATCCATCCTAAATTATTTTTCTCTCTCACTTGAAATTTCTGCATTGTTTTTTCTTCTTGGTTATTCGTGAGAGGGAAACATAAATCAGGAAGGAGAGCATTGACATCGTGTACCGTAAATATCATTCAGTCAGCGCCAAGAGTATATGTCTTAGGGACAAATAAACAAAAGAAACTAAGTTTTATTAAGTATGCAATGACCGTCTTTATGAGAAGAGTGTACGTCATGACAATGACAATTGTGCTTCTGCTCGGTTATGAACCAAACTGTTGCTAACCAGTGCAAATGTTCTTTAGAAAGACGTAGCTTACAAAACACTCATAATGAAGAGTTATAAATATTGTTATTTGTCGTTGAAGCCACACACATGTGTCAGAATGTAATAATCAAATTTAGTTACTAGGAATTTTAAAGGAGAACTTACATGCGCCTGACGCAGATAGGAATTATCAGTATCGCAGATGGAATTCGACCGGAAATGTTGTATTGCTTTCCACCCATACTTAAGATTTGCCTCCGACAGGGATTTCTTTTCAGGTATAGGAAACGTAAGACTGCCGGTCATTTTAGTGACGTAGATCTCCACACATTTCTCTAAAGCTTTCGTGTTCTCTTGTTCAGCCACTGTTTGCAAAGCGTCTCCAACATCAGGAATCTTTCCGGTTCGAATTGCCTCGACATAAACACCTACCAGAACTGCAAACCCTGTATATATATATATATATATATATATATATATATATATATATATATATATATATATATATATATAAATTAAAGTTCGTATTTGTGAATGATCCTAGTAATTCATCTCCATTATTACATTTTCGCAATCTGACAAGTTTTCCATTAACGTAAGCATTGTTGCCCCATGTGAAAACTTTCATACCGATAGGTATAAATTATGAATTGTATAAATACTCTAAGTAATGGTTTATATTTAATTTTTTTTATTTACGTCGAAATAAGGGCAACGTTTGATAACAAAAATTGGATTTACTTTCTCCATTAATTGGCTGGCCATTTTCGATTTCTTTCTGGGGAGTTTTCTTGAAAACAAAATCAGTAAATTTCTTTGATTCTGCAACAAAGTCTTTATCCAAGGTTTCGTCCTGGAACTCTTCTAATTTTTGCAGGATTTTTGGTCCTCCAGGCGGTGCAAATATAAAGCATTTCTTTTTGCTGAAATACTGTTTCAAACAAAGTCGAGTCTGATTCATCAAAGAAGCTCTCTCGTTAATTTCTGGTTGTACGCTTAGGCAGAAGTCTTCTAGGTATTCATCACTGGTTATCTCCCTTCCGTCGAGCTTCAATTCCAACGTGAAGTCCCGCAAAGTTAAGATAAAGAGAGGAGAGAAAAGTGCCAAGCTGCGCATGTCCATCCCGTGCTTTCCTTCTGGCACTTTTAGAAGTTTTGAAACCTCTGTTACAAATCTATGAAAGGAAGACAAATTATGTAATGGCACTGTAATTGTTCGGTAAATTGAGATAATATACACATGATAACCTAAGTTCTAACCTATGGCATGCAATTAAAGTTCACAGTAATTAGTAATTGAACTGGATAAATTTTAATAGTTATACATACGCTGTAGTTTTTCTAATTAGTGTATAGCTTTTAAAATGATTGAAGTAATAGTTTTGCAATTTTAAAATCCATTTCGGATTGTAATATGCATCTGCAAGACAAATAAGAGAAAATAAATGAAGATGTATTCATTTGTATATATGTGTCACTATTACAATAGCCTTTTTGTATTATTTCTGTCTTTGTAGTCATGAAAATGTTTTGGACAGATTTTCATAGCACGGTGTGCAAGACAATTGCAAAACATAAAGAGCTTTGCATTTCGACTGCAATAATAAGGCGCTTATATCGATTATTACAGACGCAGACGTCAAGGCAAGGATCGGCAAAGCAAGAGCCGCCTTCATACAGCTCAAGAATATCTGGACCTCCAAAGAGCTGTCCTTGACCACCAAGATCCGACTGTTCAACTCCAACGTGAAGTCAGTCTTACTGTATGGAGCAGAGACCTGGAGGACGACCAAGACCACCATCAGGAAAGTCCAGACCTTCATCAACAGCTGCCTCAGAAGGATTCTCCGGATCCGCTGGCCTGACACCATCAACAATGCCAATCTTTGGGAAAGGACCTCCCAACTTCCTGCTGAAGAAGAAATCAGGAAGAAGAGATGGGGCTGGATAGGGCACACCCTACGGAAACCGCCAACCAGTATCACCAGGCAGGCACTGAGGTGGAACCCACAAGGCAAGCGGAAGAGAGGCCGTCCAAGAAACACCTGGCGACGCAACCTCCAGGCTGACACCACCAAGATGGGCTACACCTGGAACCAGCTAGAAAAAATGGCCCAGGACAGAGGACTCTGGAGATCTGTAGTTGGCGGCCCATACCCCGATAGGAGTGACGGGCAGTGAATGTGAATGAATGAATATATCGATTATAATAAAATGCTCCATATACACTTACATTATTTGCTGATAATACAGGTCTCTGTCTGTTAGAATTATATACAGGGCATGTGAGCATGTTTCAATTTGATGACCTAAGTCAGGATATTATTCTACTCATCAAATATCCAAATGAAGCTCTTTTATGTCATGAAAATTTAATTTATATCTGGCGTAAAACTGGTGCAATATGCCCTGTTTTCACTTCACACAGTGACTGTTGTGCTTTCTTCAGTACAAGCCATATTGGAAAGAAATGTAGCATAAAGCAAAGAATAATATCTTATTTCATCATCTTGAAAAGATTATATATTTGACATAGCGGAATGACTTCTTCATCCATAAAAATTCATTTTCTATATATTTCTATTCTCAGGAGCTTTCTCTTTCAGTTTGTTTATCTCAAAACGCATCTAATTATATAGTCCTATGTTTCCGAGTTTACATGTGTACAGATATATTATATAGTCCTATGTTTCCGAGTTTACATGTGTACAGATATATTATATAGTCTTATGTTTCCGAATTTACATGTGTACAGATATATTATATAGTCTTATGTTTCCGAGTTTACATGTATACAGATATCATTCTATTTCATATTGTCCAACTCCGATCATCAATGACAATTTACAATTAATTTTGTGTTAAATTAAAAGCATGAAGACTTTCTCACTATCTAAGTTTAAGTAATAAACAGTCAACCACTCACTCACTCAGCGAGTCAAGACTCAGAAATTATTCAAATATTTACTACATTATTCCCCACAATTTTCAAAGAACTTGTTTTCAAATGCTTTAATTTCAATGTTCTTGCTCAATAAAATAATTGTTTTAATGTAATTTATTAGTTTCTTTTTTAAAGGGTTGAACGTATGTCCTTGTTATTGGAAAAATACATGTATGAGCAGTTTATACTTCTTCATTTGATGTTACGTAATGATGGCTCTGGTTTTCAACTTAAAATCTCTATCGGTAAGCTCGCGAATTGTTAACATTTGAAAGAAATAAAGAAGTTAGGGAGCAAATAATTAAGTGAGAAGTCAGCTAATGAGGAATCAGGATGTTTCCGACACTGAATCTTTGTTTCATTTAACGTCATGACATCACTCGTGAAATTCGACTTAGCATTATGGTTGATTCATGAGTGATGTGAAGTGTTATAAGACAACTACATAACACGTGACTTATCCAGACTGAACTCAGACGCACTACGCTGCACTGTATTGTGGGTGTATTTCGTAACGTCAAGAGTTTGTCATACGAGAAGCAGGCTTAAACTTTAAGGCTCACTGCTAAAGATAATTTTAAAAAATTCTCGATTAATTAAAATCTTTATTTGCAAATAGCTGTCACAAAATATCAAACTCGTACCATCCTTTTGAAATGAACATTCACGTGTGATCCTTTATTAATCTCACTCATAATTTAAAGTAATCCTCTATTAAACTCATTCATGATTTTCAGTGATCCTCTATTAATCTCAGTCATAATTTAAAGTAATCCTCTATTAAACTCATTCATGATTTTAAGTGATCCTCCATTAATCTCACTCATAATTTAAAGTAATCCTCTATTAAACTCATTCATGATTTTAAGTGATCCTCCATTAATCTCACTCATAATTTAAAGTAATCCTCTATTAAACTCATTCATGATTTTAAGTGATCCTCTATTAATCTCACTCATAATTTAACGTCATCCTTTTTTAATTTCACTGATGATGTAAAGTGATCCTCTATTAATCTCACTGATGATGTAAAATGATCTATTAATCTCACTGATGATGTAAAGTTATCCTCTTTTAATCTCACCCATAATTTAAAGTGCTCCTCTCACTGATAATTTAAAGTGATCCTCTATTAATCTCACTGATAATTTAAAGTGATCCTCTATTAATCTCACTGATAACTTAAAGTGATCATCTATTAATCTCACTGATAATTTAAAGTGATCCTCTATTAATCTCACTGCTATTTTAAAGTGATTCTCTATTAATCTCACTCATAGTTTAAAGTGATCCTCTATTAATCTCACTGCTATTTTAAAGTGATTCTCTATTAATCTCACTCATAGTTTAAAGCGATCCTCTATTAATCTCACTGATGATGTAAATAATCCTCTATTAATCTCACTCATAATTTAAAGTGATCCTCTATTAATTTCACTAATGATTTTAAGTAATCATCAGTTAATCTCATCCATGAGTTAAATTGATCCTCTCTTAACCTCATGGCTTATTTAAAGTGATCCTCTATTATTGTCACTCATGTTTTATACGTGCAAAGATCTTCAATCTTTCAAAGGAAGAATGGGATAATGCACATGTAGTTGAAACTTTAACCCTTTGAAATTCTATTTCTTGTAACTTAGGCAATACAAATTTTTGTGATTGTTGTATGTTTGATGTATTAATTGTGGTGCTGTTTTTTTTTGTACCCTTTCCTGTAATATTAATTCTAAAAAGGTTGCATTATATCAGCCGCTTGTCTTAAAATCCATCTTTTTAGTTTCAGCAATAGTAATTGTATTAGTGTTCACTACTTCAAATAACGTTGAAGAGGAACATATTTTGCATCATCTTGAAATCATACATTGTACATTTTCAAATGATTACATATGTAAACAAATGGAAGGTAAACAAACTAAAGCCTCAGATCAAAACAATCAATTATTTATTTTATCATGCATATGTATGTATATCTGTATGTATGTCATATTTATTTACCATTGTTTCCTGGTTGTGATCGATCAAGTTTTGCAGTTATACATCAAACACTACGATTCTTGAAAATGTCAACAAAGTAACGAATATTACAAAAGAAATTGACAAAAAAACTTATTCTACGATTACAGATTTACAAATAACACATGTTTCTGATGTTGCTTCTCTTAAATATCATCAAGATGTAGACTTACGCAAGTTTGTCGACGTTTTCCGCTGTGAAGGTCCCACTGATGTTGTAAATCATAGTGTTGCTTAAAAGTATTGCCAAGGCAAAAATATGGTTGTCATCGTTTCGGTCTCCCTGCAATAAAAAGAACAGGGCAAGTGATTATTTGTCCCTTTCATTCTTTAAAAATTATCTATCTATATATTTTCTTTTCTTTGTTTTTGATCATCAGTGGATTCATCCATCCAGCTACCCAAGAGTTGTTGTTGTTACTTCTATAGCGTTTAACGCCATTTTCAGCACAATATATGCTTTACATAGCGGCCAGTATAAATGGCGGAGGAAGAACCCGGGAAAACCCCAGGAAGAACCCGCGACCCAGGAGAAGCTACTTGCAAACTTTCTCACATATCCACAATTGCCGAACCGTGGACTAGAACCCACGCAGACATATTTGTTTTGACATTGATCTATATATATATATATATATATATATATATATATATATATATATATATATATATACATACATACATACGCACGAACGTATCAGTTATACTATCTTACTTTCATAGAAGTATGTCAGTGTGTGTGTGAGTGTACGCATGCACGCACGTACGTATGAATGTATGTATGCATGCATGGATGTACATATGTATGTATGCAGGGATTTATGCATACATAAATCAATTCATCAGACAATCATTAGTGTTTGGTAAATTGAAAAATATGTATAAATGGATGGTTGGAGTTTTCCAGCGACAATCTTTGTATGAATGAATTAACGAGTGAATCAATCGATCGATCGAGAGAAGTGCAAATTATGTTATGTAATGATATAAGGCAGCATGTATACATTATCTTGTAAGCCAATACACAGAAAAGTAGGTGAAAGATAACATCTTTCCTAACTCCCAAAATGTGTAATTGTTATGCAAGGAAAAAGAACTGATACGGTCAACTTAATGTATAACAAAATTCATTTATATAATTTTATATAATAATTGGCTTAAGTTACCTTTTCGACGTCCCCCAACCCTTCGGTGTCCATAAGAAGAATAATTTGGTTATCCTTTGTTGGATGTCGTCGGCACCATACCCAAATTCCCTTTGTCTGAGCTTTGATGGTTGATCCCAGTTTGAATCCTTTGTGCAAAGAGATGTTTGAATAAAAGTCATGATGCAACAAATAGTTTAGTTTATCAGCAGATATATCGATAAACAAAGTGATGTTACAACGCCAAAATCATAATCATAAAGTTATTTCAATTTTTTATTTGTAAAAAAAAAATAGTCATCTTCTATACTGAAAAATTTTACACGCATGTACTGTGGCTACAACTAGCAATGTTCATTGAAAAGCTATATAAGCAGTGGTTCCATTGGTCACTTGGCAACATTTACGTAACTTTGACAAAGACATAAAACCATCGGTCATAATCAGGTTAATTTGCTTCTTATAGTACCTAACTAGATTATATTTAACACTAAATAAAATCAGTTATTAAAACAGAAATAATTTGGTACACTAGGAAAATAAATAAACTTGGAAACAATTCCACTTCAATTGCAGGATATGTGTTAATATCATTTTGAACCTGTTTGCACTCTCGACACTTATTCCATTGCAGCACTTCGTGCCACTGATTGTATGACAGGTTTAGTAGGTAGTTATTAGGATATACTATGTTACTAACGTACTGCGTTATGTCGCTTACAACATCGATAAAAGAAGAAATGCCATCAAAACTCAATATTTCAACTCAGTGGTTGTCAAACTTACAATAGAGTTATTAAACTTTCAAGAAATGGATGTAACCATATTATGTCGCAGACTATAAACCCCAATTCATGTCTTCGACCGTAATATGGAATTTAGTTGTTGTTTTTTTTAAAATCCCTCCCCTATATTTTATATAATGCTTGATTAATCTAGGTAGAATTAATATTTAATACAAAAATACTTTCAGTTTAGAAAATTTTAATTCGTACCCAGGTCCGCGGGTAAACGGTACCCACCGCCTTGCCTGTACGCACCAGTCCATATTCCATCACGATTAAGCATACATCGCCAAATGTGGTGCTGCAGGGTCGTTGTTATATGCAATAGTGCGTACCAAACACATTCACGTGACAACGTAATAATTAAATCTCATCTATCTATACAACCATTCCTGATTCCTGGAAACACATTGGAGGTATATAGGATTAATTATAGAGACTTATTTTAGGGGCAGAATTCTGGCGATCTATCTTGAACCCATTAAGCCAGAGAACAATTAATTAGATTTCTAGAGAATGGATGCGAATCAATCGTCACACTGCATGTTGAAATGTCATTTCGAGGGAGGGGGGAATGCTATCCTAATTAAAGACACTGTTTGAACAGCAGTCAGATGGCAATTAGGGGCACAGTAAACGTTATTTTCAAGGTAAAGCTGTCACAATTGAAATTTTGCAGAAACTCTGTAGTTATTAAACTACCAAGTCAAGCTGACCCCGATTTTCGGCGTCACTGAGGAAGGGACCGAGAGATTTGACTGATTGGTTACGCTAGATAAGGGGGCGTGTTCTCACCCAAACTTTCCTAGGTTTCATATCGCCTCAGCGGAAATTTGTATCAGTCTAAGCTTTTACTGCAAGAGGAGAAAAAAAAATACACCAGTGGAGACTCCGAGGAATTTGCAAAAGATTTCCTCGTAAAAAAGTGTTGTCCAAGCAATCAGATGGACTCTTTAGGATTGACGTTTGCAGTAAAGGTAGAGTGTGACTATTCCATGTAATTTATTGATGCGATATATATATAATGCTTTGCTGAATTTATATGTATTTGCATGAATTTTGTCTAAGACATTCGTTTAATAATGTGCTTTTTGAAGTATAATGATGTTGCGTTTTGCATAGGAAGTCGTACATTATTCTTTAGATACGTTTGACGAATTGTTCAGTTTGTTGTCGTGTTTGCATAAACATTAGGTTTTAAGAATTGAATGCATTACTTTACTCAATATGATTACGAGAATCCATGTGACTTTATCAAATTTAGAAGATTTCATGTATGATTTAGAGCGAGTGTGAAATGACATAACTGATTGCAAATGTATCTCATTTATTCGCTGTGTACTTGTGGCGGCTCAGTACCGCTAGATCTCGTGTGGTCTGTATTATTAAGTGATCTTAATGCGTGACGAATTAGCCATGGACTAACTAGGGTCATTATAGGACACAAGGAGTCGATACATAGTCTTAGCATTTGTGTAGCACTGATATAAATATCTGATAACGATCAAGGGTAATGCAAAATCCCCGGTATCATAAATAACATGAAATTTAGGTTGTCTCTATTTATATTTATTAAAAAGGGAGAAAATAACCTTCAGAGTGCAATCTGAGACTGAATCATCTGAAAAAGTGGAATCCTATGACGTAATCGGGCTACGTACAAATACTGAGTATCCGGGAACGGATTGTTGAGAGTGGAATCCGGAGATCCAGGCGCCTGAATAGCTACAGTGGAAGTCAAGTGAAAGGAAGAACAGGTTATGAAATATACAAGGCGTTGACTTCGATTGTTCACTCGATCCTATGATAACTTAAATCTATCAGTAAACAGATCAGTTATTTTATTCGAATCCATTTTTGCTTTCCTTTAGTTTCTAAAAGCTGAGATAATTTTTAATGTAATGACTTCAGATAGTTGTTTTATGAAAGTGATTAAAGTGTTTGTTTATCTGTACGGGGGCTCGTGTTTGTTTCCATCTATAAGTTTCACCACTTTTATTTACTCGAACCGGGCAATTGCATCGAGGGGGATCATCTCCTACATATCGAATACCGGAAGAGTTGGGATATATAATATCATTATTTGTATTAGTCTCATGTTTGACTAGTGTGTTTCTAAATTATGTGGTTTCTTACTTTTTAAAGCAAAATGAGTTGTATTTTTGATAAGACAATATGATGGATATTTGTACATATCCAGTACCCATAGGATAGTTTCATCTCTGAATGAAAGCCTTAATAACCACACCAGACTACGCTTTAAGGAAAACTTAGTACAGGCTCCACAATAAACAAAAAAATACTTCCACGAACTTTTATCAAGGAACATGTAAATAAATGTATTTTGTAATGATAATTGTTGTGAAATGCAATCACCTTTTCTGACTCCTGCCAATCGATTGAGTAGGTAAGACTTGCCAGTCCTGAAGGGTCCAGCAATTGTGATGACAATAAGGGGGAGTTGTATCTGTTTTATCTCACTCAACACATCATCGCATATTTGCAGTTTTCCCTCTTGATCAGGGGCAATAAGGCAACGAGGTTCTTTGAACACGTCAAGAGATTCATATTTGGTAACGTCAGTCTTTTTATGGACCTGGCTGATTCTGTAAAACAAATATGCATTGTACGGGTGGGTGTGTGTGATACAAGTCCAATTCACTTTAAAGAATTATAATTCTAGACGAGATGTAATAAATTCATATCTCTTGGCTGTTTCGAAGCATATAATGCACAACTAGTCAGGTAGATCAATATATAGTGTATGATGGTGTTCGTATATAAATATGTTGTAAGTATAGATGAAATAGGCAAAACAGAACGTCTATATTAAATGTTCATTCCTTAATAAATCCTGTATATATAATATTAGCTCGCATTTAATAAGTTATTTAAGGTTGTTGTTTTTTAATAAAGTTTTTTTTACTGACATTTACAATGGGTAACAGCGTAAATCTAAGTCCTGTCTAATGTGTATTGACGTGTCTTATGGCAAGGGTATTCCTAGTCAAAAACATATATTATCATTACCTTTATTTTCTTATATAATATATAAAACAATCTTTAAGACACCGTAGAAATAAACCAAATGTAGGAGGCAGTTTTCAAAGAAATGATCAAACACAAATTAAAACTAGGCTTGCGTTTGTAAGATACGTATACCACACGGTAGACGAAGTGAAAGTCTTAAAATTTGAATGATAACATTTCAAATCTTCATTTACATTAGGAAGAGCTATAACGCAATCTTTTCCAGATGTACTGAGGTATGATTCTGAAATTAATTTTGTTTCTGATGAGAAGTGTCTATGTAATCCTGTTGATAAAGATTCATAAAAGAAAGTATTACCGAAATTATCAAATTATTCTAAGAGTACACATATATAACAAGGTCATATATATGCCAACATATAACAATTAAAAAATGTCTGATCGTGCGGTTGTGAATAAGCATGCTTGTTGCAATTTGCACTAAATAATAAAAAGTCTGAAGAAGTTAATTTTGTTGAAATAATAAAACAAAATTTAAACGTCATCCAAGTAACGCGAAATTCTGATCAGGTTATCTATATATTGAAAGAAACATGCCTACCAAAAATTAATCTGTTCAATAATTTCTTCATAATCGAGTAACAATAGCTTTTGGGACATACAGACGGACTTATTAATGGAGGGAAGCACAGGTTCAAGTAAAATCAGTTGATGCTAGAAGAAATATGGGGTTAATTACACATTATGTTAGAGCTCAACATGCTAAAGACATGTTTGTACATCGTAATTTTCATTATCATTTTTATCTACCAGCAAATGCTCACCCAGTCTTCGAAGTGTACAATGTTGCTGGTATATATTGTAAAGGGTTTTTCAAAGGAATTCTGGATATACAGTAGTTCTGAGAGACATATTTATGACCACATTCTTCTGTAAACAGAGGGGAGCATATTTACTTCTATAAGTTAACATTTAAACCACGATTGTATATAGGTTGGATTATATGTTACAGATATACAGCCACTCCAACCCCACCCCACACATCGGCTATAAAATGAGCAGTACCCGAAAATTTACTTCTTGTTGTTCTTATCTTGGACTTTTACGTCATTTTTATTAAAATGATATTTCTTTACGTGAAATAACAAACACCCATGGGGGTAAATTTGTCCATATTCAGACAGTTGAGATAATTTTTCCTCAAATTTCTTTCGTTAGTCGAGTTGAAAAATCGCCGCCAAAGTTTTCGTTGAAAACTAAACATTCCAGAAAACGGTGTAAAAGGTTTACCTGCGATCGCAGCCAATCAGTAAAAAGAATACTGCACAATAATTTCATGGGCCTATTTGGACCTTATAAAATCACATAAAGAGATATGTCCACATGTTAAAAAAATATGAAACTGTACACACTATAGGCAAATGTGTACCGACTATTTAATAATTAAAATTATTAGAGGGTAAATTAAGATTGATGACTATGGTTAGGCTTGACATTCTCAATATCTGACATACCATGTATTGTTGTCTTAAGAGTTTGGATCTTAAGTAATAACATAAGTTTACAGAATGTTTCTACAAATTTGCTGCCATTTATATTATTAAATTCATACGAAATATAAAACCACCTAATTTAATTGTTTATTTGTTTAACTGTTTTCCTAAAAAGATTCTACTATATTATATTGAGGAAACTAATTCTGTTAAATATATTAGGACAACTCTCTCTTTAAAAAAGATTTGGTCGACCGATACTGCTAATTGAATTAGGGGAACTGATTCTGCAAATTCTATAAGGCAAGTGATTATCTTATAATAATAGGAAATGGATGTTTTTGCAAGTGGCTTTCAATTGGAAAATGAAACTTTGCATCAGATTATTTGCTTGAAGAGACATAAATTATATCTTGTATTCCAGTAGTCAACAATGTTATTATACATAATGAAAGATATATCTTTTATTGACTGAATTTTTTTAATTTGAAAATAATTTAAGAGACGTTTACAGAACTTGTTGTTTGTTTACATTATATAATCGGTATCTGATTTTAGCGCTTACACCTATCGCTAGTATTAGTCATTTACTGTAGATCCAACAAATATGAGAGAGAGAGAGAGAGAGAGAGAGAGAGAGAGAGAGAGAGAGAGAGAGAGAGGAACTAAGTTGCTCAATAACCATGTTATTTTGTCTTCAGCATGTATATTTTTCATGACTACATACTACTACTATGGACTGAGTACAGCCCCAAATCTTTAGAGGTTCTAATCGCTTTACAATATTAGACAGCAAAATACATAGAGTTACAAGATTACATAAACATCAAGAAAATAAAGAAAAAGAAAAATGCTGAAAATAATTAATAAAGTAATCATCATTAAGCCTGTACTTGTAGTCGGAAAAGGGGAGTTCTTCAAAGTACTTTTGAATGAGATCATTGCTTCCTTGTGTCTAATATCAATTGGCAATTCTTTCCAAGTAGCTGGGCTATGTTCGCAATAGAACAATGTCTGTATGACGTAAAATTGTTTAGATTTAAGATGATTACGAGATATTCGATAAAGTTGCTCAGTACAATATAGTTTCTGACAGAGATAGATGACTGCTTGAAAATCATTGTAACGCTAGTGTTAGATGTGCTAGCATTTTCAGAATCAGTTTCCCGAGTATAATTTGCAGAAACAGTCGCCCTAATGTAAGTAACACAATCAGTTATCTGAATATAATTTGCAGAACAATTAGCCCTAACATAATTTGCAGAATCAGTCGCTCTAAGGTTTAAGAAAACATTTTACAATTGGGACCAAAATAATAGGATTGTATTCTATTAGGGAATTTCTATGGCAAAAAGAAAAACAATATTCATAATATTAAAACTAATTACAAATGAAAGTTTACGTTTCTGACATGTTTGGGAACAGGTCACATCAATGTATTTTGCTCCACTCAAAAACCTGGAAAAAAATGCTTGCAGTTTCACACAAAGTTGTTTTTTGTATTATCTGCTGGATTTATGTATGATATTATCCGTTAGAGTTTCATAAACACAAGTTAAATTGCTACAACATTTTAAATATTTTCAAATAATCTCAGTTAGTAGTTGTTTTTGTATTAAGCTCAGTTTTAGCATGTTTCAAACGTGCAAATCACTTACCCGTCGGCAATGCATGTGGAGGCCATATCATTTAAAAGCGCTTTCTGAAAAAGAAATTAATTTAAAAGTAACGATAATAATTTGCAGTTTTCTTATTTCATGTAAATTGCATTAACACATTCATTAAGATAATTGTTTAATTGAAGTACAGTTTACTTCTTGAGCTTCGACTGATATAATATGACTAAATTTGAAATGATTGTTCAGCATCTTTGATGGCGCTTTTAGACTGCTTTATTTCAAATTATTTCTGGGACCATTGTTTCCTGACCACAAGTGGCCTCTGCAAGCAATGATAGACTACCTCATTCATCAAGTTTGACTCGACTCAAAACCGGTTGTATAAATCGACAACACACACAGCAAAACAGTACCAAACTTTTGCCAGTGCTATTGGAATGCAGATAAAATGTTGCAATCAAAATATGGCATTTGTTTTGAAGAACGGTTGCATATTCTGTGGAGTCGTTTGCGAGATGGAAACATGTAAGTAACTTGTACGCCTAGATAAATAGAGAAAAGAGTGAGCTGGGTGGAACGTTTGCAGATTTAATATTGACCGCAAATCTTTGGATGCCGTTAAGACAAATCTATGGCGCAAGCGTTGCTAGTCTGTCCTTTGTCGTGCAGGCATATTGGGCTGTTCTTGCCCTAACATGCAATCTTTCTGCAAGCGTTCCTAATCTTCCAACTTCTCGTTCTAGGAAAACCCTGTATGGTGAAAAATTAGGAACATTCGTTTTGCACCCCTGAAAGATTGTTTCTGCAAAGCGACTGGAACGGTACACTCCGGGTGAGGTGCCGATTGCATTCCTTGCTTTTGAGCACTGGTACTTATAGAAGCCTTGTACAACGAAGACCATATTGGGGTTGTTGGAACGAATGCATACGTCTTCTCTGTTTTGGGACGTCCGGACTGCTCAGGACTAGGATGCGGTTCGCAAGCTAGTCTTCGTTCTTTTCAAGGGTTCTTGCTGACTTTAAACCGATGTCTGCCTCAGTGACATCCTGATCTGCTGAATCCAGCCATACTAGCATACGACTAAACCGTCTGACATCTTTTGAGAATTACATCAAAGGCTATGGCGGACCACACCACACGCAGTTCATCTGCTCCCCTGCATAGTTCGCTCTTTGCTTCCTCTGCTTTATTTCTGTGTAAACAAAAAATTATAGGCAATAAAATCCGGTTTCTGCTCGTTTCCTTTACATGCTACACCCGACTGATATGGCAGAATACATACAACTAGAAAATTGTGTTCATCTTGCTCGTCAAGCACAGGCAGTGTGTTTATTGTTTAGTCTGATGGAGCTTGTGCGACTTCTTGTTTGTCAACTCTTGAAAATGTCTCGTATGCCTTTATGCCTCCTCCGTACATTTAGATGCTCTTTTCGTTTATCCTATGCGGCCGCTTTCTTCATCTCCACGCGGCTTTTTCATTTCTTGATGGAGTGCGTCTGAGATATCCAACTAACATTTCGCGTAGATAGCATATAATATTTGTATATGTCCTGGAAAGAATACGGGATTGTTCAATTCAGACAGCAGGAAAATACTTTGTCGTGCTCCATGCCGTGGCAATTTATTTTGTGTCATCTGGCAGTTTTGCTTGGAGGTAAGGGCGTGGACCGATGTTGGACACTTGCTGGCCAATAGTATTGTCTTTACCTTGTAGCTTTTGGTGTAGCAGCGGAGCGATCCAATATCGAGGCGTAGCGATGATATTTTTGCGCCCGGGGACAAACTATAAAATTGGTGCCCCAGCGATCTTGTGACAGATTTATTTCCCTTGTTTTCTTATTACAATGTAACGTTGCAAGCCTCAATTTGGCGCCCCTGTACCTTGGCGCCCGGGGACATATGTACCCCCCGCCCCCCCTCGCTACGCCTCTGCGTGTAGTGCTAGGATCTCGGGTCAGAAGACGAGGCATACAAGGTATCTGAAGTCGGAAAAAATCACACATCATTTTCTTCTCATTGCGAGGATAGTTGTCAACATTTGCTTTTGTGGGGACGATCATGCTTGTTCTAGTGGCCGCGTCCCATGCAACATAAATGTTTTTCCGTGGCCTGTTGGCAAGTACTATGCATCAGACAAGTTCTCCCACTGTTTGATATAAGGCTGCACACAACGGACCAAACTATGCCCTCCGCTATTTCAACTAGCGTTGACAATGAAGACGTATCGTGCTATAGCGTAGACCGTATGTGCATCCATCTTAATACCTGGGCGGTAGACACGGAGATAACCTTCGATGTGCGAGCAGCTGCGGGCACGGAAGCTAGAATGAAAGAAAGTATTTCGCTCGTTGGAGCAGTTGACCGCTAGATCCCTATTCCTCATCTCAAACTGACGCACACCTAGCTGGTCTCGACGTTCGGAAAGACCTTTGTGTACAATTTTGTGCGTGTCATCTACCCTGCTCGAGAGTTCATGGCAAAGGTGCACATCCTACTGGTATTTTCGAAAATGACGGGAACGTTTGCATATGTGGTACAAACCAATGCTCCATGGTTCTCCCATCCCCATGGTGCCTATCAGGTGCTCCAGACCTGTCTAGAATCCCTGAAAAAAATGCACGTAGTTAAATGTGATACGGCCAAATACATTGCGCAAAGGCATATGCTCGAAAGTTCTAACTCGAACTTTCGAGCACATGCCTTTCGGGTGGGAAATGAGGATATAGCGATCAGATGCGCATACAGACCAATATATTTAACATTTCTACTAATATAAAAAAATATGTCTTTCAGTATTGTAAATAGATTCCTCTGTATTTGAAGAGAGAGAGAGAGAGAGAGAGAGAGAGAGAGAGAGAGAGAGAGAGAGAGAGAATTCGTCTTGTTTAGAGTAAGTTTTCATCAGTTAAGACGGCAATTAAAACAAAAAGTCAAGTAGATGATAATTTGAAAACAAATAACTAAAACCTCCAATAAAAAATGACTAATATATACAGAGCCACGGTGGCCGAGGTGCATAAAGAGCTATCATCTCTCCTTTACCGACATCTGCAATGTCACATCTGTTCGCGTGGATTCGAATCTCGGGCAAGGCCAATACGGATCAGGAACATTCCATAAGTATATATTTCGATCCTAAACAAGTATGAAATTAATCCAAATATTTAGTAACCTCAACTCATGTACATAGTAACTCATTAATTTTATATATTTGTTGAAGTTTTGTGTTACCTTTAATATATGCATAGGTAAAATGGAATGTAACCTTTTTGGAAAAACTAGCAGTCAGAGGTGTGCGAGAATACAGAAAACATGTTTCTGTTAAAAAAAAACTAATCTAAATTATAAATGCTTGGATGTTCAGTTAAATAATTTTAATGACATGCAATTTTTTAAAACTTAAAATCTAAAGAAAAATAATGAATTTAAAGTTTCATGCATTTTGTCATGAACATATATTGGTTGAATATACTTAGTGTGAAATCAGAAATAGCGTTAAGTAATACAAAACACTAATAATAACAGTCTGAAAATCAGAAATAACATAAAATAACACAAAGCATCGATATACTAGTCTGGAAGATACGAGAGGGAAGAAACATTTGCTAGTTTTTGATATTCAGATGGTTTTATTATTAGTCTGGTATAACTAAACACAAGAAATAAATATGTGCAATAGTCTTAGTGAAAATATTGACTTGATAAAAAAATAATTATAATTATGCAATACTTGTCCGTCGCTATTGCTCAGCAATTACGTTTTCATGTCGACAAATATCGTCCATATAATTTGAATACGTTAATCCAAAAGGTAGGAACAATAAACTCTCTCTCGTTAACATCACTTGCGCATACGCAGAATCAGTGAACCTCCTCGTAGATGCTGATTACGCCAGGATATTGAAGCAGGGTGGGAGGAGAATATTTGGCAATAGTGATGGGTAAGAATTATATCATTGAAATTAGTTTTACCCCTCCGCTCATCACATAAAAAGTACTATATTTAAATGGCAGCTATAACGTATTCATCCCTATTGAATGGCTGAACTTGTCAGTTAGGTGGGTAAGCTGATGTGATAAATTGAAAGAATACATAGAAAACTGGAAAATACTCACTATTAAATGATGGATTCACTTTAAAGATTGTTTGTGTCTCTATGGGCAACAAATTGTACCGAATGCGCTTTGTTGTGATATCGAGCGGTGGTAGATAGAGAAGAGGGTAGCATGTGATTGCGAAAATGGTACCTTTACGACATCCACCAATGAATAAAGATTAGATAGGCCCAAGATGCAGCGAAGGCCCGAACATCACGGGGCTTTAGTTTTATCAATGGGAGGTCTCTATTAGTAAGGAATAAGCTCTTTCGATTGTTGTGACAATCAACCATACGATAGTGAAGGCTGAATGCCAACGTGTCCCGTCAGAAGAAGGAAAACACTTTTGTAATTCATTCCTTTCCATTCAAGAACCTTTAGATAGAAACGCAGTGCACTAACGGGGTTTAAAAGCTTATCTTGATCATCTCCATCACAGATGTGACTGAGATTGGGAATCTCAATAGGTGGTGGAGTTACCAAAGTTAACTGAATCATGGGTAAAGATCGGGTTTACAAAGGAGATAAAATAAATCGTAATTTTTTAAAATTAAATCTGAGGTAGCTGATATCAACAGACAATGCATGAACCTCTCTGCATCTTCAGGCAGACGCCAAAGGGTCTAAAAACAGTCTTGAGTGTGAAGTTGTGAAATGAAGATTTACTCAAGAGTCTATTCCTTGAAGACCGTTTTGGCTGACCGGGACAAATGCAGATAAAATGTTCGTCTTCCCTGGAATGTGACTAACGTGGAGGGTGATTTTCTCCATGGTGGCCCAGCGGAGGAGGTTCCAGACCTCCAAGCAAAGAGTAGTGTAATGTGCGCCTCCTGTCGTCAGATATGCATATGGCGGAAGTGTTGTCCTGTAGGAATATAACATATCAACCCCTTATTTTGCCAATGCACCCGTGACTCGTTTCAAATACGACTTTAATTTCTACGTTCATGATATTGAAGGTTAAATCGTCCCAAACTGAACAACCTTGAAGCATTATTTCCTCTGACTTTAAATGAGATCCCCAACCAGAATCTGATTCGTCTCGTTGTAAACAGACATAAGCGATGGTCCAGTGCATATATTCAAACCTCAGTCAGGAATCGTTTCCGATTCACCAAACAGAACAAATTGTTACGTGCTTAGGCTCGAATAAGCAGCAACATAGAAAGAAGTGAAAATAACAAGCTTGTAAAATTTAACAAACAATTTACTGAGTACAAATATTTTCATAAAAGAAAATAAATAAACTTACGGTTTTAGAGACTCAAGTCCAAAAATTTATCCAAAAGAGAATTATTATTTTTCAAAGAACATTGTTTCAGAGAACAGGGTCGAGACAGTCTGTAGAAAAAAGTGGGACACTTATCCAGACTGCCTCACATGTTCACACATAATGATATATATATATATATATATATATATATATATATATATATATATATATATATATATATATCATTATGTGTGAACATGGGAGGCAGTCTGGATAAGGCTCGACCCTGTTCTCTGAAACAATGTTCCTTGAAAAATAACTATAACAGTAACAATATTATATTATTTTCATAAGTAACACTCACCTTTATGTACGTACTGAATGATTCATACACCGGATTGTGTTTGCACAAGGTAGACAATTTTTTCTTAATAAATTACCTGAAAGATATATATAATAATAACAATATTGTATTATTTTCGCAATTGAAACTCTCTTGTTAACCGTTGTACTTGCTGAACAAAATATACTAACGAAGTCTGGAATTTAGTTGACTAAATACATACATATACGTTTCCTGTTACGCGATAATATATATATATTATCGCGTAACAGGTAACGTGACCAATACACACCAAATTTTAAATTGAGTGGGACGTGTGCATTTTTGTGCATTGTATAATGTGGAAAATACCGACCAAACGGAAATATACTCAGATACGTTTATTTCAAAACTATTGTAACTAAGTAAGATGATGGATGATGGAAACCATCTCTGTCGATAAAAAAAAATAAGGGGGACATCCCGTTTCCATGAGTGTCCCCAGCATGTTGGTGCGCCTTCTGACCGATGTCCCTTTTTGGAACTTGAACACACACACACACACACACACACACACACACACAGTGTCACAGACAAACACACACACACACACAGAGTGTCACAGACACACACACACACACACACACACACACACACACATATATATATATATATATATATATATATATATATATATATATATATATATACAGAGAGAGAGAGAGAGAGAGACACACACACACACACACACACACACACATATATATATAGAGAGAGAGAGAGAGAGAGAGAGAGAGAGAGAGAGAGAGAGAGAGAGAGAACGCAATTGAATTAATCAGGGTCAATGTCAGGAGAGGTAACAATTTACAGCTATATAACAAATACAAAAGTCCTAGTGAAAACTCTGCCAATAAAAAATAATATGGACGTCCGTGTTTCGATGAGTGTCCCAGTATGTTGGTGCGTCGTCTAGCCGATGTTCCATTTTGTTCCTTTCACCCACACCCAAACATTGTTAATCTTTATACTAGAAGAGCCAGCAATAATGACAAATTAGAAAATGACACGGACGGAAGGAAAATAAATAAAGAATATCAAATTTTATTTTAAAGGTGAATGAATCTTTTCTTGATCACCCACCCCCACCCCGAAAATAATACACGGTTAGAATTATCACGATAATAACTTCTGATATTGCAGTACTTTTTTTTCTAAACTATAGATCTATAATTTATACTTACTGAATTGTGCCGCAGT
Organism: Unio pictorum; assembly: GCA_030141615.1. NCBI lineage: Eukaryota > Metazoa > Mollusca > Bivalvia > Unionida > Unionidae > Unio > Unio pictorum. Next base: position 2,283,089 of record JARLTB010000173.1, on the reverse strand, counting down.
CTTCATTAACCAAGCGAACAGTATTTAATGGGCTACTTACGAAACTTGTGACATGACTTTCTCGCCCACCTGAGGTTGAAGATTCATCGATTATCTAGATAAGCTGGTTGCAATGACAACGTATTATATATGATATTGACATTCTTTATCACAAAGCAAAGAGTGAGCTCCAGAACATTTTGGCCTTTGACATAATAAGTTTCATTCGAGATAAACGCATACAGCCTTCATTTGTAAAATGATAGAACATATATTGTAAGTAAAAATAAAATTAGTATAAGGCTTTGATGGTCCATAATTGGTTAATAATGAAAATTAAAATTTTAGTAAAAATATTTTTTGAGAGCTTATCCTATCTGTAATTTAAAAAAAATATGGACAAAATTCTATTGATGCAATTGAAGTAAATTTAGAGGCTTCACCTATTACTACTCAATAATGAAAGTAGCACCTGATTCATTTGGTGCAGAATCAATAACATGTGCTTCCTGTCAATTTATGTCAACAAAATGCCGCGGGTCCTATGTTTTTCTACATTTAAAAACTTACATCAAGGTTAGTTGTGCATGGAAAAATATAGGTCTGACCATCAGCACCCAGAAATGTTAAGTTATTGAATTTTGAATATGACAGTGTTTCCATATGTTTACCATTGGAGTTGAATTAGTACCGTGTTTCCTATACAGGGCCTATACCACAACATGAGCCTGATGTTTCTATGGTTACCACGTGCATCCAGGGTATGATTTTGGTGGTTTTTAGATATGACAATCATAATGGAGTCTTTCTTTCATGATTTGCATGTGATTTTGGGGAAAAAATCTATAGAAAGCACAGATGGGAAGGGTTGTTTAAACTGGATAGGGGCAGTGGACAGCTCGGGCTATGGGAAAAAGAGAATAGTATGGCCAGATGGCAGAATTTCATATGTTGGTGCCCACAGATTGGCCTATATGGTTAAATACCAATTAACATATGAAACAATTCCCAAAAAGGGGGTGGGGGGAGAGATGTTAAATGTAAGTCACATATGTCATAATCGCTTATGTATCAATACTGCTCATTTAACATTAGAGACACATTCAGTAAATCAAAGCAGAGCGCATTGTAAAAGTCAAGGACTTTGCACAAAATTGCACATGCCACATTGCCTCAACCTGTAAAAATGTACTAAAATGGAGGTTGTTTATGGTAAGAATGTTCATATTTTGCTTTTAATTTTTTAGCCATAGCACACATTAATTTGCCTTTGCTATAATTCTTTTCTTCTTGATGTTTCTCATAAAGCTTGTAAAGAAATGCCCTTTTCTCTGATTTTTTTCTCTTATATGCTGTACTTGCTGTATGTATTTTATTTCTCCTATATATATCTTGCTTGCTTTTCAGATGTTGTGCCACAGAACTGCAAGCTGAAATCGGACAACCGATAGATTGACACAGCTTAACCAGAGATTCTCCAGGTCCATGGTTGCAGTTATGGACAGCACTATGAACCCTGCCAGGGAAGTTTCTCTTAAAGGTTATATTCTTTGGTAAGCTGCGTTTTATCCTTCGATTCACTGATTCCACTTTCTGAGTGTTCTTATTTAATTTTGTTTTTAACACTGCAGATTTTCCTAACCGGTACTCAACACACATGCGCAATGTACTATCCTCTCTCTCACTGGATATTTTCAGTTTGAAATCACTGGGCAAGAATGTGTTTCTATCTATCCAGCTTGTACCAGCTACCCAGCACACATTAGAGTGCTTATGACAAAGACTATGATCACCTTGATAGCACTTAACTATTGCATCTGTTGCATAAGATAAATTACTTACTAGTAATTCTGTTGTATTTTTATATTTTTTAAATGATTGTTCAAACTCAGCCTGGCACCTCTTAGTCAAATCAAGTGCAAAGTTGTTCCGCATCTTTTCTCTGAGTTTTTTGGTTCTTCCTGGCATCAAATCAATTAATTTGCTCTGGCCTTTAATGAACTTTCTATGATTTTGAGTCAGATGGCGTGTATCAATATGATTTAAAGGGACTGTTTCAGTTATTCCTTCCCTCCTAAGGTCCAGGCTAGCCCGGTAACTAGCAGTGTCTGGATCAGTTGTCATGTTGTGTACCTCAATATTGTCTGTTTTCTTTAAATTTCTAAGCCCTTCCTTACAAAATGTATATTCATCTCCAATATTTGTTTGTAAACTTATATTTGCTGAGCAGTGACACAATTTGGCTTCATCATCAGAAGCATGCATTTTACCCAATGTGCATAGTTTATTCTTTGTGGTTATATGAATTACCTTTTTCTCAGGAGTAGTGTCTTCAACTAGAATGTGTGCACACTGGGTAGCTGGTTGAAAGGGTGTCCTACCTACTCCACTATAAATTGCATTATTATATGTTGAGTCACATTGAAGATCAATTATATTTGTCTTTTTTCCTGTCATAGAATTAAACTCCTTCACATATTTCCTATGTTCTGCCATGTCTCTCATGTTGCTGCATTCAATTTTCTGACAAACAGTATTGGAACTTTTCTGCATCCCTTTTGTTGAGGGAGCAGGGACATTCGCACTTAAAAGAATAGTTCTAAACCCTTCATTTCCAACAGAAGTCTGTGAAAGTCCTATCTGTATCGCATTATTTACACAGGCAGTTTTTCTTCCAGAACCTTCCCTTGGCATTTCTTGATACAGTTCAAACATTCTTGAAGTGTAACGGCATGATGAACATATTGCTCTCTCTCGCCACACCAGACCTCTTTTCTCTTCATGTTTCAAGTCCCATGACAGAAACCCCTGACATTCAGGGTGTAGGCACTGGTGCTCTTGAAAAACAGTATTCCACATCTCAGCATTTTTTTCTACATGAACCAATCGATATGTGTTTTTCTCACCAGACCTGTTGATATAAATAGATAAAACAAGTTTCATGTTAGAAATGTAGTTTCAGATTTGAAACAAAATCTATTTTTAAATGCAACATTGCTCTGCACATACTATCAAGTGATAGTACATAATCATTTAGCTGTAAATTAGAGCTTGCTACTTGGTATGCCAAATCAATGTATATTACCTCCCCTTTGACTAGAATTGAGTGACTGAAGGTTTGATTTATTTCTCTTTTTTTAAATAATTTATGTACTTTATTCAGCTTTATATTGAAAAGTAAGTAATTTAAGACTACCTGTAGTGAAAAGTAGCCATCATAATGATTTTGAGACTTTTTCTAAACTTATTATGAGTTTGGGGTAAATATTGGTATAGTTTTATGCATTAGACAACTTTAATATGCAATTCAATTCTATTACTTAAATTTACCAAGTAGTTTATGCAGTGATAAGTTATATAAATGTCTGAATATTGAATAGAAACATGGACTTACCCTGGCATCGCAATGTTTTCCACATATTGCTCCACCTCCAGCTTACTCCTTGGCTTGGGCCGTAGCAGTTTGTAGATGGGCTCTCCATCATCATCTTCAGTGTCAGCATTATATGAACTTTCTATAGCTTTTTCAAATTTGTCTCTTGTTGTCCTTATGTAATAGACCTCAGTTGGCTTTGTCTTTTGGGTTGATGTACATTTTTTCCCCTTGTTGTGGGGAACATTACAAGGCTTGAAGAAATGACTTTGTCTATTCTTTGCTTCCTTATCCTTTCCCATAGTTTTATGCTAAAAAGTATCACTCAGTTATTTAATTCTTCAGTATTAAAATACTTTTGGAACTTTCCTTTGGCTTTTATACCTTTTTATTAAGATTTGGGGGTGATGAATCACCTGTGTTGATAGTTTAAATAGTTTTAGAATGTCAGCATCATCTGGATGCCTCATTGGGTGTGTCACAGAAGGACAATGACCTCTTATCATTTTGACCTGTCATGTGGCACACTTATTGGTTTGGTGTGAATGATAGGAATCAGGGATGCACTGTATCTTATTTCTGTGAATGTCAGCAAGAAAAGAAATGCAATTTTGAAATTTAAAACATTTAAAACTTGTCTTATAGCCAGTGAGAGATGGAAAAACTAGGTGTCATGTAATTTGATACCCTATGATGTCATACTTGCTGATGTCAGCATGTTTGTGTTTATTTTGTGTAGCATGCATGCTATAGAAAGATAACACGAAGATACAAAGTCGGAATCTAATTTTTTTAATAACAAGAATAATGCACTAATAAGTACAATACAACACTTCAACATGTAATGCGGATGCAATTTTGCTATGTACAGTAGTATCACATAAAATGCAATTGCACTATTATTCATGCACCAGCATGGCCAGGTCTTTCCTACAATTATACTCTAATATCAATGAGTAAAATGCAACTTTTTCAAAAAAATTAAAATCTGGTTATAGGACACACGGTACTAATTATACGGAAGAGCTGTGAACCAGTCTAAAAATGGGTGAAGAAATAATAGAGTATATAAGGCTTTGGTGGTCCATAATTGGTTAATAATGAAAATTAAAATTTTAGTAAAAATATTTTTTGAGAGCTTATCCTATCTGTAATTTAAAAAAAATATGGACAAAATTCTATTGATGCAATTGAAGTAAATTTAGAGGCTTCACCTATTACTACTCAATAATGAAAGTAGCACCTGATTCATTTGGTGCAGAATCAATAACATGTGCTTCCTGTCAATTTATGTCAACAAAATGCCGCGGGTCCTATGTTTTTCTACATTTAAAAACTTACATCAAGGTTAGTTGTGCATGGAAAAATATAGGTCTGACCATCAGCACCCAGAAATGTTAAGTTATTGAATTTTGAATATGACAGTGTTTCCATATGTTTACCATTGGAGTTGAATTAGTACCGTGTTTCCTATACAGGGCCTATACCACAACATGAGCCTGATGTTTCTATGGTTACCACGTGCATCCAGGGTATGATTTTGGTGGTTTTTAGATATGACAATCATAATGGAGTCTTTCTTTCATGATTTGCATGTGATTTTGGGGAAAAAATCTATAGAAAGCACAGATGGGAAGGGTTGTTTAAACTGGATAGGGGCAGTGGACAGCTCGGGCTATGGGAAAAAGAGAATAGTATGGCCAGATGGCAGAATTTCATATGTTGGTGCCCACAGATTGGCCTATATGGTTAAATACCAATTAACATATGAAACAATTCCCAAAAAGGGGGTGGGGGGAGAGATGTTAAATGTAAGTCACATATGTCATAATCGCTTATGTATCAATACTGCTCATTTAACATTAGAGACACATTCAGTAAATCAAAGCAGAGCGCATTGTAAAAGTCAAGGACTTTGCACAAAATTGCACATGCCACATTGCCTCAACCTGTAAAAATGTACTAAAATGGAGGTTGTTTATGGTAAGAATGTTCATATTTTGCTTTTAATTTTTTAGCCATAGCACACATTAATTTGCCTTTGCTATAATTCTTTTCTTCTTGATGTTTCTCATAAAGCTTGTAAAGAAATGCCCTTTTCTCTGATTTTTTTCTCTTATATGCTGTACTTGCTGTATGTATTTTATTTCTCCTATATATATCTTGCTTGCTTTTCAGATGTTGTGCCACAGAACTGCAAGCTGAAATCGGACAACCGATAGATTGACACAGCTTAACCAGAGATTCTCCAGGTCCATGGTTGCAGTTATGGACAGCACTATGAACCCTGCCAGGGAAGTTTCTCTTAAAGGTTATATTCTTTGGTAAGCTGCGTTTTATCCTTCGATTCACTGATTCCACTTTCTGAGTGTTCTTATTTAATTTTGTTTTTAACACTGCAGATTTTCCTAACCGGTACTCAACACACATGCGCAATGTACTATCCTCTCTCTCACTGGATATTTTCAGTTTGAAATCACTGGGCAAGAATGTGTTTCTATCTATCCAGCTTGTACCAGCTACCCAGCACACATTAGAGTGCTTATGACAAAGACTATGATCACCTTGATAGCACTTAACTATTGCATCTGTTGCATAAGATAAATTACTTACTAGTAATTCTGTTGTATTTTTATATTTTTTAAATGATTGTTCAAACTCAGCCTGGCACCTCTTAGTCAAATCAAGTGCAAAGTTGTTCCGCATCTTTTCTCTGAGTTTTTTGGTTCTTCCTGGCATCAAATCAATTAATTTGCTCTGGCCTTTAATGAACTTTCTATGATTTTGAGTCAGATGGCGTGTATCAATATGATTTAAAGGGACTGTTTCAGTTATTCCTTCCCTCCTAAGGTCCAGGCTAGCCCGGTAACTAGCAGTGTCTGGATCAGTTGTCATGTTGTGTACCTCAATATTGTCTGTTTTCTTTAAATTTCTAAGCCCTTCCTTACAAAATGTATATTCATCTCCAATATTTGTTTGTAAACTTATATTTGCTGAGCAGTGACACAATTTGGCTTCATCATCAGAAGCATACATTTTACCCAATGTGCATAGTTTATTCTTTGTGGTTATATGAATTACCTTTTTCTCAGGAGTAGTGTCTTCAACTAGAATGTGTGCACACTGGGTAGCTGGTTGAAAGGGTGTCCTACCTACTCCACTATAAATTGCATTATTATATGTTGAGTCACATTGAAGATCAATTATATTTGTCTTTTTTCCTGTCATAGAATTAAACTCCTTCACATATTTCCTATGTTCTGCCATGTCTCTCATGTTGCTGCATTCAATTTTCTGACAAACAGTATTGGAACTTTTCTGCATCCCTTTTGTTGAGGGAGCAGGGACATTCGCACTTAAAAGAATAGTTCTAAACCCTTCATTTCCAACAGAAGTCTGTGAAAGTCCTATCTGTATCGCATTATTTACACAGGCAGTTTTTCTTCCAGAACCTTCCCTTGGCATTTCTTGATACAGTTCAAACATTCTTGAAGTGTAACGGCATGATGAACATATTGCTCTCTCTCGCCACACCAGACCTCTTTTCTCTTCATGTTTCAAGTCCCATGACAGAAACCCCTGACATTCAGGGTGTAGGCACTGGTGCTCTTGAAAAACAGTATTCCACATCTCAGCATTTTTTTCTACATGAACCAATCGATATGTGTTTTTCTCACCAGACCTGTTGATATAAATAGATAAAACAAGTTTCATGTTAGAAATGTAGTTTCAGATTTGAAACAAAATCTATTTTTAAATGCAACATTGCTCTGCACATACTATCAAGTGATAGTACATAATCATTTAGCTGTAAATTAGAGCTTGCTACTTGGTATGCCAAATCAATGTATATTACCTCCCCTTTGACTAGAATTGAGTGACTGAAGGTTTGATTTATTTCTCTTTTTTTAAATAATTTATGTACTTTATTCAGCTTTATATTGAAAAGTAAGTAATTTAAGACTACCTGTAGTGGAAAGTAGCCATCATAATGATTTTGAGACTTTTTCTAAACTTATTATGAGTTTGGGGTAAATATTGGTATAGTTTTATGCATTAGACAACTTTAATATGCAATTCAATTCTATTACTTAAATTTACCAAGTAGTTTATGCAGTGATAAGTTATATAAATGTCTGAATATTGAATAGAAACATGGACTTACCCTGGCATCGCAATGTTTTCCACATATTGCTCCACCTCCAGCTTACTCCTTGGCTTGGGCCGTAGCAGTTTGTAGATGGGCTCTCCATCATCATCTTCAGTGTCAGCATTATATGAACTTTCTATAGCTTTTTCAAATTTGTCTCTTGTTGTCCTTATGTAATAGACCTCAGTTGGCTTTGTCTTTTGGGTTGATGTACATTTTTTCCCCTTGTTGTGGGGAACATTACAAGGCTTGAAGAAATGACTTTGTCTATTCTTTGCTTCCTTATCCTTTCCCATAGTTTTATGCTAAAAAGTATCACTCAGTTATTTAATTCTTCAGTATTAAAATACTTTTGGAACTTTCCTTTGGCTTTTATACCTTTTTATTAAGATTTGGGGGTGATGAATCACCTGTGTTGATAGTTTAAATAGTTTTAGAATGTCAGCATCATCTGGATGCCTCATTGGGTGTGTCACAGAAGGACAATGACCTCTTATCATTTTGACCTGTCATGTGGCACACTTATTGGTTTGGTGTGAATGATAGGAATCAGGGATGCACTGTATCTTATTTCTGTGAATGTCAGCAAGAAAAGAAATGCAATTTTGAAATTTAAAACATTTAAAACTTGTCTTATAGCCAGTGAGAGATGGAAAAACTAGGTGTCATGTAATTTGATACCCTATGATGTCATACTTGCTGATGTCAGCATGTTTGTGTTTATTTTGTGTAGCATGCATGCTATAGAAAGATAACACGAAGATACAAAGTCGGAATCTAATTTTTTTAATAACAAGAATAATGCACTAATAAGTACAATACAACACTTCAACATGTAATGCGGATGCAATTTTGCTATGTACAGTAGTATCACATAAAATGCAATTGCACTATTATTCATGCACCAGCATGGCCAGGTCTTTCCTACAATTATACTCTAATATCAATGAGTAAAATGCAACTTTTTCAAAAAAATTAAAATCTGGTTATAGGACACATGGTACTAATTATACGGAAGAGCTGTGAACCAGTCTAAAAATGGGTGAAGAAATAATAGAGTATATAAGGCTTTGGTGGTCCATAATTGGTTAATAATGAAAATTAAAATTTTAGTAAAAATATTTTTTGAGAGCTTATCCTATCTGTAATTTAAAAAAAATATGGACAAAATTCTATTGATGCAATTGAAGTAAATTTAGAGGCTTCACCTATTACTACTCAATAATGAAAGTAGCACCTGATTCATTTGGTGCAGAATCAATAACATGTGCTTCCTGTCAATTTATGTCAACAAAATGCCGCGGGTCCTATGTTTTTCTACATTTAAAAACTTACATCAAGGTTAGTTGTGCATGGAAAAATATAGGTCTGACCATCAGCACCCAGAAATGTTAAGTTATTGAATTTTGAATATGACAGTGTTTCCATATGTTTACCATTGGAGTTGAATTAGTACCGTGTTTCCTGAAAGAGCGCGTGCTCGGAACCGATTCGGTCAAATATTCTCTACACCGCTCCATCACGTGCTCAGGTAAGAGGTTGCCTCTCCAAGGAAGGAAGGTCATTTGATTGAGATTTCCAATTTTCTTCACCTTGAAAACCGTCATGTTGAAAAACACAGTATTTTTAAAAATATCTACACAGTAAAGTATATCTTAAAAGTGAAAGAGGATTGGTCAATTTCTCTTTCCAGCATGTAAATAAGTAGGTTACTAAGTACACACTATAAAGGGAAATGTGTCATTGCGGCACATATGTGCCATCAATACAATATAAGAGCAAAGTTCTAAGTTAAACATGTGTAATAACGTAATACTATTTGACCAAAAATAATAAAAGTAAAACTCAAACTTGCTCTTTTTAATATAAATACTCGAACCAAAGTTAGCTTCAATCCATGCGTGATTCAAAAGATACTCAGCAGAAACTGAAGATATAAGTGAAACATTGGCTATAACTTAATAGCAAATTACCGGAAAACAGTTGAAATTGAGTTGACAGATTCCAAATGTAGAGCCTAATGCCAAATTTTGTTTCAAACTACGAAATCGTATTGAGCGGAAATGTATTCGAATGACAAAGTTTCAACATAAGAGGGAGCAAGAGCTCCAGTTTTTGTCTTCTCCAGAAAATGGCGAAACTTGAACTGGACCAAGATTTTATACGGTACACGATGATAATGTAATTCCAATAGTAAATCTATATTCCCATCCTAATACTGGAAATTCAGTCATTTTCAAACTCTATATAGAACCTCATACAATGGAACCTAAACCGAATACTGAGAAACATGTGTGGAGATAGTGCAGTTAAAACATAAATATAATATTTAATGATATATAACCACACCATAACTGGTTCTCACTAGTAAAGAACTAAAATTAGGTAAATTTAAGCCACGTAGCAGTGATAAAGCAAAATGAATCCAATTTAATCGGAACCACGACTTTGCCCGTGTTATATTGTCAGCAACGCTATCCTAAAGAGATGTATGGTGAGGCACCATTATAAATAATCATTGTTTCCATTAAAAGTGTCATTATGCGTTTATTATTTTAAAAAATCCATATGAATAAAGACTATTATAACCCAATGCCAGTGTACCTTATATTTCCAGGAGATTGCCGATTCCTGTATTTCAGAATATCTTCCAAAACAAAGTGCCATGACATTAAGCATCCAATAATTCATGCAATGGAACTCTAAGTATACATGTATTTTAATAAAAATATGCAAATGTATTCGTGTAAAACAGTCGCTTAAAGAAGAGTATAACATTTAGAATTAGTTTTTTTCATGCATCAATGAATCGCGTCTTTTGCTGTCTAAGATATTACATTACATTTTCTCTGAATATACATAATTTTAGTGCAAGTATGCAAGAAGGTGATTGCTATGTGGGGTTTATTCTGAATAGTCCGAAAATGTCTTAGCTCAAATACTAGCACATCCAAATTTCCACCAAAGTAGCAGCGTGAATGCATTATGGAATTATTATGTGCACACATAAAACATTATTCACTTTGATCTGCGTTTACGGTTTATCTAGCCAGGGTGTAGAGTACTTATGCTCCACCGGTTGAAAACATGTCTTGTTAGCTTTTTTGTTATTCATATGATAGCATCATTAATATGGTCTCAACACAACAAAACAAGGACCAATAATCTTAGTTACAATGAAAGTTGGCTACAAATAATTTTAAATTTGTCAATATTTATCGGTTGATGTTGCGCAGCAATTAGGTTTTCGTGTCGAAAAATAGCGTCCAAGAGTGCGAAGACATCCTACCACAGAGTGAAGAATAGACACGGTCTAGTCGTGTATCTCGCAAGCGCTTGTGTAGAAATAATGATCTTTTCATAGCCGCCGATTAAGCCGAATAAGCCAGGACATCTAACCAGGGTGGGTGAAGGTTGTTTAGCGACATGTAAGTGATATATAATTGAAATTACTTTTATCACCCACCCCCAACACAATATAATTTCATTGTAATAGCAGTAATGCCTTATAGACCCCTATTTCACAGCTGAATTTGTCAGTTACTAGGTAGGCTGACGTGTTTCACTGATATAAAAAAGTGAAAATGTAAGTAACCACCAGTATGCGAGAGATCGACTGTAGCGTTTGCAAAGGTTGGGGTGGGATACTTCCAATATATTAATTAAAATATTTATGGAGGTTCCACCTGGCTCGTGAATTTATAAGTTAAATTAAAGACGAAATAGATATACAGCTCTGAGCCCCCAGTCAGCACTGCCGACGGTTAAATTATATATATATATATATATATATATATATATATATATATATATATATATATATATATATATATATATATATATATATATATATATATAACTCGAAGATGAAATTCAAATAAAACAATTTAATAAAGCCTATAAATTTAAATGATACACAATCACTAGTCCTCCAAGTGATAGCCTATTTCATCTCATGATTTTCAGTGTGAGTTTGATTTTCCACCTGGTCTTTGGTTGTACTCATCTATTTATTCGATCCTCTCACTCCTCCTGGATTTCACCCCTCCCGACTTCTCTCCTTCCTCCTCTTCCTTCCGTTTCTCTATCGAGACTATTGGGACCACTTTCACTGGCCTGTCCCCGAAGCTTCCTCTCCAGATTTCCCTCTTTCCTTCTCTTTCTTCCGTCACTAGTCGGTCCCTCGAAGCTTCCTTTTTAGAAGCTACCCTTAGAATTCTGTTCCTAAGGTTTTTCCGCCAATTAACGTATGGCCGAACGGAGTTCCTATCTTCTGGCAATTCTCCCTCTAAGAGCTATAGCGAACTAAAGCTCGCTGGCCGGTTAAAGATATTATACTTTAAAATAAATCAGGGTCCCACCCCTATCTCGATTCTGATTGGGTAGCGCTGGGGCCCTATCCACTCGACTAATTGAATCTGGCGGTCAGTCAGCGTATCCAGGAGATATGGCACGCCCACTCCTTCTGGCAGCTTCTTTGATGTACAAAACATCTTTCCAGCCCACGGTGCTAATTACACTTCTGACGGGCTTGGGTCGGCTTCCAATCCTAGCTACGGCAAACTTACGTAAGGGATGGTGTTAGCCTGCGGTCATGTTTAACAATAAACAGTGGCTTGTCCGACTTACTTGATCACACATGGTTCTAATTTAATTTTGGGTCGGGCAACGCCACATCGACTTTGGAGAATGCATATGTCTCTAAGGGCCATAAGTTATTCCGCATGCAACTTGTTGTGCTAACGAACGAAGGCAGAAAGCTAAATTGCTGCCTTAATGACAACCTCCAAGAAATAATGATTTAGATATGCACACATGTCGGCGACGGCTCAGCATCATGGGGTCTCACTTTCATTAAAGGGATGATCTTTTAATAGTGGTGACAATCCACCCTGAATAGTGGGACTCGAAGTATCATAGGAGCCCTTAAATCGAAGGAAAAGACATTTGCAATCCTTTATTTTCCTTTCCAGGGATTTGTGATACAGCGCAGTGGCCTAATGTGGCGTAAAAATCTATCTTGATTTTCTCCAGCTCAAATTCGACTGAGACTGAAAATCTCTATAGGTGATGGAAGTACAAACGAAAGAGATATTTGGGTAAAAATCCGTGTTGACAAAGAAGGGAAACAAAATCATAATTGTTATTTACCGGAATACAGCTAGTATTAACAGACAATGCATTATTCTGGCTGGATCTTCTGACAGACAAGAAAAAGAGTGCGACGTCCTGAAAGAAAGCTTCATTGAAGAGTCCATTCCGTGAGGAATATTTTTTCTGACCTGGACAACTGTTCGATTAAACGTTCTTCTTCCCTGGAATGTGGCGAGTTTCTCAGAAATGTCCCAGCGGAGGAGGTATTATACCCGCACGTCCGGAGAAGGAGCAGGTATGCCTCCTTGACGTCGGAGATGCGATACGACGGACATGTTGTCCGCTGAGATCACAACTCATCGAACCATTACTTTGTCGATGCACGTTTCAAAGTTTGGAAATACGGCGTTAATTTCTAGGTTTTTGATGTAGAAAGACGAATCGTCCCGACATCAAAACCCACAAAGATTTAATCTCTCCGGCTCTAAATGAGCGTCCCAAACCAGAATATGTCTAGCTGGTGAACGGATAGGACAGGGGATCGGCTTCATAAACGGTGAACTCAGTCAGTTCCGATTCTCCCACCAGCACAAATAGTGATTAAAGTTTGGTCCTTGAAGAATCAGAGCTAATAGCAAATCTGTGTAGTTTCCACTTTAAAAGAAGTAAAACTGTATAGGGTGCATATGATGACGTCTGCAGGAATCTGAACCGCAGTAGTATTCAAGGTTCCCAATAGGGATAGGTAAAGCTAGCAGACAACGATGTTTGTGCTCATAGAGCCTCTAGACGTGCCAGAATTCGATACTGTGATCCAGTGGTACCCGGACTAAGGTAGGGTTTGTGAAGTAATTCATCCCCACTTAAACACAATCTTGAAATGGAACGAGTTCTGACTTCTGGAGTTCAATTAAAAGACCCAATCGAATTATTGTGGACCAACAACAGAAGTGATCTTGGTGGAGGTACTGAATATGTACGTTGTGGATCAGCCACTCAAATGGTCTCAAAATCGGGGTCATAGTATACGTAAATGTTCCGCCGATAAGGCACATGTGGCAGAAAATGATCGCCGCTCAGAGCTCTCAACACGCGTTGCACCGCGGCTGGATTCAGAGCTGCCTCTTTCAACATACTAAACGAAGTATTCGAGAAGAGGTCAGCATGAAAAGCTGTTGTGACCAGAGGCCTGACTTCCTGCTCATTGGCTTTAATTGTTTTATTGATAAGGCATGAACAGGCTCCAGTTATAATGCCCACCTGGGATGTAGCTGCATCTAAATGGAAAGGTTCAATGGGTCATTGTGAAGGGTTTACCCAGTAACTCAAGGTAATGGCCATACGTCTCCAGGTAGATGGAGGAACGGCTCACCCTTTATGATGTTGAATGAAGGCTTGGCGTGTGTAGAACCTCTGTGATATTTCCTCGATCGTTGAGGATTGTGGAAGAAACAGGATATCTGGTCATGGTTGAGTCCTGGAGTTCGTTACCAAAATGTAAAGAATCATCTTTGGTATGCGCCAAAATGAGTTTCAGTCACCATTCTGCGGGAACCTCGAGGCAACCACGGTCTGATCTATATCCCTATACCACGAATCATCTGAGCAATGACCGATATATCGTCAGTGACCGGTACGAGAATGCCGGTGGATAGTGACCGGTTACTGACCACTATACATTGATCGGTCACTTTGACAAACTGAATGGTGACAGGGCAACAGACATCGACCGGTGACCTGTCAGCGACCGGTCTTGCGACATATATTTGTTAGAGCCTAGTTCCTCTTCATCACTTATCAAGGTGTGGTTCTTTCTATATGACTTACAAGACCTGACTACTCTGGTACATTGGCCTCCCATGATGCTGATCACACAAGGAAAGGCAGTCATCGTTTAGGACACACGGTAATATCGTATAGTAAAAGAGAACCAGGCTGGAAATGGGTGAACATAATATAGAGTATATATAAGTTCGGGTGGCCAGGACTGGTTGACAATGACATTTATTTTGTCAGAAAAAGAAACGTTTGAGAGCTCATCCTTGTTGTAACTGAAAAAGAAATAGAGACATTGTTTTCTAGATGGAATTTCAGTCCTTCGCAGTATTGAAATTGGAAAACTCATTACGGAAATTAGTACCTGACTCTTTGGTATAGAATTGAAAGCAAATGTTTCAAACACATATAGGTCCATAAAATGTCGCCGCTCATATTCTCTTCTCTACACAAACGCTGTCATCCAGTTCTTATTTATACTGATCAAAATATAGGTTTGACCATGAGCGCTCCGAAATTTATTGCTATTGATTTTTAATATCAAGGTGTTTACATATGTTTGCTATGGGAACTAAATTAGTACCGTGATTAATAGAATGGCTGCTGCCTGTTGAGATATTCTAGATGGTGGAGGTAATACAAAATGCATTGCCAATCGAGAAGTCGCATTAAATCAGTTATTTCCAGCTGTGTCATCTCCGTTTTGTGGAATGTTTTAGTCACAGCTGTGTCTATTAAAGAAGTAATAAGTGTTTATTTTAATTGTCACTACTATCTAGTGTTCAAATGTTATATACAAAAGAACATACATAACTATATCACAAATACAGAAAAATATACAATAAATCAACACTAATATATAGATAACTATTTGTACCAAAAAAGTGTCAACTCTTTCCCTATACATGGCCTATTCGAGAAACCGTACAAGCCAGTGTAGATTATGCATTTGGGTATATACATGACTATAGGTCATTTTCATTATCAGTAAGTATTTTGCGTTATGATCCGTTTATCGTTCATGATTAATGACAATCGCGACATCCATCAGAACTGAACAAAGTAAAATGCAGTTGCTTATTTTCATTACAATGTCAGTTTGTAATTTTGTTTAAATTTGTATACTCTTAATTTGAATCACACTCTTGCTTTGCAAGAAGTGCGTTCTTGGACACTAGCAGAAACACATGCCACAACTAGAATAGTTCTAATACTTTCAATCAAATGCAATATACAATTTATGTATACATATAAAGTTTACTTACGATATTTAGCTAATGGCAAGTGCTTTTGTTATCTTTATAATGGCATTAAGGACGAAAGTAAAGATATACACTTTGGCGGATTAACTCTTAGAGAATTGCATGCGGTGCAAAACGAGATGAAAAGAAGGAAATGCAACAAGCAAATTAGTCATTGTATATTATGTATTTCAAGAATGTTTTGTAATGCTCATTGTATTTGTCAGTACTGTCACATAATTAGGCGAAAATTGAACTGATTTTTGTTCTTCTTGAATTGCAAACGAAACTCACCATTTTCTTGATTTCGTCGTACACGCATTACCTGGGGTGATTAAGTGGTTTTCTCCAAGGTAAGTGGCGTGTAACGATTTGCTTGTGCCAGTTTGTTATTTACATGAAATCCGAAATACTCGTTTCACGTGGTGCACGGCAAGCTCGATGTGATTTATGTTCACCTATAGAGAGTATATAAGGCGAGATATTTCTCATAATAATTACGGGAACCAAAATATCTAATCGAAGGATAGATAAGCTCGTCTTGCAATCTCCAGCCAAAGGGGTGAGTGTTAAATTTACATTTCGTTTTATTGTGAATTTTATTCAGATTATCATTTCGTATAATGATGCCTTTATTGCAATGAACGTGGAATATTTGGAATTACTAGTCACTATTAGACTTTAAATGCAATATTGTAATCTACAGCTTAGATTATTTTTGAGACAACTATTATTAGTCTGGTTTTGTTTATTGTAGCTGTTACCGTGTTTCTGATACCGTAGCTGTTACCGTGTTTCTGATACCGTAGCTGTTACCGTGTTTCTGATACCGTAGCTGTTACCGTGTTTCTGATACCGTAGCTGTTACCGTGTTTCTGATACTGTAGCTGACAATCGCTGTTACCGTGTTTCTGATACTGTAGCTGACAATCGCTGTTACCATAGATCTGATAATCGCTGATACCGTAGATGTCAATGTTTCTGATACCGTAGATCTGATACCGTAGATGTCAATGTTTCTGATACCGTAGCTGCTAACGTAGTTGATACCATTTCTGATACCGTAGCTGTTAACACATCTGATACCATCTTTTGATAAACGTCTTTGATATCGTCTGATTTGTTGTGGGACATCTATTATTTGTTCCGGAACATCTCTGTATAAATATCTGAATGTGCTTGTGCCGTTAATTTGTGCAAACGGAATTGAAGTATCTGTCTGTGTGTCGAACTGTGTGTTCGTCTACATCTGTGTAACGTGTAAATATCCGGAAAGCTAGAAGTCCGAGTGTCGGAGCTGTCTGAGTTGTAAAACATCCGGGTCGACATCTAGGGTAGTGAGGAACCGTTGGTTCTGGTAGATGTTGTATGCTGTCTGAACGTATAACTGTGGTGGATCCGTGAAGGGAGACGTCCGATAATAGTATTGGTCAACCCTAGGTTTTCGGGGAAACTGGGAGACGATTCAACTGTTGCTGAATCGTGCGGTTATACGGGGTCGAGACACATATGTGTATTGAAATTGTAATACAATTTAATACATTGTTGTATTTGCATGCTTATGTCAGATCACAATAATATTTCAAGTGATCGCATAGATATCAATAAAAGCTAGCAACTTGATTGAATACAAGTATATGGTCGTGCTAGTTATCGCAATCCATCGTGCGATAGTATAGTTTGTCGTTTGTGTTTATTTTTCGTAATTTATACTTGCATTAATTTAACTTTCGTAAAGGATCCTTGGATCTGTGTATAGTCCAAGAGATCCCTTTACATCTGAGATTCCTTTTGTATTAATATTTAATTTGTTCATGTATTGTGAATGGTTGTGAGTGTAATTGTGGGTTGAGTGCATGAATTATTGTGTTGTTACATCTGTATTTTTTCATTTATAATTTATTACATAAATTTATATTTTCTTTCACAAATTGTGTTTGTATTGTTCATTTAATCCACCCTCCTCTCGGTAACAATTCTGTTACAAGTACGAACCACCTTGTTTCTTTCAATATTTAAAGTGTGATTGACATCGGATTACAGATATGCGTGTAATATGACTGTCGGTCAAGGGACTGTGTTGATTGAAAGAATACCAATATGGCAGCTCACATTACCTGGCATCATAGTCTTTGTCACGTGTGCTGAACACATTACCCAACGTATATGAAAAATGTGACGTTTGTTGCATCTTGATAAGTCCTTATGGAACAAGGTAATTATAAGGCAATAGCTTAATAATATCCTAATACCGTGATCGATTGTACGTAAATTACATAATTAAATTAACTATTGTAGCTTATATAAATACATGCTGCATAAACAATTGAATTATATTTGTTTTCAAAGCTAATAACATATATTATTAAACTCTCTACGTGACAGGCGACTATACCACACCTTCCCACCCGTTAAGTCAATTCGTAATACCAATATCCCTTATGTGATGAGACTGACACGTGACAGAGATATCTCT